>CM047525.1:22063364-22638364 GCA_026122265.1 Ammodytes dubius
ATTTTGTTCTGCTCTAATTACTGCTGCTGGTATTATAGGTACTTGTAAAAACTGTATTCATTACACAGATGCCAAGCTCTCAGGAATAACTTACAAACCGACACACTTGAGATGTATAACGCTATCCATATTTCCCTGCATTACTTATATATTTGACTGAGGTAAAAGAGGGCTGTCAAATTATTCTAAAGATCTTTCAGCATATAGTGCAAATACATGATTCACTTATAGACCATACAGGCTGCAGAATAACCTTGAATCAGCTGCTCCTTAACCCTGTAACATGTATTTGTATCATACTTATTTTAGCTGAACATCGTCACCATGATGTCCAAATGGTGTTTTGTGCAGGGACGTTTTTGCCCATTTTGAAAAGGTTACAGTAAAAAGAAATTAACATAGTCACCAATATTTCAATATCAATATTTATCTATTGGGGAAACATAATTATGCTATGTTGTACCTAATTTATTATCTTTCTTTACCTTTGTATTTAGAAAGCATAATGTCAAGAAAGAGACAGACCCAGTTGTCTAACTCAAAGTATATTTGTACATTTGCATTATTATTGCGACACTGTCTGCACAATATAGCCCTCGGAACTCCACAAACACAATCTGGCCACTTGTAAAACACAATGCGGACGGTCATCCATAAATATCAGATTTGAGCATACAAATTGCATTACCCTGCTGTCTGAGCATTGTCTCTCTATAAACAAGCAGCCAGTCCTCCTGTTTTCATTCAAATCGTGAAGGGGAATGATGCCAGCTGCACTGTTAAGCGACCAGGGCTCCCGGCGGGCCTTAAACTGTAAATGTTTTCACACCTCGCCAACTGAACCGAGCGCTGTGTGCTGCCAAAAGTGTGACATGCATTCTCGCCGCGTTACACACCGCAATCAATGATACGTGGTGGTCAGGTGAGCGGGGCCTTAACCTTCGCACCGAGGGGAAGATGGATGGTGTCGCCAAGGAAACGCTACGATTCAGCAGGCCGTCAAGGGTGCACGTGGTAAAATATATATATATAAAAATATATTTATATATAATTCTCTTGTGTTGCAGTGAAGCTTGTTTTTTTCTGATAATTTAAAGTTGTATTTCACAATTAGCTTGAAGCAGAGACTTTTTCACTAATTACAGGTGGCTACATTCATCCTTTTGAAACTAAAAGTGGTTTAATGTAAAGGTGGAGTCAGCAATTCTGGAGAATACTTGTTCTGAAAACCACTTTGGCAAAATCAGTGAATATGTCCCCACAATCCGCTACCTGTCCTTACTGTGTGCGTGCTGATAAAACATCCAGTGTCAATACACAGCCAAGGCATTGTAAACGGGTATGTCAACAAAGTGTACGCAAAACAAAGGGGCCCACCGGATCATGATGAGATATTCACTGATTTTGACAGAGATTATTTCATCCGGTAACGTCCGCCCCAGAGCCCCCATACATAGGGTTCTGGCCCGCCCATATCAGATGGAACCGATTGAAACGTAGCTCAGAATTTTCTGACACATTTAACAAGCTTCAATGGAGCGTGCCCAGACCAACACGCTGAGCAAATTCAAATTGCCCAGCGGCAGGTCTGGATTTCCAGGCTAATCAAAAAAGTGCATTTGTGCAAAAAAATATGCCTCTTGGTTGTTGATTGCTAACTTGTCCTCTGTCACCTCCCTCCCTTCCCTGGTATTTACCAAGTTTAACTGAAGCTTTAACATCACCAAAGTATTCCCACATGCATTAGACTCTAGAGGATCACACCTTTTCAACACATGGGCTTCTCTGACAGCTATGCCAGAAATAACTACAAGTCTGTGAAATGTGTGTCACATGCAATAAGGACTATAGGGCTAAAGATAGATAGATAGATAGATAGATAGATAGATATATAGATAGATAGATAGATAGATAGATAGATAGATAGATAGATAGATAGATAGATAGATAGATAGATAGATAGATAGATAGATAGATAGATAGATAGATAGATAGATAGATAGATAGATAGATAGATCCTGAACTACTTTTGATTTACAATAACACCCTTTCTTTAGAGTATAGTTCCCTGTCACAATATAAAAGGATGCTGTTGCATGAAACATTACTAACAACTTAATCATTTTTTTAGACTAAACTGTATGCAAACTTGATTTTAAACTTTAATAGGAACACTAATCGACAACCAAAGTAGAACGCGAGACACAAATGTATCAGTATAGATAGATAGATAGATAGATGATAGATAGATAGATAGATAGATAGATAGATAGATAGATAGATAGATAGATAGATAGATAGATAGATAGATAGATAGATAGATAGATAGATAGATAGATAGATAGATAGATGAAAACAAGCTGACAACCTTTTTTTCTTATTTGTACACACAATTTCCAAAAGAAAATGATTTCCATTCTATTGCACTCCTTATGATTTCACACTCAGGTCTCTCTTCTATAATGACATATAATTGCAATAGCTTATCTCTCAAAATTGACTGCTTTGCTACTGTTATAGTAATTTCATACATTTGATGTGAAGCAAACACTGGCCAAAATGTCTTTCTATTTCCATTTAACAAACTCAAATATGGAACTAAAAGGTATTTCACGGGACACGCACAATTAAATTAAAGTAAACTGAGACTGCTTCGGGCCTATTTTTCCACCCTTTTCTACCAACTAAAATAGTATTCCCCATATGGTCCCTCCGGCTATGTCGACGCATCTCTTCAGAAATACTCATGAGGGTGAAATTTGGATTAATAAACTCCCTTTAATCACTCATTTAATTCCTATAAACTGTCATAGTGTGCTTACTAATGTCTAAATATCCGTCTTAAGCCTATATGCTGACATGTCATTGGGTATGTATGAGCCTGTTTCTTCTTGCCATTAAGTTTGCAACATGACTTTTGAAGGGGACGTTTAGTAGCTGCACTTATTTCTTTCTCTATGAAGTTTGGTACTAAAACACATCAGTTACTATTAAAGAATTAATTAAAAGAAACATTTTGAAACCTAGAGAGCCAGACTGAATGTGTGGGCAGTCTCATTTAATTGTTCCAATAGCTTAGACTTTTTTCATGCACAATTATGTAGAATCTCAAGAACCCAGATTTCACGGGAATAAACACAGGTGTTTTTTTTTTCGTTTCAATAATACAACTTGAGAAGCCTTCCCAGATGCCTTTAAGTACCTTCAATTGTTCTAAAATAGAATACAGAATTCCCTGGAAAATGGTACCAAGCAGATGTACATGTAGATCTAAATTACTCTCCCCTCCACAAACAACAAACACTACACGCGCTGATACTTCTTTTAAAGCCTTTTCCTTTGTTTGCTAATTCATGAAATCAATGTCTCCTCTTGAATAATTAACAGCGTTGCAATTTGCAGGAGAAAAATGTGTGCGGATGTGTTTGCGTGAATGGACAAATAACATGCAACATAATGCACTTGAGACACATTAGAGTACACACGCGTGTACATGTTGACAGACATATGCACTCACACTCACACGTGCAGCACACTCGTGATCACACATGACACATTTAAAGGTGCAGTCAGTGATCCTGGAGAATGCTTGTTGTCAAATCAGTGAATATCTCCTCACAATCCGCTACCTGTCCATACATAATTTGTGCTGATCAAACAAGTGGTAATAAACAGCCTAGTAGCTGTAAACAAAAGGGTATGTGTACAAAGGCAGCCCAACGTGGCTAGTTAGTTTTAACACTGAATTTATTTCCAGTGCACACACAGTGCAGACAGGTAGTGGATCGTGAGGAGATATTGACGGATTCTGACAAAATAAAATTAACAAGCATTCTCCAGAATCACAGATTCCACCTTTAACATACCTGGAATAGCTTCAAGCCAAACTACATAAAACATACTCTACATACAGATACACACTGTACATTCACACACAGGCTATGTTTGTAGATCGCCTCAAAGCAACACATACCCCCCCCCCCCCACCAATGATCTGCAGCAGACATTGCGCACATTTAAGATGTCTCTTCAGCATCACAGCCATTCATTTTCTGTGGGGCGAATAAACCTCAGTTCACCTTGGTTTGCAGGGAAGCTTCCACATGGATCCATAAAGCTGTCAGTGGGCTGGCTTCCCAGTGGTCCGTAATGTGCACCCCACAGCAGTGAAATAAAGACTGGCCCTCCACAGGGCACTATCATCATGCATCTTTGAAGCTACCAACACAAACAACTACATTTGAAGGTCCAACATATAGAGGCAAAAAGCACCTTCCTTACATACTTCTTATGTATTACCAATGTAAGCCCTTTTAAATCTATCTATCTATCTATCTATCTATCTATCTATCTATCTATCTATCTATCTATCTATCTATCTATCTATCTATCTATCTATCTATCTATCTATCTATCTATCTATCTATCTATCTATCTATCTTCTATCTATCTATCTATCTGTCTGTCTGTCTGTCTGTCTGTCTACAAAGTTGTTGCACAATAATCAACCACATCAAGAGACATTCATTTAAATTGTGCATCTCATCATGTGTATAAAATACAGTAGACACCTGGCTGAATAAATTAACATTTTCTCTTTCTCTTTCCTTTTTTCCCATCTCTCATCTCATTCGTGTGGATGTCTCTGCGGATAAATACTATAATGGGCTATCTTCAGCATTAGTCACAAAGTCCACTGGTCAAAGCGCATTCATTTGCATCCTGCATTTGCCAAATATAGGGATGGGGATGATATCTAATTATATCCCATGGTCTCCAAGGAACACACTTTCCTGGAAAAAAAACAAGCCGTGCCTGGAGCTTATTGATTTCATATACATCCATGTTTGACTCGCATATAACAAATATCATACATCAGCTCAGTGTACTCTACACAGACTAGTGAAAGGTATTTGAAAAACTAGCATATACTGTATATATAAGGGCAGTTTTGCAGAAATGGATCAAGCCTTGTCATTGACTTCATTGTTCTTTTGATGGACAATGTCCATTCACAATTTCCATTTAGTCCATTTCTATGAAGTCTTATTAAGGGTTTGGGCCATCATGCGCCTACTTAAATATTCCTTTGCATTGGTTCTACAACTCTCTCTAAACTCTACTGTAGGGAAGAGCTATCATTATTTCAAAAGATGTCCCCTCATTTGGTGTTTTGATGACGGTGGTGGAGAGCTCTATCTAACAGAATTACCGTCCTAAAATATCCCATAAGTGTTACATTGGTTGAGATCTGGTGACTGTTAAGGCCACAGCATATGATTCACATCATTGTTGTACACATCAAACCCTTCAGTGAGCCCTTGTGCCCTATGGATGGATGGATTGTCATTCTGGAACATATCACTCCCATCAGGATAGAGATGTTTCATCATAGGATAAAGGTGATCTCTCAGAACAACGGTGTATTGATTTGCAGTGACCCTCCCCTCTAAGGAGACAAGTGGACTCAAACTATGCCATCAAAATGCCCCCCACAGCATAACAAAACCACAGGATATCCTCACTTCAGGGGTCAAACAATAAGGCCTGTACCATTCTATTGTATAACGCCCACCTGTCAAGAATATGGGGAAGGATGACTCATTTGACCTTCTCACGGTTTTCTCTGTAGACAAGTTCTTAAGTGCTTTTTCCACAAGTGAAATCTGAAATGTACATTCATCTTTATAATGAGGGGTTCATGTGTTTTTCAACCCTAATCAAATACCACTCTTTTGTATTGTGGACATATTGCTCCACCCTCTTCAGACTGCTTCGGACTCCTTGATACCCCAACAAAAGGGTGACCAAAATAGGTATGGTACGGATATTTTGGTACCCTTCCCAAAGTTTTGGCAGTGGTAACGCAAATACTTGCGTACAATACCGTACCACACTGGACTGTACCGCTCAGTGGAAAGGAGGCTTTAGATCTTTCACTCTTGCAATCTTGATACAAAATCAGAATCAAAAGGGCATTTGTATAGAAGCCCTGGAGCATGATTGGATGGTAATTGCCTAAGTGTTCAATTCAGTGTGTAGAAGGATCTGCATGTGTTCACGTATTCAGGGTTTTCCATTTATTTGTCTATTTAGTCCACATAGAGGTTGGTGGGGACGGGAATTTCCTCCATCACTCATGTTCATACAGTGTTTCATTTGAAATATATTGACATTGGCCTAGGCAACCGAAGCATTGCTTGTTATAGAACAATACTAGCTACCTTACTGATATCTCTCTCTCTCTCTCTCTCTCTCTCTCTCTCTCTCTCTCTCTCTCTCTCTCTCTCTCTCTCTCTCTCTCTCTCACTTCAATTTGGGTAAAAATCAAGGCTACATTTTGGACATGGATATGTCAGCGGGGCAGCATATGGCAAACTCGAGATTTTTTTCTTTATACATATTTTTTTCATTTCCATGGTTGAGCTGGTGCTGGTGCCGCTGCTTTGTGACTGCGATTTTCAAAGGAGCGGCATTAATCTGCCCCCCTGTCTCGCAGTGTGGGCCAAGGAACCGGTTCAAGGTGGAACGAATATATACGACAAGAGTCCCAGAAATTGATGAAGCAGCACAGTGCACATTAACATTCTTCAAAGGGACGACTCACATTAGCTCTGAGAGAGGACAACCACAGTAAAATACAAGGTTGGCGAAGAAAATGCCGTATATATCCATATCCATACATTGTTTGTAACCATTGTATCAATCATTTTAGAATGTGGTGTCTGTTTTCCCTAATGGTGTATAGCTCAAACACATTGTACAAAGCATAAAACACTTAGTTACTCAAATTTCAGAAGAGTGACAGTCAATTTACAGAAAGGGCTGGTATTCCCGAGGTGATGAAGAGAATTATGACAATCATGGAGAGTTGCTAAATAAATATACTCCCATTAGGAGCTTCCATGTCTGCCTGTAATACTGTATGTACTGTATCTAATACATATATTGTTTTCGGGGAGACCAGATGTCCCGGGAAGATAATATTAATCCCATGCAAATGAAATGCTTGATCATTTCATCCATTGTTCCCAGCGTGTGTGTGTGTGTGTGTGTGTGTGTGTGTGTGTGTTGTTGTTTCCTGGATGCAAGAGATTGTCATCCTCCTGTCGTGAAAATGATTTAATTTGTATAATTGGTAAAGGAACATTATAATTCCAAATTTGAATATGGGGTTTTGTTAAATCAATTAATCCCTTGTGGAATGCCTGCCGTGGAAGCTACGCCAATGTGGAATACATTCACAAAAAAAAAAAAAAAATGTGTTGATCAATTTTAATGTGGCAATAATAACGGCCTAAACCCGAATGAATAAAAAAAAAACACCTTATACAACGCTCTTTTAAATGGCTGTGTGTGTGGAACAGCAACAGCGTGATGGCTTTAACAAGCTCTAATTGACTGGGTTTGTGAGATTGCCAACCTCTGCACGATGAAAAGCAGATCCAACGCTTTGATGTCTCTCTCTCTCTCTCTCTCTCTCTCCCCTCTCTCTCTCTCCTCTCTCTCTCTATCTTGAAGTTGGGAGGCGTGGAGAGAAGTCACAGACATCACTCAGTAGCCCAGAAATGTCCTCTGAAATGCCTGATTCGGCCCTTCATCTGATCCTAATGAGCCCTCGTTAATGAAATATGATAAAAACAGCCTCCCACCCAATATCAGGACGCTTAGCCATTAGCCAGCTTAAATGTTAACCAGTAAACAAGACATTAAAAACAGACCTTTTTTTATACTGAGAAGGTGATATGGGAATTTCCAATGTTACCGTGACACCTACGCTACATTAAAGCCTCCGGTAAAACTGGTCGGAACTAGTCAACATCCAGATATGGTATCAAAGGTGGCTGTCTTAATAAGCTTTTACAAAAAATCTGATTAAAAATAAATGTTCATACACAATATAAAACTAAAAATGCTTTTTTACTGTCTAGACCGTTTCACAAGACTGTGTGGTAAATGGTTGGTTCAAAAAACGTATTGTGTAATAAGAACCCGGAGCATAGCCTGCCTCACCTAAACCAAATGTATATATAGTTGATCAATCTTCAATGATACTATATTTAATTTCGATTAAATGATAAATATACCTAACTCTTTTCAGAATTCCAAATCACAGAGTAATACAGATTTTGTGAATGTGGGTTTACAGTGGCTTCAAATTCAAATGTTAACGTTTCTGTTGTGCTCACAGCAGCCTTGTCTCCGGTCTGTATACCTGCCACTCCCCCTGTCTGTCTCAGTTCACACCTGGTCTTCATCTGTAATCAACTCCCCTTCATATACTCCTGGGTTGCGTTCCGAATCGCATACTTTCTACTATGTAGTATGTAGAAAAAAGATTTAGGATGTCCCAATTCTTGTGGCCAGATTTAGAATGGTTAGAAGTACCCGGATGTCCTATTTCATGGGGCCAAGATTGTTAGTGTTGAAAAGTGCATCCTATGTGGGCGATTCTGACCCACAATCCATTGCGCACGTGAAGTCGATGTGACGTCACATCGACTAAGCCTCCATATGAAAACAAACGGGGATGTGACGGATATAAAAGCAAGAGGCAAGATCAAGGCGCAATGTTATGATGAAATAAGAGAGTAAAGTGTGTCCCAATAGTATGCCTAAACTGCATCCTAACTAGATTATTTTTATCGTCGGATGTAGTATGTAGAATAGAAAAAAGAAAGAGTATGCGATTCGGAACGCAACCCTGGTTTCCCTGCAGTCATTTCCAGATTGTACTTCGCACCACCCACTGTATGTATACGGGCCTGGCTACACATTTATGGTTTCTCTTGTGCGCTCTCTTGTTGTTTTTTGACTTCATGCTAACTTTGTGTTTATCCTTTGCCTGAAGTACCCTGGATCACTCCCTCCTTGGCTTCCTCATCCAGTACCTGCCTTTTCCCCCGCCTCATCAATCCAACTCCTGTCTCTGTCTGCTCTTGGGTCCTGCATTGTTTAACCAAAACAGTTTCTTATGACACAATATGCAATGTTTCCAAACTTTGAAGTTTATTTGGGTATTTCTGAACTTTGTGTCATCCCTGTTTTCAGTCAAAAAATATGTTGCGTGTTCAAAGCAATCGGGGCATGGTGTTCCCTGACACTTTCACTCAGGCTCTTCTCCTCCTCCCCGCAATGATTTCAGACACCTGAGTGAGACGTTCACCATTCAAGTATCCTTAGGCGAAAACCTTGGGGCCCCGCGGTTGACGTATAGCGTTTGTTGACAATGATGGATGTAGCTGTCAAGGAGATTGACATGGCGGGCTAAATTACATTACATTTGAACATTTTTTTTTTTTTTCTTTGTCATTTTCAAGGCTGATGTTGCAACGAGATGAGACATGTCACGGGGATAGTCACATTTCAGAGAGAAAAGCAGTTGACAGCAGTATCATACACTTTGTCATTTAGCTCTGGCAATTTGATCTATCTAATATTTGACTTAATGTTGTCAATTTAGCTTGAAGTTGAGTTGATATTTGTGTGCAATGTTGCTCTGGTATGAGCAAATCAATATGTCCCTTGATTTTCACCTTTGCCAGTCTTCAAAGGTCATACTTGTATACGGTGAAAAAACATGTAATGCATCTATTGAAACAATCCATAATCTATACTTAATACATTATTTCAGCTTGATCATCAGCTCTCTCAGGTAAAGTGAAATGGGTTTTTAATGCATGTGACTACATCCTGTATGCTTCCATAATGTCAGCAGGCTACCGCAGGCTACATTAAAGGATGGATTACTCACCAAAGCAATAGGGTCCTGAGGCCAGCCAACCCTGACCATTGGGCCCTAACCTTGGCTGACCTGAAGGTGAGGTCTCTGGTGGTACACACAGAGGCAGATGTGACATATCAAATACCTTGTCAATGCGGCACTTCAATCCGAATGACAGCACAATTCCATAAAAATGAGGAATTGTATCAGTTTTTTATGGCCAAAGCATGCAGAGAATCAGCTTGTTAATTTTAAATGTATTATACGCGCACACTTACAAAGCTCTAGGAGACTACAGATCACACAGCTATAGCCATTGAATGAATGAATAAAATCAATTGGAATGTTGTTTTAAATGCTATGAATTGCTTAAAGGTGCAGTGAGTAGTGTATTGGCATTATTCAGAAGAGACTGGGTAGGAATGGAATTAGAATGCAAGGGAGTGTTTTCATATATAATCTCACCACTAGATGCCACTAAATACTCCCATTTTACACGCCATACCTTTTTAAGTTCAAATTCAAGAGAAGAACTTGCTGGTTGTTTTATCATTTATTTGAAATTATGGATTTTTAAAGACACTGCTTTTCTATTTTTCATAGCAAACTGCCAATACGGGACCAGATTGGAGCCAATAAAGCCAGGTTAAAGGAATAGTTTAATATTTTGTCTATTAAATATAAAGCTGAAGCCAGGAGTCTGTTAATATTGGATACGGAGGGAAGCAGCTAGCTTAGCTCTGTCTAAAAAAATAATAAGTATAATAAAAATCTGCCCACCAGCCTCCCTGGAGCTCATTAATAAACAGGTATATCTAACATCGTATAATAACCTAAGTCTAGAAACAACAAGCCTGGTTTTGCGGGGATGTTGGTATGTCATCAACCTACTCAAAAAAACTCCCACTAGTATCAGTAAGTAAAAAAAATTTAATTAGTAAAAAAATATATATATTTTATAAAAAGACTGACCCTTTAATTTTCACAAAATAGTGATAATGATACTTGATAACATAGCATTTGCATCAATTGTCGGTTGCCATTGTTCATAAGGAACCAACCACAATGTATAGGAACAGTGTTTCTATTCAATTGTGTTGTTTCCTCACTGATTCATTGCTTCTCTTACTATGAAACCGCATTAAGTCTTCTTAGTCACTGTTGTGCAGTGTGACTCCCTTTTCCCGGAGTGGCTCATTCTCTACATAGCTAAAGGCTGCTATTAAGTCAGCCCTGATATGAGTGTGAAAAGGTTGACATAGTGTTGACGCCATGTGAGAGTGAGTGAGAGGGCATAACGGCCTATGCGGTGTGTGTGTGTGTGTGCTATTATGCTATTGTCATTCCCTTATCACTGTTATTACGTCGGGGGGGAAGGCGACAATGTTTTGGACGGCCTTTTAATAATGTCGGCATATCTGATTAGTGACTGCGGCGAGAGAATGGCAATCGCGGCATCACTCACATTTAGGCTAATATGTCACTCTGTGTTATCAATGCCACCTTTCAAATCACGCCAATCAGTCCCAGTGCCGAAGTAATTCATGGACATTATTCATGAAACGCTTTTGTTTGACGCTGGGCCATTCGTTTCTGTGATAACACTTTGGAGTATATCACCCAGACTGGTCGGGCAGGGAATCAACATTGCGCACATGCCACACACAGGCTGTTTTAACAGGCTTCAAAAAGTTAACTCACGGCCACTATACATTTCAAAAACTTAATTGAAATTTCCTCATAGCCACTTTGAATAAATACGTGAAAGCCCACCCTGACAATATAATTCCTGGCATTCATATTGAACTTCACTCATTGAAAAAAGGTACAGTACATATAGGCTGTTATGACCAGTCATCTTGAAATGTTTACACCAAATAGTGACAGTTTGAACAAAATAATAATAATCATAACATGGAATATGTCAACAGAAATCCTTGTAGAACGGCACTCCTCATACACAAACTGGCTTGAATCCTACAAATAAAATAAAGTGTTGATTAAGGGGTATTTTTTCCTGATGTACATTTTTTAACATTTCTCCACCCTGCCAAGTCAAACTATTATGGTTCCACTGCCTTCACCCTCTTCCAGCAGAGGTTATATTTAATCCAGAGGAGAGACATTATTTAGCATCTCCATCTCGGCTCGCTTCCATTATAACACTTTGCATAGTCACACAGACTGTGTGGACAGGGAATCAACAGTCGTCATTGCTCACATGCGGCCGTGCCACAGTCCAGTCCACACAGGCTGGTTTAACAGGCTGCAAAAAAGTTAACTCACGGCCACTACATTTCATTAAACAAGACAAGGTCGACGGACCCGGGGCAAAAGGGAATCTGTTTTACTGGCATTCGAGGAACGCTGCGCAGCTAAACGGCAGTTGACCTTGTTGTCGTCGTATTCTGATAGACAGTAGAGTAGCTTACCCATTTCCCCCAACACACACCACACACACACACACACACACACACACACATACACACACAGCTATACTGAGGGGAGGAGCTGACATGCTGCTTAGCCCATGATAGAGTATGCCCCACCCCGGGGTGCATGCATAATGTCACGGTTTTGACGCCTGATTACAAATGTTGATGTTATTAATTCCCCCGCCACCCTCTAACCCTCAATCTAAGATGTCCACATGGCCCTGTTGTGACTGGTGTGTCTGCGTCTGGGTGGATAATACAGGCAATTATGGGAGTTCACGTGTTAGGTCGTTTGTTAATTATGTCCCAGTGGTCGAGGGGGACTGTGGCAGCACGTCTGTATAGTGTGAGGATTTTAGGAGATTCAAATGAGCAACAGCCAAGATAAAGGCTCTCGAAAACAGAGGAACTCGCAAATGAGTGTGATAATTGTCTGCTAATGGTTAAGATATCTCAAAAAGTACTGCACCGATCTCAGTGAAAAGAAGGAGATGTAGGCCACATGTGGAATAGACTGTGTCACCATTTTGGCGTATAACTTACAAGCTCTTTTGCATGGATTCACTTTTATTTCTTGGCCTCCTTGGACCATTATTCACCAATGTATATTCTCAGTTACTCAAACCTTGTCCCATTCTCCTCTAGCTTAGATATATAACATACATTTAGCTAGTCCCATATCAGTTAACCATGGGTGATACTTCCCATTGACTAGCAGTATTTGAGCTAATTAGCGATATGCAACCTTTGCCCATTTTTTCTTGAGCAAATGCCCACACAGTTAAAGGAATGTTTATTGTCACATTGTCTTGAATCTGAGAGTGAGGCAACAAGCTAACAATAAACACAATGGTGAACCATGTGACTGGGCCTTGGGGCACAGCTGGGCGATTGACATCACCTAAGGCCCAGTCAGATCCCGCAAACCCACTAGGGACCCATTATTGCAGCTTATAGTTAACCCACATCGTTATAACATGGACATGATGGCTGGTTAGTGAAGTATTTATTTTGTTGGTATCTGTTTCATTTAGTTGTAAGTGGTTGCCTATTTTTTTGTAGCCATAGGCTATTGGAAATAACACACACTTATTAAGCCCAAACTATCTTGTAAAAAGTTGTCGGTGGCATTTTGCCTTGAGCTCCCACTGCTGCAACATAATGTATTCCACAGGGCTGTTACATTTCTCATGAGCCTTCCCTATAGTGTTATATTTTCCACGGTTTCAACCTTGTAGAAAAAGCACTAAATTCACACGGATTTGGGTATTCTCCAAGACATCAGCATGATGGAGCTTGACAGTTTATTCTTGACCTTGGCAAGCCAAAGATGACTCAGCCGTCCATTAACTCTCCCTTGTTCTCCAGCTCAACTTTCAAGCTGAGATTGGACTCAAAATCCTTTTAAAGTACTTCGGAAGAAAGTTTTAACATTTACAGTTCTGTGACAATTGAGCTTGAAGACTCTGTGATACTGTAATACTCTAATAACCTTTTTTTCCCTATTAGTATTTCTGATGCGGCTCTTGATCTAGAGGCAAAGTCTTTGAAACATCATCCATTATACAAATAAATTAAGTCGGTTACGTGCTCTCTGACCGTCATTCCATTCGTCTTTTGGGTTCATTTCTGCGAGCTGTAGCCCTCTCTGTCATCCTCTTATCTAGCCCTCTTGTTCTGTTCTCCTCTCTGCCAGTGGCATAAGACTCGCGGTTCATAGCCCCGACTCGGCTGCTCAATTTGAAAAGACACAGCGACTCACTATTCATTACTTCTGGGTCACGTGACAGGATTAATAACCATATTACTCATATTGGACATGCATAAAATAGCGGGGCCTGACCTTCTTTTTTTACGTGTCCTCAGCAGTAGACGGTGGATGTCCATTAATTGAATACAAAAGAGCTCCGATGTACTTTGGTGCTCTCTCTTTCCCGTTTACTTTTGCCTTGCTGTTAATGTTAGGAGATCCCCTGGTTAGTAATAAAAATATAGTTTCTGTGTGGGCGCCAGTTCATTTATGTGGCCCCTAAGTTCACGGTGCTAGCAGGGCTTATGATGATGAAAGGCAACGGGGTCCCCTCAGCCTGGAGTGTCTGCCCTGCCTTTTAAACCTGCACATTCACAGCTTCCAGCCAAAAATATATGAAAACCGACTCTGACAAAATAATTGCTGGCATGAATACCTCACTCATCCAAATAAAAGAACACAGACTGTTCTCCACAAATTCACCCATGTTACTGGGAACTTTTAAATGATCAGAAATGACATGTGACAGCAAATAAGGCCATACTTGAAAGTGTTTTTAAACTTGTTTACCACTACCACTGCTGTCCAACAAAAGCTGGACGCTCCTACCAGCCACTTTAAATACACATATGAATCTTACTCTGACACTTTAATTGCTGGCATTAATATTGAACCTCACTCATCAAACAAGAACATAGTCTGATATCTATCCATGTCCACTCCAATTTAAATGACCAATCATCTTGAAATGTTAACAAATAGTGACAGTTTGAAAAATAAATGAATAAATCATATCATGGAATATGTCCACATAAATCCTTTTTGAAGGACTCTCCTCATACACAAACTGGCTTGTAACCCACAAATAAAAAATACAATATTGATTTAGGGGTATTTTTTTTGACATTCTTTTTCCATTTCTCCACCCTGCCAAGTCAAACTATTATGGTTCCTTCCTTCCACTGCCTTCCCCCTCTTCCAGCAGAGGTTATATTTTATCCAGAGGAGAGACATTATTTAGCATCTCCATCTCGGCTGTCCTCATCCCCACAGCTCTCAACACTCACTGCCATTCTCCTTTGTCATTCTAATCTTTTCCTCTGGCATTACTACTTTGTTTTGACCCCCATCCTGCCTACGTGTGTGTGTGTGTGTGTGTGTGTGTGTGTGTGTGTGTGTGTGTGTGTGTGTGTGTGTGTGTGTGTGTGTGTGTGTGTGTTGTGAGTGTGCCGACCTATCCAACAGGGAACCTGAGATCGTAACACATCCACTAACAGGGGACTCCAAAACTAACAGGGGACATTTTTCAAGTCCCCTCTTGGACATGCTTTAAATCATCTTAAAAACATGTATAATACCTTCTGGTAAATTTTCATAACTTTTGCCAACAGTGGACTTGGAAGTGTGTGAGTGTTAATTTCATATCTGGGACAGCCTCTGCTTGCCCTGGCCTGGCCCATTCACACACGTCGTTTAAACACTCCTCTATTGTCTGAATGGTCTCAGCCCCAGGGAGTCTTTCAGGCTGTAAAGAGCTGTTGACAGGCTACTTACTGAAGACACCAGTCTCTTGATAATAGATTTGTTTTTTGTTTTTGAAACTAAATATATATGTTGAGTGTTAATAAAAGTTTTAAAAAGGACGAAAGATAGATATAAACAAACATGGGAAATAAGATCAGCAGTAAGATCCTTTATTTTCTTGCCAATGTGATTCTCTGTCTACTCTCCACTGTCAGACTACTCATGTGTGGCAGATTAAAAGAGAAAGGTATGTTCTTTGATGATCAATTTGTTTTTTGCAATGAATTAAAATACAGACTATTATTTATTATCAGAACATTTTATAGGTCAAGAACTTTAGAATAGTCCAATCCCTCAAAATTCCCTTTACTACTAATCTTTATAAGAAGAGGTTTTCAATCAATTTGTCAGTGTTCTTGTGTCTTCAATCTACATTTATTTTGTTTATTTCACAATCACAGAAAAAGGTCCACACTTCCACTGTATCTAATGACTGGAGTGCACTGTTGGTTGGTATGGTGCGACTTTCACACTCCATCGTGGATGAATTTAAAAGGAATAAACCAAACTGGATTATTTCTTTATCTTCAAAATTCCCTTTATTAATCTTTATAAGAAGAGGTTTTCAATCAATTTGACAGTGTACTCGTGTCTTCAATCTATATTTATTTTGTTTATTTCACAATCACAGAGAAAGGTCCACACTTCCACTGTATCTAATGACTGGAGTGCACTGTTGGTTGGTATGGTGCGACTTTCACACTCCATCGTGGATGAATTTAAAAGGAATAAACCAAACTGGATTATTTCTTTATTTTCAAAATTCCCTTTATTAATCTTTATAAGAAGAGGTTTTCAATCAATTTGACAGTGTACTTGTGTCTTCAATCTATATTTATTTTGTTTATTTCACAATCACAGAGAAAGGTCCACACTTCCACTGTATCTAATGACTGGAGTGCACTGTTGGTTGGTATGGTGCGACTTTCACACTCCATCGTGGATGAATTTAAAAGGAATAAGCCAAACTGGATAATTCTTAAGGGGAACATAATAATGTCAATGTGGTCTAAAATGTCTTATGTGTGTCATACTAATTGACCCTAGCTGCAGTACTACATTCTCCAAATGTAACAAAGAGTTAAGGAGATTGTCTCTGGACCATCTCAGACCTGGCTGAACAGCTACCCAAAGCCTGCAGTATGTGAAGACAGTTCAGCTGCCAATTTGGTTCTCTGTCAACTCTCTCCTGTCAGACTATGGGTGACAAATTAAAAGAGAAAGATACGTTCTTTGTATTTTAATTAATTGCAAAAACAGATTGATCATCAGACTATCATTTTACAATCAGAACATTTTAGAGGCCTAGACCTTTAGAGTAATTCAGTCCCTCAAGATTCCCTTTATTAATCTTTATAAGAAGAGGTTTTCAATCAATTTGTCAGTGTTCTTGTGTCTTCAATCTACATTTATTTTGTTTATTTCACAATCACAGAGAAAGGTCCACACTTCCACTGTATCTAATGACTGGAGTGCACTGTTGGTTGGTATGGTGTGACTTTCACACTCCATCGTGGATGAATTTAAAAGGAATAAACCAAACTGGATTATTTCTTTATTTTCAAAATTCCCTTTATTAATCTTTATAAGAAGAGGTTTTCAATCAATTTGACAGTGTACTTGTGTCTTCAATCTATATTTATTTTGTTTATTTCACAATCACAGAGAAAGGTCCACACTTCCACTGTATCTAATGACTGGAGTGCACTGTTGGTTGGTATGGTGCGACTTTCACACTCCATCGTGGATGAATTTAAAAGGAAAAAGCCAAACTGGATAATTCTTAAGGGGAAAATAATAATGTCAATGTGGTCTAAAATATCTTATGTGTGTCATACTAACTGACCCTATCTGCAGTACTACATTCTCCAAAGGTAACAAAGAGTTAAGGAGATTGTCTCTGGACCATCTCAGACCTGGCTGAACAGCTACCCAAAGCCTGCAGTATGTGAAGACAGTTCAGCTGCCAATTTGGTTCTCTGTCAACTCTCTCCTGTCAGACTATGGGTGACAGATTAAAAGAGAAAGATACATTATTTGTATCTTAATTAATTGCAAAAACAGATTGATCATCAGACTATCATTTTACAATCAGAACATTTTAGAGGCCTAGACCTTTAGAGTAATTCAGTCCCCCAAGATTCCCTTTAATAATCTTTATAAGAAGAGGTTTTCAATCAATTTGTCAGTGTTCTTGTGTCTTCAATCTACATTTATTTTGTTTATTTCACAATCACAGAGACCCTGTTTCCACCTGGCATTAACATCTGACTTTTTGAATCTGGTTACAAGTGGACAGCTCTCAGTCCGTGTGTTCCCACTTGTATTTTCAAATGTGACTTCTCTGTCTACTTGTGATCGGATTCCATTTACCCGCGCTGTATTTAAATCAACACGTTCATCATTTCCGTTTGCATTGCTGTTTTTAACCGGTGGGGTTCAAACAAATAAACATACAGGGCTGTACAGTGCCACAGTTTGAATCGCATTTGCTATAAAAATGCAATACATGCGAAGATAATTACCAGTCTAGGTTGACGAGATAGGCTAGTCTATCTCATTTAGACAATGAGGAGCGATGCACAATACTGCTTAGAGGGCCCTTACATTAACACTCGCCAAATGCAGGAAATATCATAGTATAGGTAAAGTAGAAAAGTAAAAACTCTTAGGCGAGTAAGTTATTACGCCACTTTGGCTGGTGAAAGATGTGTGCTCGCTGTTTGGCTATTCTAACGTCTGCCTCTGTTAAACTCTTGTCACCGCAACCAGTCCATAGCTTTCACAGTTAAGTTATTCCTTGTGCAAACAGAACGTTTCCTGTACACCTTCACATTAAAAGCCTGTTACTAGCCAAGCGCGAGTTGACCTTTATTTTGAAGCATCAGCGACTTCCGTGTTATCACAGTTTTACTCGGTGAAATGAAAATAGAGGACAGATAGCTTGTCATTTGCAATACTTTTAACTGGGCGCACACTAAAACCTTTTTTTTCTACGTATTTCCACTCAGGCAGTTGAGTAGGAGGTCCCTAATGTGGACACAAACCACAATTGTGTTTCCACTACCAAATGAATGTGGACACAAGTGGTCACAAGTGGTCACAAACCACCTCCGAATGTGGTTTTTGTGACCCGATCTCAATGCGTCTTGAGAGTGTTCTCACCTGTAGTTAGAGCTGTATTCATGTGATCGGATCACAAAAACCACATGATGCCAGGTGGAAACAGGGTCAGAGAAAGGTCCACACTTCCACTGTATCTAATGACTGGAGTCCACTGTTGGTTGGGATGGTGCGACTTTCACACTCCATCGTGGATGAATTTAAAAGGAATAAACCAAACTGGATTATTTCTTTATTTTCAAAATTCCCTTTATTAATCTTTATAAGAAGAGGTTTTCAATCAATTTGACAGTGTACTCGTGTCTTCAATCTATATTTATTTTGTTTATTTCACAATCACAGAGAAAGGTAGTTAAGCCAACATTTATGTTTGGATTGGATGCAACCTATTATTTTAGATTTCTTAAAGTTTAATACCTTGTTAAGTGACTTTTTCTGAGTTGATTGTATTAAAGGATTTGATTTCCAACTAAAGTAAAATGTTGATTGTACTCAACCTATTTTAAATTGAATTTGTATTTAAGTATCTTCTCCAACACAGCAGAAGGAGAATGACATATATCACAGTCACTGTGAATCTTGGCTATTGAAGTTAGCTGTTGTTGTTGACTGCCTAACGACCATCGTCAGACACAGGTACCTATCCCCCACACTGCATACGATCAGAGAGTGACACAGACTGTCACAAAATGACAAGCAGATAGAAACTCCCCTTGCCTGCTCTGAGTCACTCAGGCCAAATCCATTGAGCCTCAAGCCCCAATGGCACTTCACCTTTACCTGTGAGATGCAATTTCTATTACATATAAAGGGGCTTGTTTGGCATGGAGTGTTAACTTTACCAAAGCAAAATGCGATTTAAAAAAAAAAGCCTAAATGAATTCTAGTTAAAAAAAAAAAGATAAATAAAAGTACTTACCGGAGAATATATACAAAAAAAATCACAAACTTTATTGTTGGCTTGTGAATTTATCTTTTTACATTAACTGCAGGCTATTCTTCCCTGCTTAGGCTCTTTAGAGATTGACTGCCTGATGTGAACGTGTTGCAGGATATTGCCTTAGCGAGTGGATTGCACTTAATCGTCAAGTAATCCATTCTAAATCTAAAGACACCTGTCACAAGTTTCTGATATTTTGGTCAGACTAGACGTTTTTATAGCGACAGGGGATCTCATATTTGCAAGATCACAACTGGATTCCTTTCAAGATCATGATTATTTCACATACTATTCCAGGCCTATAAAATTATTTCAGGTAAATGAAAAAGGTATTATGGAATGTATCTGGACAGGGCAGGCTATAATATGTACCACTTAAATAAAAACAAGTATAGATGCCTTAACCACCTACGCCTACATGCCATGCCTGGTCACATTATAAACTGCAAACAGTATCTTAATTAAAGAGAAACCTTTTGAAGTCATACTGTAGAGCCGAGCGGGGGGTATTATGCCAGACTTGTGAGGAAATGCGTTGAAGAAGGAGTTTCCCTCCTTTTTAAGGTCACTGCGCTACTGCAGGTAATTTCCTTATCCAAAGTCTGCAAATATGGTGACTTGCAGAAAGTGTTAATGAAGGGTGCAAAAAGAGCCCTTAGTGGACTTTGATTTGACAGTGGGACAGCCCTCACTTCTCAGAGAAAGTGCTCACCACAATTAAACTGAAATGTTAGGATGTGTGGAGCACATTGATGCTAGTCATTAAAAACTCTTCCTAAAAAGCTATTTCTAAGCAATAAAGTTGCATAGCTTAAAACAATTTGCACATGGTATTACACATACATTGTATGAAATGTGCATAGATCACAGATCCAACTGGCCACACTCAAAATCATGAAGTCGTCATTCTCACACACAAAAAACATTTTTGGTCTGGTTTCTTGACACTGGAACCAACACTGTTCTGTAGAACCTTACCTTCAATATAATCAACTAGAAATGAAAACAACAAATTACAAGTGCCCCCCCCCCCTCACTATGCAGTTTCAGTGGAGAGGGATTTGTTTATATTCACAGAGTAAGTTTACTAAACACATTTTCTCTACATGCGATTCTTAGTTTTGAATGATTATATCATCATAAATCAAAACTAAACTATATTTAGAGGAACCTGGAACCAAACATTGAGACTAGAATATGTTTGTAAACCAAACTATGGGCCCTGCTGCTGTAAAAAACAAAATGAAACAATAACTTTTCAGGAAGCTTACTAACTTCAAACACTGTTCCAGGGATAACATTTTCCTGCGAAGAACATGTTTTATTCAGTTCTGAGAATATACCTTAGAAAATGTTTCACTTCTCTGACACACACAAAGTTACACACTGCAGCTTTAATCTGACCACAGACAGAATTTAAAGATGTATTGTATTAAAGAGAATTTGTTGGAACAGCCTTTCACTGTTAGGTTTATGATTTCTAATTTAAGGATAAACATTACGTCCTTAAGCCGGATAGAAATAGTTGGGGTTTTAGGAGATTTCCACATAAGTAAAATATGACGTCTTGCCAGAGGGGAAGTGAAAGTTAGTATTTCTGTTTGCAAAGAGTAAATGTGGTGTTGTTCTGATGGGGTCAAAAATATTTCAATGAAGGGCTCCATCTTTATTTAGTCTCCAAGAACCTGTCAAAATCATAAAAAGTCAGTCCAGAATTGATGTAGTCTGGGACAATAAAAAACCTCTCACCCTCCTGTCCCCACATTCCTGTACAAACCTGCCAAACCATGCCCTTGGCAGCAGCCCTTCAACCCCCTCTCCCGCCCTGCATTGTCTCTATTCAAAGTAGGCACTTCACACCTTTTCTACAGCAACACTGTGAGTTGAAACTGCATTGCTGCGTCTCTCCCAGAGGCTGGATACATCTCCTTGCTAACATAAATATAGTAGATTCATTAAACATGGTATTGTAACAGTTGTATGCGCCAACATGTTTAAGCTAAACTTACTTGGATTTCTGGTTCATTTAGTGACTTTATTTTAAGCCTACAGTAGCTCCCTAAAATATCCAGCCATTTAGGAAACAATGTATTTAACAACATAATGAATTGATGGATCCTAACAAGGAAAGCATGTACAAATATGGAATTGACCTTATTTGCACAGCCTTATCGCATCATTGATCTGTCAAATGTACCCCAAGCTCACGCTCCCAAGCGTTTTAGTTTTGACAGAAAACTGAGAACATTAACTGAAAATGGAGAACAAATATGTCACTGTCCATAATGATAGTATTGAAGGCAGGGAATTGTATATGTATATCATATGTACTAATGTCACAGGCTGTCACAGAATTTTACCCTCAATTTAGGATGTGACGAGCACGTTGATGCTGGTCATTTCAATTATACAATGTAGAGGACATTTTTAAGTCTTGAAATGAAACCCCATTAAAGGTGTGCAACTTGCACAGGAAAAAGTGATTGCGGATTGATAAAACAGTGATAAATTGTGGGGTTTTGAAACTCAGGCCATGCTATTTGGCGAGAAGGAAAATTCAGATCAAATGTCCCTAATAACTTTACATTTAAGGATCAGTGAAAATATTGAAAAAAAACATTTACCAAATACAAAATGCACAGATTAATGTGTATGTCTGCTCAAAAACAAAACAAATACTGAATATCAGTTTTAGACCCATGTTTAATGTTTTCACAGTATTGTCATACAATCTATAATACAAGATATCTTTTCAAAAATGTTTTTCATAATACATTTATGGTACAGTAGCTTGAGATTAAGATGTTTCAACTGGAATATATATCATGGTGGTCTTGGTGTGAGATTTAAATCCAGCATCAACCTGACATGAAATAGTCTTTAAGACCCTGAGCAATATCGTTGAAAAATATTTCGCTTCCTTTTTGGCTTAAATGAACATTGTCTCTTAAAAATAGTTCAGGTTTGTCAAACACTATGTTTGGATGTTGAACAGTATTCCCATTAACCTCCAAAACAAATGTAGCCATCACATTGTTGATGAATTTCCGCACTTTGTCCATCTTTGCTGTTAGGGCATGCCTCCATTGTCGCCTCTGGTTAATGGAAGAAAGCATGATCTTCATCTGCGGAAACTGTTTGTGGAGGCCATGCAGGTCCCTTTTCATTGCTCGAAGAAGCGTCACACTTTTCACTTCCAAGGTCATTGCCCCCACAGTGAATCACAAGCACATCTGGAGCAGTTCCTCCTTTGAGTCATATAATGTTAATGTAAAATAATATGATGTGTATAGTAGTAAACTTATACACAGAATATTTAAAACAATAAAATAATGTTTCAAGTGTATTACTTACTATTCTAATTTTGCTATTTGGCTTGATGTGGTTGTCATTGATGAATCTCCCCAGTCTTGCTGTTTCCCCAGTCCCATCGACACTGAATAATGAAATACATTGTTTGAAGATTATTAATATAATAGTAAAATAGTTTAATTATCTATAGTAAGAACTGATCATTTCATTTCTTACCAGAAAGTCTTTCCGGCAAAGGGGTAGAAATACAGAAATGCTGCATGGGCATCTGAGTACTCTTTGAACAGAGTCTCTCCTTCCAAGCCAGTGATGTGTCTTCCAACATACTCAAGCAAGAATTCTCCAGGCTCAATGTCTTGAGTGGCAATAACTCCATAACCTGATAAAAGATTATAAATAGAGATTAATTAATTATATATTTGTAAATTGTATTGTTTAAGTATGATACAAGTTTGATAGCTGTCATCAAAAAATTCCTTGATTAGAAAACAATACTGTATTGTACAATCTATATAATTACAAATAACTATGTATAATGGCAGTGAGCATTCATCTTTTAAAATAGAAGACAATCAAGTTTGCTTTTCAGATATCTACTACTACTACTACTTAAATTGGGGACATCATGCCAGTAATCTGAGTTTAACATGGAGATTTGAAGCAGTGGGAAACAGCAAACCTAGTTTAGCCCACAGCTAAATAGAACACATGAAAGCAATGAGGTGTTTTTACAAATACAAAAAGGTTGAAAAGTCACCAAAAGGTTAAACTACTACTTTTTATTTTATTTATTTTTTTCTACTTATTTCACAATAGTTATACATATAATGCTATGCCAGACTGTTCAAATACTTATTTATTATAAGCAAAGCAACTGGATTGTAGAAAGTTGTATGAACCCTTGTACCTTCATACATATTTGAACAGAGAATCTTACATTCTAATCAAGTAACATACCTTTCTCCTTGTTGATGAAAGTCTTCTGAAAAGTGTCTTTATCTTTTCCAGATGCAATGAAGTACAAGGCTTCCTTTTCAGGACAAACTCTTCTGGGTCTCATTTTTCTCTGAAAGATTTTAGAATCCAGATGTAAGTTAAAGCACAACTGGGGAAACTTTGTGAGAGTGATAGAAAGTTTTAGATACATAGCTTGATAGAATTAAATTAAACTTTGCAACAACATGAATACAAACTAAGTTTAAACAAATAACATTTTAATTTAACCTGGAAAATAGAAATAGAAATTAAAACTGCACAAATAATTACAATTAACCTTGCCTAAAGGGGAAATAAAAAACTATTTAAGAAATGCATATAACTTTTCAGAAAAAATAAATGAGAAAGTGTAAAATAATATAATACATTTGACTTAAACCATTCAAAGAAAAAAAAGTAAAAGAATGAAAGTTGAAATGAACCTTACAATAATTCAGATAAAAACTAAGTATCAGAATTAACCAGTTAAAACCTTCCAGAAAGAGAAATAAAAAAAACTAAGTTAAAATAATAGTTAAAATAATTATTTTAGTCATACATGGTGAATTTGTAGTTTGTAACTTACCTATAACTTCAGCCTCAGCATTGAACGAAAAAAGTTTCAAAAGTTCAGTCATAAATCTCAGGTGGGTCCTTCTAAGAATTGCAGTGGTCAAGCCCTTCCAAAAAAGTCATTACATCTGTGTACCTGTAGTGAGATGCCCAGAATATATCCACACCCTCACAAGCAATCTGGACAGTGATTGGTTCTCAGGACCAGACAAAGGTGGCTAGGTATTGCTTGCATTGTGATGCAAAGTATTGGCATTACAAATGCAGAAACGTCGGCTGCCAGTGTTCCTCTTAGCTCCATAATGTCAAACTAGCTGGTTTATTGACAGTACACCGCAAGTTCTACCATGATTAAACAATCATGCCGAAAAACACAGACTACAGGTTTTGTATCCAGGCTATTTCATTCATTGGTATTTGTAAGATGCAAATAAGAGGCTATAAGCCTACATCAAAATTGCCTTCATTTAAGCCTAAATCAAAATTGCCTTCATTTGGATGTGGCCCAAAACTTAAGTGACTTTCCAAATAGGCTTATCATTTGGGAACAGTGACATACTTACAGTAAATTACATTCTTAAGTGTGGGGCAACCGGCCTAGTGCTACACATATAGCAAAGAAGCCTATTTACAGTTATAGTGCAAATACATTTGGCTAAATGGTGTAGTGTTTAAATCTGCTGAGTTCAATGATTAATCACTTTTTATAATATAATGTTACGTTACGCACTGCTAGAATGATCGTGAAAAAAAATATTCAATTCAGTCATTTTCTGACAGCATTCCACTCTCTCCTTATTTGCTGCTCCATACTGCCAAACTAGCTAGTTTATTGACATGGATTCTAATACATTGCTCTGATCATGAAAACAAACTAATTTGAACTACAGCAAAGGATTTTACATACTTTGTGCTACTCTGTTCAGACTGGTGTTGTGGGAAAAACAACTTTTGTAAAAGGCTTTTGAAAGTTCAGAGACATGTGGAATTGATGGTGTGAAATGCATCTCTAAAGTAGCCTGACTGATTAAATAATCATTCATGTTGTCATGCACATTTCTTATAATGATAGTGTGCAGGTGGTAGTAATCAATGTGACTAAATTACATTCATGGTAAGCTTTTTTGAACAATTTTATACTTGTAATGGGTCAGTACATTTTTTGACAGTTTGCCACTGGGCTACTATACATAAGAGACATTAGAATACATTTGAAGTTTGGATCCCTATTGATAGGGTTAGTCATTTAAAACAGTAGAAGTGTGGAGCTGTCTTTGTGCTTTTTAAATAAACTAAATATATATAGATTGAATACACTAGTACACTGTCAAAGTGATTGCCATTCTTTGCTAACAAAGACGTTGGGAACTGGACAATTCTAAACGTTAGACGTAAACTGTATTGAATTCCAGCTAAAAGCACAGAACTTGAAAATAAAGTATATAGGAAAGTAACAAAAAAAATTCAAAAAAATGTGTGCCAGTAGGATAGAAATCAAAGGGCAATAAACTCTCTTTTGTTTGTTTGTCTCTTTTGTTGTTGTCTGGGATAATGTGGTGTTCACTATGCAGACTGGTTTTCTGCCCTAAACTACCTCCATACAGTGAACTTAAAGTACATGTTGTGAGGGAATTTTCAGTCTTTAGTATGGTTAATATTAATGGTAGAGATTTATAGTACATTTATGCCTGTCTTGTGTGTTTGTCTATATCTCAGACACTAGGTCAGCCTGGTGACACTGGTAGGAGACACTTAGGTCAGTTGTATAGATAAAGTCTCATCTCCTTAGACTCCAGAATGTTATGGTTCACTGTGTTCAGCTCTGAACCAAAACATTGGTACGATTGGTGCCCGAGCCAGGGAGGTGTTAGAGATAGCACAAGGTTAATACAAAGCTCTCAGGAAGTGTCTGTCAGAATTGAAGTGCAAGTCACCCGAGTTGCAGTCCGGTTCTCCTTGGCCAAGTCTGTAATAAATATTGCTTCATAATTCATCACAGTATAGCCACTACAAAAAACTACACTGCACCTCTAATGTATTCCAAAGTGTCTATTACATATTGTTAAAAATCACAGCAACCAGCAACAGATACTTGCTGTCAGCAGACCAAATATATATTAAAACATGTTAATCTCTACAAATCATGTTCAAATTATATGTTGTGTTATAACTATTCTCAAATTCAGTTGAGATTATTTTCATAGGTATTAATGATCTGCCAAAGTCTTGTTCATCCATGATGGAGTGTGAATATCATTCCATGCTAACCAGAGGGAACTTGTGTCAATTAGTGCCAACTAAATGGGGACTCCTGTTATTCCATACAATTTAGGACTGTAGGGTCAATATGTATAACAAACAGACATTTAAGACTACATTTATATTATATTTCCCTTAAGAATGATCCAGTTTGCATAATTAAAATGCATATTTTTACCATTTTAAAAGTAATAGCAGTGTTTGATTTATTCCATAATGTGCATTACATATTGTTAAAAATCACAGCAACCAGCAACAGATACTTGCTGTCAGCAGACCAAATATATATTAAAACATGTTAATCTCTACAAATCATGTTCAAAGTATATGTTGTGTTATAACTATTCTCAAATTCAGTTGAGATTATTTTCATATGTATTACTGATCTGCCAAAGTCTTGTTCATCCATGATGGAGTGTGAATATCATTCCATCCTAACCAAGAGGGAACTTGTGTCAATTAGTGCCAACTAAATGGGGACTCCTGTCATTCCATACAATTTAGGACTGTAGGGTCAATATGTATAACAAACAGACATTTAAGACTACATTTATATTATATTCCCCTTAAGAATAATCCAGTTTGCATAATTAAAATGCATATTTTTACCATTTTAAAAGTAATAGCAGTGTTTGATTTATTCCATAATGTGCATTACATATTGTTAAAAATCACAGCAACCAGCAACAGATACTTGCTGTCAGCAGACGAAATATATATTAAAACATGTTAATCTCTACAAATCATGTTCAAAGTATATGTTGTGTTATAACTATTCTCAAATTCAGTTGAGATTATTTTCATATGTATTAATGATCTGCCAAAGTCTTGTTCATCCATGATGGAGTGTGAATATCATTCCATCCTAACCAAGAGGGAACTTGTGTCAATTAGTGCCAACTAAATGGGGACTCCTGTCATTCCATACAATTTAGGACTGTAGGGTCAATATGTATAACAAACAGACATTTAAGACTACATTTATATTATGTCCCTTAAGAATGATCCAGTTTGCATAATTAAAATGCATATTTTTACCATTTTAAAAGTAATAGCAGTGTTTGATTTATTCCATAATGTGCATTACATATATACAGCAAACAGCAACAGATACTTGCTCTCAGCAGACCAGTCATCCAATGTGTCAGCCCTCTGTTCATCTAGTCAGCACCGCTAAATACTTTTTATAATAGACAATTAAGATTTCACTAGAAATTCAAGTTCATTCAAGTCACTCACATTATTCAAACTGTAATGAGTAAACATTTGTAATTTGTTTATTGGTGTTTGATGCTGGTGTTTTTACTCTGTGTGTTCTGATTGACAGTGTGTTTAGTTTGTGTTAAAGTTAAAGGTATATAATCTATCTTAAAAAGAAACAAAGGGAGGTAACTGCAGCAAGCAAACACCCATTGAGTGAAACAATAGACACAGACAGCTCCATTGATGCAGTGAATGGAGTCCACTCTTAGATGTCACCCAATGATTCAAGTCCACTGTTAGCAAATTCTTCAAAAAAAATGTAAAAACACATTTAAAGTAATATTATGACAGAAGACATTAAAACTAAATATTCTGTTGTGTTTTTTTATTTTTTAAATGACCAGAAATAGGTTGCCACACTTGGCTGGTACCAGCGATAGTCCCCTGTTAGTAAGGTCGGTCTGCCTGTGTGTGTGTGTGTGTGTGTGCGTGTGTGTGCGCGCGTGCATGCTTGCAAGTTATTTTTGTGGAGTCTGGACAGTCAAGAGAAGCAGAATGTGTGTTGCCCATTCATAGCTCTAAAGGGTGAGAATGGAATTCACTTCTGTGAATAGATGTTGGTCCAATGCAATGCTAGGTAAACCAAATCAATATCTGAAACTCAATTTAATTGCAACACACAGAGAGAACATACCTTGGCGTATAGTTATTTGCAGGGATTTCTTATTACGAATTCATCACTCTTAGTAATTTGTTCTTTAAATAATGTTGGAAACAATGTGGGTGGTAGTATTTGTAATAAAATGCTGCATGTTTACTTATGGTGGTGGACCATACCTTTATATAATGTAATGGATATATCGATTTTTCTACAAGGCCATCTAAGTCAATCAAATCCAAGGCAATGTATTTTTATTTTTGGTGCATAATATTAAAAATAACTATTTTCGGGTTTGAACCAAAGACTCCCATAGGAGTTCACTTTATTTTTAATACTTTGGTCTGTAGAAAATGAATCAGTCTTAATTTTCTGAGCAATCAATGAGCAAACTCCAACAATGTTTGCATGTTGTTAAAGCTTATCAGCATATATTTCTGATCCAGGATAAGTTTTTAAACACCTGGGAGAATCAACAAAGGAGAACCGTGTATATCTAGCCTGAAAAGGAACAGCTACTTAGGTCAAAGAGACAATGAAAACCGCCAAAATAACAGATGTTATCTGGAGAAAAAAATAGCAAAAAAAAATTAAAAAAACAGTGCCACCCACACTGTTTTGAATGACAAGTGATTCCCGCAGTGGTTCAAAAGCACCACAGCAAAGACAGTAGAAGCTACCTCAACACTGTACATCTTAACACTTTTTAATGTGAACCACAGTACAGATATAACAAGTATGGCCCAGACACCCACATTGCAGTGAGCCCACCAGCAACAGCAGATAATTGCCATCAATATTTCAGGCAGACGGTGACAGTAGGGCATGACCTGATGCGGCTCAGAAAAAAAAAATCTAAATTCCTGGGCTTCTGACGGATCATAACTCAGCTGCTACGATCCATCACAGTAAGAGGTGAGACTGGGAGGGAAAGTTCCTGACGGGGGATTTGACTTATCGCTGTTTGTACGGGGCAGCTTGTTGAGTTTTTGAGCTATTAGAAAGAGGGACGCTTTTTTTTTTATTCAGGTGTTATACAAATGTCTTTTTGTGTTTTCAGTGACATCTTCGGTGCAGGATTGCTGACGTGTTTCTCAGTTGACATTGCCTAGAGGATGAGTCTCGGAGAAATGACCCTGACTGGAGTGATACAACTTTCTTTTTTTTTTTTAAATCTTGTGTTTCATGTACTTTGATTATATAAAGCTAAGGTGCGTAACTTGTTCATACAAATGAATGACGGTTACATTTCAAGCCATTGCCCAAACGAGTTGACACAAAGTTGATTAAGCCTAATAGCTCCACAAAAGTATCTAAAGTTATTCTCAGTATAGCAGTGTTTACAAACTCAGAACATTTCCAAGAAGCGTCCAAGAAATGTATCAGTTTTTGATTCTACTGCTAAGAAAGACAACCTGGACATACAGCAGAAGGAAATAAAAACAATAGGCTATAACCGACGGCTTACCTCATGTACGTATATGCGCTAACGGTATCGTTGTATCTACTCAGATTTCCTCATAGCTTTAATGGGACACTTTTGCATGTGCATTCCAACAAGAGGTGGATACCTCACAACGACTGGCATTTTTTGACAACACTTGGCATGTAAGTGGTATGTAATCTGTGATAGTGTAGGTTTATATAATAAAAAAACTGTGATAGTCGAACATCTAATTTCAAAAACGCTGGCATTGATATGCTGCATTTATATCCTGCACTCCTTTGAGGAATCTCACCAGTAGATGTTGGAACCTGGCTGCAGGTATTTGCTCCCATTCAGTCAAAAGAGAATCATTGAAGTTGGCCACTGATGTTAGGCCATGAGGCCCGGCGCACAGTCGGCGATCCAGTTCAAAAGTTATTGGATTGGGTTGAAGTCGGGTTTTTTTTTTTACTGCAGGCCTGGCAAGTTCTTCTACACCAGACCGATACAAACCATGTCTTGGGGCGCTTTCTAACCCTGACATGTTTGTTTCAATTGAAACAGACGGATGTGGTATACACTGATGTCTAAATCTAAAGAGTTCAGCAATTGTTCATAACACAGTACAAAGTTGACAATACAATGCATGGTACATAATGTAACATAATCAATTTTGACAGTCATTTGGTTAAACAATAACACAATTATATGATCATTTCACTTGGGTAAAATACAATAACATTCAATTTTCAGCAGTACTTTACTTTTTGCTCTTAATGTTTCTTTAGCAAACCACTAAAGACATACTTTCCAGACTCTCAGCCTTGACCAGTGCCAATGAACGGATACTGCTTCAATCCGCCCATATTGAATCAAATGTGCTATAAATAAACTATGAATCATTGAACATTTCCCCCCACAGAGGCCTACTCAGTTTCTAATGCAGCGCTCACACAGGGGACGCTGGTGTAAATACTGTAAATGCTCAGTTCCCATGTGTTATATAGATCAGACTGACTTCTGTTTTACTGTGGTCCGACCATGCTGCATACAATATATATTTGCTTATCATTATTGTTAGCCTATGGGAACGAGAGGAAGAGGTAGACTGGGGGATTGTCACTTATCACAAACTTAATTCAAACTGTCAAAAGGCTATACCCGGATGGAATGAAACAATAGACACAACGATTCTTCATGCAAAGAATAACGCTTTTGTCTGTGTTTATTTTAATGTTTTTCCCTTCCCACGAGTCTATGTGATGTTCTAGTTGCTCAATCATCCTCTATGTGCATAATATATTGTATTGATTTTTTGTCTCTGGGCTATGTTTTATTGTTATAGCTGCATATGTTGAAATGGCTGCAAGTAATGACTTAAATCATGACACAATCATCACTACATCAATTGTGACACATCCTCAAGGATCTATGTCCCTTCCTTTTAAACTGTTAAGACAGCCATCATAATTATTTTATTTTTCTCCATATTTATTTATTTGGATTTAGCTGTCGGAGATGGTATTTAAGTGGTGTTTGACATTTACAACTACAGGGACCCGGCTCAAAGAAATGAGTGTAAAAGTTGAAAAAATAAACATGAATCACCCTGTTAGTATGATACCTAGTCCTTATGGCAACGGAGATGGCCTATAGAAACATATGGTTTGCATTCAGGTGAAAAAAAAATCAATAGGGCTAGAAATCTCTGTGGGTATTTAGTTATGTTCATGTGACACTATAGCACAGTCAGATTCTACCGGTCCCCACACCAACAGGTCAGAACATTCAACATCAGAGAAAATTCGCTCATTGAAGGTGAGGTGGCCATGGAGAATGTTACAATGGATCCTGGTGCATCACAAACGTACACATATGAAATGGAATGTATATATGAGGAAACCTATAGGAGCGGGGTTTCCTTGAGAAGTGCCCGAGTGTGGAACTTCTTTGGATTTTGGATCAAGGTATTCCACTCTAATGAGGCCTCTTAAAGAAAGAAACGATCAAATGAAAGTCTTAAAATCAAAAGGAGATCAAAGTACAAGACGGTATCTGGCTTTTTTCATTTAAAGCAAATTAACTTCTGAACTACATTGTCATACATTTGAGAGACTTCCAGGCAGACTTAACATAATGAATGGTCAAAAATCACTGGAGAGAGAGGCTGAGATCTATTCCATTATGTAACAGCTTTAACTGGCGGTGTTGTGTTTCGATCACTGACATTGTCCTAGTCAAACGGCATTATCCTTGCTTCACAATGCTTCTTGAAGATTATTCAAGTTTTCCTTGTAATAACACTGCTGTTCTGGGTCTTTTTTTTGCTGCACCAAAATCATCTATCTTATTTTTTTTCTAACCACTATAATGTGTAAAATATGAGTAGTAATAGCCAATACTGAACACCATGCCATTTAATGTAGGTTGAAGCTTATACATTGGAGATAGTACAGTTAAATATGTTAAATTGGGTCCATGTCATTTAAAAAAGTCTGGTATGTTTGCAGAAGAGGGACTTTTGCGAAAGTTTTAAAAGTGCCGTCCTATTCCTGCCCTATATGTCAAGAGAAAAAGGCTGTGTTTGATTCGGAGGCCAAATTATTGTAGAATAGCCATACCAGTGTAGAAACAGGAGGCACGCCACCAAAAAAAGAAAACATTATTTCCTGGTTGCAGCTGAAAGGGACCTAAAACAGATTGAATGTTTACGACCACCAACAGGTTTCAGCAGCTTCAAGGTCTGTTTTCTCCACTAACAAAAAAAACTACATTTACCTCCTCCCATTTGTGAAGTGAACACCTCTGAATGCTATGTGTGGGTTTTTTTTGGTTTTCATTTCCTGTGCATAGAGAATGCACAGCGTAGAGATGTGAATCTGCACACTGTTCGCCACTAGACTCCTGCGAGACCACTTTAATGTGAATAAAAATAAAGTACATTTGAACATAGTACAATAATAAAGTGTTGTTTGTGCCTCGGAGTGCGGAAATTATTAAGCATATTGCGGTTTTATGTATTGTATAAGTGAGGCACGAGTCATACGGGCAAGTGAAACAAAACATACTGCGCAACTTATTAAGGATGATTGCATTTGTGAACACATATACCGTAATGTTGCTTCTAATACAGTCTACTCTAACATCAAGAGACTGCAATTAAATAAAAAAAGTGCTTCCTACATTAAAATTGCATTGCAATGTATTCCTAAGCAATGCTTAATTGTGTGTAGCATGACGCCTGGTTAATATATCATTCTATCTCCTTAGACAGTCAATTAAGGCCCTGCATCTTCATTTCCCAGCAGTGCTGATGTTTTTTGACAAATAGTTTATTGAATAAGTAAAATGATGGATGTATGCTGCACATATTTAAACAGAACACATCAAGAACATAGGGATGTGAGAGTCTTTATTAGCATTTAATGTGAGTGAAACGATCTCCAGCAATCACAATCTACGCTTATAAAAAACAGCTTTAATATAATTTGTTCCATGCCCGTCAATGGATGTTTTCAATGTTTTTGGTTGGTGCATGCAATATATATATGGTATTATAGCTCAAACACAGTTGAAGAGGGAGTTTTAAAATGACTTATTTCATTGAGATGCCAACCCGCATCGTGCTGTGAATAAGAAGAGCTCCCAACTCCACCCAGAGTAACGTTCAAACCAAAAGAGAGAACCAAGGCCAGAACCTCTGTCATCTTTTATTTTCATGATGACACATTCAATTTCTCGCTAAGAAGTTGTGTTGAACTGCTGCCCTTAAAATAGTCGAATCAAGTCCATATACAGTACAATATGAAATGTTTCCCAGATAACAGATCTAGTCTAAGAGAAGAATGAAAAGAAAAAATGCATTTTGTTAAAGGAGTGTCAGTGATTCTCCAGGACACTGGCGTGTCAAAATCCATTTATGTCAAATGAGTGAATATATATTCACACTCTGCTAACTATAACAAACTGTGTGCGCACTGAAAAAGTGTTAATACATGTCCTAGACTCCGTAAACTGTTTACGTAAACAAAGAGGGCCCAGGAGCTGATTCGAAGTTAGACAGTTAAGGTAGCAGCATTGTTTAAATGTCAGCATCATTGCATAGCTATTACATAATTTTGAAATTTATGTATTAATGAGAAGGGAATTGCTCCGACCGTAGAAGTCAGCCATTATGGTAATTTGAATGTATTACATATTTATCAAGATGCAGCTGGAAAGTCTCTGTAGCGCTGAGCCAGTTTCTGCCTGCTTTTTTCAAACAGTTGTGGTTGTATTGAAACTGCTTTCAACATTTCCGCAAATGAGAGCACACAGTAAACAGAGGGCCTGAGGGTTTTGTTTGCTTCTCTTACATTTGAGAGTGAATAGAAGAAAAAAAAGGTCTCACTCATTGTCATTCACTGAGCTCTCTTGATTAGTTATTTGAAACATGGGCACTGGAGCTTTGTCTAGTTCTGACCATAGGTAGCCAGCCTCATGGAAACAAATAATTACCTTTAACTTTCATAAATAAGCTTTATCCTCTCAGAAAAAAAAATATCTCAAAAACAATATTTCAAAGCACAGAAAGTCTTCAAATTAAGCCCATGGGGTTTGTGTATTTAGGCAAATGGCTGCTGATGTGGATGCTACACATGGATGCACACGTGCAGACAGGCATTTTGCAAACACAAGAGAGAGAGAGAGAGAGAAGAGAGGGAGAGGGAGAGAGAGAAGGAGAGAGAGGAGAGGAGAGCTGCAGGCCACTGTGGCATCAAGTATGACAGTTCAACAAGCAGCTGAAGTAAAATGAAAGCTTTCAGAAGGCTTTCATTTACAGTTCTAACCCACCAACTCTATGTCTGTCTGTTTCTCTATCATGGGAAAAGATCCACTGGCACACAGGAAATCAACTGTTTCATACTTCCAACAACAGCAGCAGAAATGACTATTTATTTTTGTGGAGCAGCTAAAAGAAGCATCAGATGGTCACCGAACCGCCAAATCTGAACAAATACTAGGCTATCATCATCGTACGATGCAAAAAAAAAAAAAAGACTTTGGGAGTCACTGTTTGATAACCAAGTCATCTTTGGAACATGTAGGCAGCACCACAGCAGCGTCTGTCATTGCAATGCACAAGTGATTGGGTAAATGAGGGAGTGTAGAGACACCAACAACTCTCTGGGTATGATACGCATGGCTTGTGCTTCACAAATGAGACATTCCTCATTCATGAATGTTTTTCAGCAGGCCAACATGTTGCAAAAAAACAAGAAAGAAGTTGCCAAATTTTCAAATATGAATAGCGAAATACAATGTGTATGAATAATAAAAACAGTATGAAAACTGGATGTGTAGGGGTTGAACAAGAGCATTGTAACATCATATACCAGAGGCAATGTAGCCAGCAGAAGAGCTTCTGCCCTTTCAGATCATTTTCCTCTTTTTGTCGCGTCTATGTGTAACCGTGTGTGTTTCGGGGTCCGGACAAAGCTCGGTGGAGATTGGAATGACAGGAAGCTGAGCACATAATGACAGAATTTCAATTTTTGAAAGTGAACAGTTCCTTTTAAAAAGCAGCTCCGCATGGTCTGCTAGGCCCGGGTGAATGGGGAATGCATCGATTGGTCGAGAGAAGAAGAAAAAAAAAAAAAATCAATCAGCCAGTCGTTGTGGTTTAAGGTGACACAAGATGATCTCTTTGGACAGCTGGAAAAAATACTGCTTCAGTCTCCTTTTTCAGCTCCACACAGACAGGTAGCACACAGGCCCGGGATAATGTACACATAGTGACATACTGAACCAAACTACACACAGCCACAGACAACCAGTTAAACTGTACAAATCATAGAAAAATCTTCTTCTTTTTTGCTCTTCTTGGCTCGGGTGTCGGGAGGAATTGGACGATAAACGATAGGGCTTATTTGTTCGGTCAATCAGTGACAATGATTACCTTTTGAAGACACAATAGCGTATGTCATTAAATGCTCTGTACAATGGAAGTGTGAGTAGGTTTTATAGCACTTGGGCTATTTAAAACCTGTTTAAACTGCCTCAATAACTTGTCTTGAGATGTCTTTTTTTGTTAGCTTATCATTACAGTTGTTCAAATAGTGAGTACATCTTCTGGCATAGAGTACTGTTTGAAAATCAGTCAAGACTTACCTTAAACCAGCCAGCAGTACCCGTCATTTCACCGCAGGGGTATACGTTTAGGATGGCGTGAGTGTAAATGATGGCTCGCTGACAACTTTTTAAAATGCCAAATATCTGCCTGGAAGCGAAGACACATTCTATCTATCCTTAGGGACATCTCACATGGCAGGCTCACAGCCATCTGTGAATAGGGCGATTCTGCTCATATATTTATTTATCTATGTTTTAATTAGGGCCCCCTTCTCCTCTCAACTGTTCCTGACAAGCACGTTCCTCAACTGTACAAATAGTGTTCTATAGCTTCTATGCAATCTTCCGTTACATTATTTAAACACAGAAAGGACAGTTAGTAGTAATAGTATATGCCTTTTGAAGATATATGTAAAGGCAGCACTCTTTCTAAAGTGTTTGATTGTGTGAGATGTTTGATGTTTGAAATATCCAAGGGCTTTCAGTCTCAACCAACCATCAGCATGTTTGTATAATGCCTGCAGACAGAATGAAGCACGCACATATACTACAGATATACGTAGCATACCGTAGCTACTTAAGGGATACATGCAAAATCCTCAAAATCCCCTTGTATAAATTATTCCATATGTTTATTCCTTTCTTTCTGATCAGGCATTTTCCTTTTTTCATTGACGACCCGTTTTGCATTCATGCAGCCGCAGACATTTAAACGCAACAAAGAGAACTATAGTGGTGGTACAGAGTTAATAATCAGTTAAATATTAGAGCAAGTAGGGTTTCTTAAGTGTTGGTTAAACAATCAAATGCATGGCTAATATAAGCCATGTTCAGTCTGCCACCATTAGTTTATGATGCCCGATGGGTGAACACACAAGGTCCTGTAAAGAATAATTCATTACACACACCGCAAACGACTTTCAGGTATAGCTACGCCGTTTCGTTTTCCACAAACCAGGAATGTAGATCTTCACTTCACAAAAAGGGAGGGTCAAAAAGTCATTACTATGGTAATGCAATGCAAAGGCCAGAGGCAAGGAGGCAACAATTGATCTGGAAATTGACATGCTGTCACCATGACCGGTCCCTTCTCCATTGAGATAAACAAACGCACTGCCTAAAAAGAAGAAGAATCAATTCTGCATTCTCCGGCTCCAAAGTTGGGTAAAATGATTATTTTTCCTCCATGAAGTTATCAGATTGAAAAGTAAGTGCCCTCGAAAAAAAAAAAAATGCTGCGACTAATCAAACTACAGTGAGGGTTTTGCATTTGCAAGAGTGGGGTCGACCATAGGAAAGACAGTAAATCATTTTGACAAGTTTAAAAACCTACCACAATAACGGCAATTTATTTAGTTTTTTTCTCTGAAGCCCACTCATAGTGTTACACATCCCAGCACACACACATGGTCAGAGGCACAGGCAGAGTGTGTAAAGTCATTAAAATGCATCTTTGTTTTTTTTTGCCGAGTGCTAATCATAGATATGTTTCTCTAATGTGTCTGGCTTAAAGCGGTTTTCAAGGTCAAGAATATGCAGCGCTGCAATCTCCAGAGGGCTGCCAAATACATTTAAATATTGAGAATTAAAAATAGATGAAGTGATTCTTACATAAGAATAGCAACAAAAACAAGGACTTCTTCACGTTATTCCCTTGCTGTTAAAAATCAAGCATTCTAGTCTAACAAACCTGCATCAAACATAATTAATTCAGACATGTGAACGATGAATTGAATATATACAGTACATGAACATACTGTACTATATACAGTATGTGACCATGGTTCTCTTACATTGACAATGATGGTACAGAAAAATGGAATATATATAAAAAATGCATGGCTATCTGACAGTAAAACTATGGTTGCAACCGTGGAAGTTACCAATTGGATGTGATATTGCAATCCATTGTGCAATGATGCGGTGTGGGCATTGAAACCAAAGTCCAATCCATACGTCAAAATGTATAACGCACCGGCTCATAAATGTCGACTACAGAGGTTTCAAGGACCGAACAACACCTACATCATTAGGGGATTTTGGTCTCGGCAAAAACTTTAGCGCCCAGACACTTATTGAAGCTTGCCCAATTAAGACCCAACCTTCGTGTGCAGTGCGGAGGTCAACTGAAAAAAAAAAACGCCTCTATTGATGGTTCACGCAGTGCTGACTTAATCACTGTGACAGACAGGCTGCATTTTAACTCGCATTGCAACCAACTTGCATCATGTTCAAGGATAATGTCTGATCACCTCTGTCTATTTGATTAGATTTCAAATCCACTAGTCCTATATGTGTGCTTTACAGTTGAAGAATACTTGCGAGCAGAGCAGTTGAGCCTAATATGCTTGACTATACCTATCTTTAACAAGCGGCTAGCTAAAGAGTGAGAGGGTAAGGGCTACTATGTTTTAAGAATGTATGTTAAGGACATTCCTTTTTTTGTATGTACAATGGAAATGCTCTTGATAAAGAACTATTGCTATCAGGGACCTTGGGGATTTCCCTCTAGCAATCACTAGCTTCTTAACCTACCACACATTAATATTGTATGATACAAATATGTGGTGCAAAAGCAAATGCTTGTTTGTGAGAGAACAGGTGCAATGGGCAGATTTTATAGAATGCAAATGAGTGAGAGAATAAGTAAGATGAATATATTTCCACACAATGGAAGGGGTTATGTGGCGGATACACAAGTAAGGAACTGCTGAGGGGGAGTGGATGAGGTGGCCTTCAAGTCTGACAAGCCAAGTTAATGTGAAGTGAGGCTTTTTATTTTCAGTTCATAACAACAACACTAAAAGAGAAAAAGTACAAGGGTTGTGTGTGTGTGTGTGTGTGTGTGTGTGTGTGTGTGTGTGTGTGTGTGTGTGTGTGTGTGTGTGTGTGTGTGTGTGTGGGGTGTGTGTGTGTGTGTGTTGTGTCTTTCTCCAAACCTAACGAAATATTGCTACATAACATTGAATGTTATCCTACATGTTTTGGCCACTCCTGTACAATAACCAACACAACTCACTTGCAAGTCTTTTCGCCCAAAGCACTGAGTCACTTTCTGAAACATTTGAAATTTCATTTGGCAATTCTTTTGATTAAGGAGTTCCCCTTGATGGAACTTTAATCAGAAATTACGGACTGGGGGGTCAAATCCTGCCACCTTGAGTCATTTGAGATGTCCGGGCTCGTTTGACTCATTTATTGCCCGTGGCTTGTCAAAATGAAGGCACCTCACTGTGAAGGGGCTTTTTAGGTAAAAAAAATTGAGATTCATTAAAGTTCCTTCTTCGGCTCTCCGGGAAATCAACAGTGATGGAGTCAAAGGGCTACTCCGTAATCCAATCTGCCAAATATATGAGTAATACAATTGGTAGTTCTTTATGAGCAATAAAGTGGGAGATAGTTGGGCTGCTCAAAGACTTGAGGGGGCCATCATTGCACTGGGAAATAATTCAATTTGACACAGACCTTCTTTTCTAAGCGTCGTCACGTACCCCCACAGTCCGTGAAGTTAAGTCCCAGTGTCCCTCAGGTAAAAGGCAATGCTTGATTTTGAATAAGGTCAAAAAAAATGGCGCCATCATTGTATCGCTTCATATTCACCAACAGTAGCCAATTTATCCTGAAATGTGTGCGTGTAATTTCTCTCATTAATAAGGCATAAGTAATTAATGTAACATTCATATAACATTGAGCATTTAAAGTCCACGTTTTCTCGGCTGTTAATCATAACTAATGTAACCTTGACTGCCATGTTCTTGAGCCTGTCACACACATTTGTCTGAAACACAGGGCACTCATAATGAACCACACATAATTAAAAGTGTAGGTCATCAAAATTCCTGTTCCACCCCAGGTCCCCTAAAACCTCAGGAGGATGGTTTAAGAGCAGGAGGAAAAAATGCAGTATCAGCAGCACTATAAGCCCAATGCCCCTGATTTATATTGTTTTGATTTAAGTTGGACAGAAGCCATAAAGTTCAGTTAGTCTGTCCTGTGCTTAAGTGTATTGCATCAGATACCTTTTTAAGAATGTTTCCCCTTATTTTTCAATGTATCAACATTTGAAGGTTTAAACATGGGTTTCCAGAGCTAATTATTAATTTAAGAATAACATGTAGCGCTTTGTCTTGTGTATTATTTGCCTGTCAAGAGGGTTCTGGCTTAATTAAAGCAAACCTAACCGTACCACTTACATGGCTCTCGAGTGGATGCTGCTGTTTTTATTTATTTATGTATTTTCAGTGGACTTAACTTGAAAGTAAAGAGGGACTTTTGAACTATTAGTCGATAAGCCACACTGGATTAGTCCGGTTTAAAATTCCAATAATTGGATGAGAAAAATGCTTAACTCTAAACTTACAAATACCCTACAGGCTTGCAATAGATCTGGGCTACTTACATTCACATTATAGTATGCCACTGAAAAGTACAGTATGATTCCCACTACTAAAAGCAGAATGTTTCATAGAAAATCTTTCTTTCATCCGTCACAAACAAAACCCCTTTTTCCCTCAATGTTGAAATCCATTATTGTTAACTGCTGACAAAAAAGGGGTTACTATGACAATACTGTTAGCTGTCATACATGTGTGGTGTGAGTGACTGCTTGTAAAAGGGCTAAGATGAATTTTTTCAACACTTGCTATTTATTGTTCAAAGAAGTGCAAACGCTGCCAAGTATATTCTGGATGCTACCACTGGTTTTCCCTGAAGGCATGTGGGGACCTAAACATATTCTGTTTAAATCCCATGGGATAGCCATATACTTTGTACTCATATACAGTTTTTTTCTTATAAAGCAGTAGAAGATGTATGTGATGTTTCCCACACTTAGAGAAGCTAAAATAATATTATTTTAGTTGCAGGTCCAAAAAATGCCTTGCTAATTTTTGGTATGCTATTATGAGACTGCGTTAAAGTACACATGATCTTATATCTACCCATAGATTAAGACAAACAGAGGGACTCAGTTTGGCTACCATGTTTTGGTACACGTTCCAAGACGCAATTCCAATACCAACACCCATACTTCCATGATATTTACCATGCCGGAAAAAGATTACAATACATCCATGTCATATGCAATATGTCTAACATACCTGCATGTCCTACTACATTGCTTTTTGCAGTATGCAGGCCAGCATGCTTTTTCCGTCTATTCTAACCCAATATCCTCTGCACAGCTGAAGTCATGTCACATCGACTTAGCAGCCAAGGGAGCACAACCAGTGATGCAATGGATACAGTATATAGGCTAGAGGGTCACACTTCATCGCGCAATGTTATGATGAAATAGTGTGTCCCAACCGTATGCTTATTGCATGCAAAAGTATATACTTTTTAGTGGAGTATGAAGTAAAGTAAAGTAAGAAGAAAAACTATGGGATTTAGTATGCAAGGTTGGTCTTAATGTTTCAGCACCATGGATAGAGACAGGGCAGCAAGACTTGCATTGTGTCCCAACAACAGTAGATTAAAGCCCATTAAAGTAGTAGTAGGATGACATTGGAGTCATTTATTTGTATCAGTTAGAGAAAGTGTAGCAGTTGAAGCAGTGACATGGCCATTGGGCTTTTTGGCGCTTGAAGGTTACATATCCCTTTTGTGTGTGGATGTATCTGTGGTTGCACCTGTTTCCTTCCATAGACCAAAGTCTGGCATGTGAGCTGAACTGGAAATTCTAAGGCCACAGGTGTAAGTGTGTGTGTGTGTGTGGTGTGTGTGTGTGTGTGTGTGTGTGTGTGTGTGTGTGTGTGTGTGTGTGTGTGTGTCACATGTTTGTGTGTGTGTGTGTGTTTGTGTGCATGTGTTTGTGTGTTTGATAGACATTCAATCTAGGCCCAGGGTGTACCACCACGCCTCTTGCCAAGTTGTTGATAAAAACCCTGCATATAAACCCTAGAGGAGAGTGTGTGGTGCAGAATATAAATGGATAGACGGATGAATATTCATTACTCAAGCACACTAATGAACTAGGAACAAGGGTTGTTATCTCATTTTGTGACGTGCTGATCATTTTTTTTTTTGGGAGCATCCCCATCAAATGTCTTCAACACAGAATGTAGGAGTTCCCCCTAAACATTCTCTATGGTGCAGTAACATAGTTTTTATAGATGATTCACAATCTACAATGTTTCCCGTATGTGAGCCTTGCTGCCTCAGACGTGACCACACTTCATGAACAGATAATACATAATAGGAGAAGCCATTACAACAGAATTCCAATGTCACGGTCTATGCAGTGCGGTTTAAATAACCACATTGTTGGACAGATGGACCAGAGGTTCCTGTGCATTAAAGTAACACATACACCGTTATTTTTTACACATTGGCACACCCATTGTCACATATTCTCACCACCACACAACCTGCTAATTCTAATGCAGTTACATGTGGAATTTAATGATGTGTGTGCTATATTTAAAGTGTATTATTAGAGAGTGGGTCGTTAATAAGATGGTGATTGTGGTGCAATCACATACATGATTACACATCAGCACCTGCTAAAAGGGGGCCTGTCTAAATGAAGTTTTTTAAAAGTCTAATCATGCATGTCTTCTATTTCCTTAAACCAGTTATTTTTTTTTATAACTTTTTAGAAGAAACACAATTCCTGAACAAAGTTGCGCCGGTTCAGTGCTGCGCATCAGTCCAAGTGCATGTTGGCGTAGTGATACATGGCCCAATTATGCTTGAAATTTCAAATGAGGGTCACTCCTCAATGATCTCTTGAGTTTAAATTAAGGTTGAAGGAAAAAAGCAAACTAAAGCAGTGGAAAAATCCTACATTTAGAATACCATTAAACAGATATTTATTTTTAAAGAAATGGTTAATCATTTTCATCATCATTCCTATGCCCCTAACTTCATCAAAAATACACATTCAGTCACAGGGAAGGTCTCTGTCGCCTTGTATTGAGCCGGAGAGTGAGGCAAATCGCTACAAATTGAAACTGTTGAACTATTACTTTAAGGTAAGCATTCACATATGTGGCAAAAAAAAACACTTTTCTGCTGGCCCCCTCAGCAGTACAAGGCTGACTTCCGCTAGCGCGACGTCTCACCCAAACTCCTTATAGTGACGTCATTGATCGCGAGGTAACACACCAACTACGCCTACGTACCTCATACAACCCCACTTCAAAAACACTTTAAGCCTGCAAACTTTTCTGTAATATTAAGTCTCTAAACATTATACTGACTAAAGCCATTCTGCTGAGTGGCACTGCTGGAATAGTCCTCTATTTGCTCAGAGGAGTGAGACACACAGAGAAAACAAACAGCAGGGCACAATCAATCTTTTGGCAAGAGAAAAAAGGGGTTGAAACAAACCAACATGGCCAATGGAGCTATACAACACACACCACATGCACCGTGCTAACAGCCTCCACTGGCCCCAGTGGCTCTGCAGCATGTGAAGCCGGAGCTGCAGCTTTTAGAACCTCCTGGCAGCAACATATGAGCTGTCAGTCATTAGAGAAATGGCTGAGCCTGCACACACATGACCGGCCCATTCATTCAACAAGACTGATGCCCCCCCTTGATGACTGCTGCCTGTTGCTAGAGTGTGAAAGCGCAGATCTCACCAGCAAGGGCCATTGTCACCAGTTGTACTGTTTACGTGCCAGTAGTAAATGTATATGAGACAGATGTTATTATACCCCCTGCAACACACACACACACACACACACACACACACACACACACGCACACAGGAAATTTGAGTTTTCTAGATAGACTCACCACTGTGACACACTGTGTTACAACTTATTGACTCCCGAATAGGCCATAGTAACCTAGTGTGGGAACAGGTACAGACCATGGAGTTCAGAATTCTCTCAGAGTTGCACCACAGAGAAGGTACTGAATGTCCATGCTGCACCATGGGACTTTTTTATTTTTTACAGATCTGATTCTGATTCATGACATACTGTGTGTGTACACGGCTTTCATCTTCTCCCTTTGTTGTTGCTCTTCTGTTAGCATTGAATGCTATTCGGCTTCAGGGTCACAGCCCCACATGGGAAACTGTGAAGCATGCATTGAGCTCTAGGCTAGTTACGGATAGAGTGACCATATACAGGACATGCAGGAGTAGCTAGCTCGACTCCCAATCACATTGTTTTGTGTTTGTTACAATTTCAGTCAGACTAACACGTTTATATTTATTTTAAAAGTCTGTTTGCAGTCGAAATAAGACATTACATCGATTTTCTCTAACCTTATTTAAAAATAATGAATGTGCCCATCAGCCGAGGTACATTCAACATCCCCCCTTTTTACTATGAAGAGATAGCACATATGGTAGGACATGTGTTAAGCCCCCTATTCCTCTCTTAATGTCCTCATGAGAAAGAAAAGGATGTCAGTCTGAGGCTCTGTGTGGATTACAGACTGGAAAAATACCTGCAAGGACGGCTTTTCCCCCTGCCGAGATCTAAGGAGTGTGTGGACGCTGGGTTCTGTATGTTTTGATATAAAAGCAGTAGAGATGAACACACACTGTGCTGCCTTCCTGCCTCTTCTCCATTACTGCATACACTGTGTAAGACGTTTTTGACTGCGCTGATGTATGGTGGTGCATGGCAATTTTTCCCACTCGGTCCTCACATCAGTTTCCAGCTATACTGCTAAGCTGCCAAAGACCTCTCTAAGTGTGATGTGTGCTCTGTGCCATTGTCAAGGTGCTTCGGTGTTCCTTCATGATTACAGCAGGCCAAGTGACTGTCCTCTGTGTGTGTGTGTGTGTGTGTGTGTGTGTGTGTGTGTGTGTGTGTGTGTGTGTGTGTGTGTGTGTGTGTGTGTGTGTGTGTGTGTGTGTGTGTTTGTGTTTGAGGGCAACTGTGTGTAGGGTTTAAAAAAAAAATGTTAATACATATTTTAAGTGGCTCGAATAACTATCAGTTTTGTTGATAGTAGCGGCACCTTTGGACAAGTAGTGCCCAAGCGCTTGCATCTGTTTAATAAGCGAGTGAAAGAGAGACTGCAGGATGCATCACAATGAGGTAATGTATTTATTTTTGAAAGATTAATAATGATAATTTGTTAGTAAAGTTATTAATTATAACTATTAAAAAATAGCATTCTTATCACGGATGGTCTCGTTTGCTGTTAGAGGTCATGTCGAATCATCAGAGGTAGTGAGACTGTTTCATGATCATTTCATAGGAGGTCTAATCTATTATAAGGAAAGTCATCGATGGCCAAATGCATCATTATATAATGTTTGTGATATAGTTGTTTTCTGGCTTGTACTTGAATGTGAAGTTAACGGGGTCATTGTGCAACTCAGAACTCCAATTAAATCCGTAATGGAAACTGGCATCCATGCAGCCAGGTCCTTTGCCTCTCCTTTTCCAAAAAATGAGATTTTGTGAATTTGTCAAGTGGATTTCCAGCTGCATTTTTCGGTACATTAGCATCATCTGACAGATGTAATTTGCGGCTCTGACATTATTTAGAGCTGTTATAGGTGCAATACGTAGGTTTTTAAGCTCCTTTTAGTACAAAAATGACCCTGATATATCTGCAGTAGTTTGATAGGGCTGTTGATCATTACCAGTGAGTCAGCCTCTTTACCAAAGCATAGGGAAACGGAGATTTCTCACTTTGAAAGCTCACTGTGCCTGTGCTGTTGGAAAACAACCTCGGCGGCTCTCATATTTTTTAGCTGTTCAGTGATGGATGATGGCTGCGACTGCCACATTAAATCTTGCTCCCCAGCCAAAAAAAAAAAGCAAATGGATCATTATCAGAGTACTAAACATTTGATATATTTCCTCTTCACTCAGTATTTTCCCTCTCTAATTAATGTGACCCTAATGTCTATGTATAGTTGTATTTCCCCCGGAAACGGCATTTTACATTTTTGATGATGGAATTCCTGATAAGTCACAGATGGCTTCTTGCCACCGCATATTCGATGAATCACCGGACTATCACGGGACTATTTACCTCGTTCATTTTCATTCCAATACGGCTTCTCTTAATGGCTTAATGACTTAGTCATTCCTAGTGGCAATAACACGCCAGTTGATATTTATCATTAAAAAAAAACAGAAGGGCCAAATAAGTCATCAAGGGAAAATGTCACGGGGAGATGTAACCTTTTAGAAGGAGCTAACCTTTGAAAGGCTCAGCGGAAAGATATAGAGTCATGTTGTGGCTGTAACGTCTTAATAAGGGGCCGGCTGCGATGTTTGTGAGAGAAAATTAACGTCAGGTTAATGATAGAGAAATGTCTTCCGGGAGCTCCTTAGTAGGCATATACATACACACAAGCTCCTATAGATGCTGAGGGCTTTGAAGCATGCATGAGTCCTGTGACAGCTCCTGGCACCTCCTGATTGGCAGGCTTCCAGGAGATGATTAGTCTTATTACAAGCACCCATGCTGGTTGATCTCCTCAGCTATATAAGCTGTAGGAATCAGCCACTTGACCCTCCCTTCATTGATGTATGGTTTGCGTTGCTTTGGCTCAGTTAGTTTTGCTTTGCACATACATTACACTCTTCACTCACACAGACACAGCACTCATTACTGACATTCACGCACCACTTAGTAGCTTACCTTAAACTTTGTTTAAATACATTAATATTTGGTTAAACTTAAACCCTTGTGTGGTTTCCTCATTGTCATTCCCTTGAGCCGGGCTGTGACAGTCCACACACACATACCGACATGGAGTGGCTCAGCGTGGCCCCTTTTTAAATGAACAGTATCAATCTTGTGGTTTTCGTCAATTAAAACCCTTGGGGACTATTCGGTCAGCGAGCTTTCTAGACGATATGAAGTAGCCAGTCAAGGTTCACATCAGGTATTGGAGGAGGCTTTTTGGAAAAGTGTTTAACCTCTAAGCGTTTCCCCCTGCCCTGGTTTGATTTGCTCGGAACAATCTTTAATGCAATTAGGTGTGTTTTGTTCTCATACAGTATATACGCCCACGAGCACACACAGCAGCAGGGGTTGTAAATGTAGCAACAGTCCTGCATTGACTTGAAATTCCAGAGGGCAATATTGATGTTAGATATACCTAGACATCCACGTTTAGAGTTAATAGTTTGATAAACCCCTTGGAATAAATCATCTCATATATACACCTAAATATACAATAATTTTACATACACAATAATCCACACAAGGCTTTTTTTTTTCCTTAAGCACTTTAGCGATATGTTTTCTCATCACAACAGAGTGTCTGGGAGGTCTGCATGCAGCTCTGCCTGCGTGATGAAGCATCAGGCCCGGGTTTAAGGCATAAAAGTGAAGCCGCTGGGCCAGAAAACCACATTTCTGAGTAGGTAATCATGACCATTAATCATGTTGGCACACTTCTCTTTCCCATTGGCCAAGAAGAATAGGTCATGGCTAAAGACTGTACCTCCACACACTATGGCGGTGAATATGCATCTCCCCCCTCCACACACACACAACCACACACAGCACACACAACACACACACACACACACACACACCCTACAACAACACCCAAGGCCGTTTGGGCTGATTTGTAGCTGCAGTCCTGTGAAATTACCTGAGATTGTGCTTGTCGAAAAATACAAAATAATGATAAATTAGCCGTGTGAGTGTCAAGGCTTCCCCGGCTCTCAGACAGTGTTATGACAGTAGAAGTTCGAATGAGAAACAAACTGAGATAAACGGTGCTTAAAAAGTGCATTCGTTTCTTAAAGTTGAATGCCGTTAGATTTTCATCTGTGATGATACGTCTGTTAAGTTACTATCTATCAGAGTGAGTAAAAACAATTGTGATTTAGCATTGGATCCACTGTTAAGAGATGCTGTGTTTGCAGCTTTGCACTAGCCTCCTACCAGACCATCGTACTTCATTTCATTTGTACAGAAGGTCTGGAATCGCTCAATTGACAAACGTTCACTCACTTGAAGACGGGTGTCAGTTGAAGTTTAAAACTATTGGATCTGCCCAGTGCCACTCTGGATCTACCAAACAATCGCATAACGTTTGGTCGTGATGTATGTCATGCGCCGCTTCTGACCACTCCCTCTGTTTGCTGATTGGACAGTTGATTGTGATCAACTATTACAACGCATAGCTTGTAACACATTCTGCCCTTTCTGGTGCATTTTGTGAGTCATCATTTGTATTACCATAGGCATTAGCTAGGGTTAGGAATAGGTTTGGTTAGTTCCCAACATTTGCTCCTTTTACATCATTGCAATAACCTTATTGTGAAAATATATAATCATAATTGTCTAACACTTTGAAATGCTATTTCCCTTATTTGAATAATCTAAATAGAGCGCGGAATCTTGGGAAGTCAAAGAAAATCCTATCCTATAAAAATATATTCTTAAGTGGAAAGAAGGTATTTTTTTTTTTTTTTTTTACAAAGCAGTGATTTGTTTCGTGTCAATATATTTATTTTAAAAACAAGGCTGCACTTGTTTCAAGAATCCCATCGATCCACGAGAACACTTTACACAAGTCCAAATTGCCTTGGGAAACAAATGAAACTTGCAACTCCCTCCACTTGTGTTCAGTAGAGTAATGTCTCCACGCCGCAGGAAAAAAAATACTCATTACGGAGAGCAATTTTTTACAGTTCACCTTCAAACGTGGCAGCCTTTCAATTTCCATGTTCGCAAATGCGGTTATTCCACATGGTGCCGCCTTATGGGAAACTGGCTTAGATGAGTGTGTGTGTGGGGGGGGGGGGGGAGATTATGATAAAAATTAGGTCACATACATAGTGTAACTGCTGCTGTTTGTTGTTTTGGTGGCCAGAACTAGGTCTGTAAATGCCCCCGTGGGTCCCTTTTTAATCTGTGTAGAGTGATAGCTGACAAGCACAGATGCTGTCAAAAAGACCCTGACCTCACACCAAACTGCGACATTGCCAACCGCCGGCAATATTTTGCTGACATACTGCCGCTGATACTGGATAATGGACTTTTCTCATGTGGAGAAAAGGGGGAAAATCATGGAAGTAGTTATTAAATTCGGCGAGCTAATTCAGAATTGGAGGCAATTTAAAACGAAGGCTTTATCTCGCTGGTGCAGCATTTGGAGATGTCAGTGGCGTATGTAAAATCACCTCATGCTGTCGAGGCCTATCATGACAGCTTTTATGTCTAGTTGCATTGGGTTAAGTACCACATGCTCTCACCCACCTCTTCTTTTTTTTCAGCAGTATAAAAATAAACGCAGTACTGGCTTGTGACATGTACCTCCAGCGTTTTTCAAAATAAATGCCCGTCTACTTTACATCGCTTGAGGGGTATCTTAAATCTGTATGACACCCAGAAGCTAAACTAATTTTTTGTCTTTTTGAGCTGTCACTTTCTTTCTTTCTTTTCCTTTTAAGGTAATGTTTTGGCATTTTCAAGCTTTGTTCAATAGTTCACAGTTGAAATGGGGAGAAAGAGAGAGAGGGGGTATGACATGCAGTAAAGGTCCACGGGTTGGATTTGAACCTGCAACTACTGCAACAACTGCGATATAATAGTGATTTTTGTGAAGTCTGTACAGGTGTCTGCAGCATCCACACATGACATATCTTTTTATCACTTATGTGTTTTTTATTGTTTGTCTGTGGAATGAAACTAAACTATGCATTCATTCCTCTGGCCACATAGATTGTCCCACCCAACGTGTTGAACCAGAAAAATCTCCCAGACTAAAAACCAATCTCCCGATGTGGTAGACTACTTTCCTGTGAAATCGGTGAGATAATCATCTTTTCTAATGGTTCCTACCTCCATAAGATGACATGAAATGACAAGGAAAGGGAACTTGAAAGAGAGAAAGAAAATGTAAAAGCAAAGGTAGACAGGAAAAAAAAAGATTTACCCTCTCAACTTTAGCGATTAAAAATCTTAGCAATATCTGTCACCTTCAAAACATATGAAGGGGATTAGTATGGGTGGGCTGAGGTAGGCGAAAGATGGACGAAATGTGTATTTACCCATTAGAGCCATCGATCAGAGTAAACACTCCGAGAGATGCCCCATGTGGAATCAATCGATGTGGATCAATGAAATTAGACCAAACAGGCCACAGCCTGTACATATCAAAGGTTGCTTTAGCCTGGAACCAGCAGAATTATAAACAAGTTGAATTAGATCAAAAATGTGTGTGTTCACAAGTCACCTTTAGAAATCCTTAAATCTACAGTGCGTAACTTTTTCATATAAATGAATGTCGGTTACATTCAAGCCAGGTGATGGCTCCAGACAAAATGCTCTGTATTTCACAGAATGCCAGTGTCTGGTGTCTCCCCCCTGGACACTGGTGCATGAGCTCAGAGAATTTTTTCAAGAAGCGCCTGAGAAATGTTTCAGTTTTTGGTTCCATTTTAAAAGAAAAAATCTGGACGTACAGCAAAAGGTATAAAATGCAAGCGCGATCACCTCAGGTAGATGACCCTAGAGTGTTGTATATAACTCAGAATTCCTCATGGGGGGCAACATAAGGTACGCACAACAGCTTTAATATATATAGTTGAGTTTAAAAACAGAACACATCAGTCATATACCTTGATATAGAGGCAGCTCTGTGGATCACTATGGCTCAGCTAATGAAGGTTTTTTTTTTTACAAAATATCGGCTTTGCCTGGAACCAATCGTCACTTTGTCACACATCTTTTTCCGTCTTTCCACTTCCAGCAGCCTAATGATGAAGAAATGCCATCAAAGTAATCTCTTAAAGGACACTTCCCCAGACACACTTTGAGGATCTGGTGTCGCCATGTTCCTCAGGGAGACATTTTTTTTTTAATATATTCTTTAAGCAAGCACGGACTCAAAGGTGGGAAACAAATCTCCACACTTGTATTACTTTTTTTTTTTTTACTTTTTTCATTGTTCAAGTGTGAGTACCTTTGGGCACTTTTGTTGTATTGTATCAGTTTCTCTCATTTCACATAACTTACAGTTATACTTTGAAAAATTGTGTTATTTGTGTAAATATGATCCACGGATTCAAGTTACATGTACATTTTCATTTCATTAGGTGCAATATGTACTTCAATCCCAAACTATTTCGGTAAACGTCACAAATTAACTGTATGTCTCTAAATGTGTGCCTATAACACGTAATGGAACGTACACTAAGATTCCGAAAGTAAAGAGGCATTTTGAGAATTAATTAATTAAAACCTCTAAAATGCAGTGTCCACAGACCACTAACACTGGCTGTGTAACATCAATATGAACACACACAAGGTTAAGTCAAGCTGATGGCAGAAGGGGTTCTAAATAGAGGTCTGAATATCTTTTGAATGCAGTTTGACAAATCAGATGAAAGACATTTTAGCAACCATTCCATCTATTGTACACAAATATAGATTTGTTTTGCATTTTGTAGAATGTGAAAAGACAAATGTATCTGGCTGTGCTTTGAAATGTTAAGAATCTTCCAAATTGTTTCAAGCCACATAGCCAGACTTACTCTATGTTTGTGACACGACTGAAAAAATAAATAAATAAATAAAATCAAAAGCAATTCGACCACACAGCTTTGTCAGCATTATGCTTATTGTATTCCAGCATCAGGTAGCAGCTGGGTAATCACACGGAAATGCTGGGGGGCTTTTTTAATCAACAGCTGTATATGGAAAATGGCGACATTGAAATCCAGTTATACCTCTGAAACCCAAATGCAGACCATGGGTTTGCTAATAGGGCCCATTCAAACACGGACGACATCGCGTTTATTATTAATGAATTACGCCTCAGCCTCTGCATGCGTTTCCTGATTTAATTTGCACAATGGCATTTCCTGAAACCTCTTGTGGCCTGGATAGGATTGTGCAAGGTGAAACATTTAACAGTTTGTCAATGTCGGATTGAGCAAAAATAGTTTGGTCCATCTGCCACGGCGTATAATGTCCTAGTGTCTTTAAAGACCTACTTCACCGGTGAATATATGAAGGTGTAATAAAACTCTAAGTTCCTATGGTATCAATGTGCAAACATTTTAGAAATTGGTCATCCTTGTCTGAGAAAAGGCAGAAAGAGTGTTTTATGGTCTCACTGTCTAAACCCTACATTTTCCCATGCGTGACATCACACATGTTAAATCTAGGTTAGGATTCCAGGACAGCTGGGGACAAGGGAAGACTAGTGGGAGGACTGAGGAAAGGAACTCATTCATTTAAGTATAACAGCGATTTTATAATGAAAGAAAACCATTCATTTGAGTGAAGCATTCCTGTAAGTTTAGACAACCAACAACTAAGGAGTGCACTTCATTGTTCAAAGCTATAGTGTGTAATACTCAAAGTGATCAAAACAGCCTGTCCTAAGCCACAATTAGAGATTTTGAATAAAATAGAATAAAAAAACGTTTAAAACAGATTGTTGGCCTAAAAAAAAATTCTTACAGAAAAAGTTTTAAAAATTGCTGTTGTAAAAAGAATAAGGTAAAAGAAAAAAACATTTGTGTGACATTTTTTTTTTGCATACAATTTGCAGTTATTGTCGGTTTTTCAACTCAAATAATATTTTAATAATAGCCTCCACTTTCAGTATGACCCTTTACTCATCTATAACACTGTCCATGATGTGTTTATACAATGTAAATAAAGAGCAAGAATTAAGAATTCAACCCGACCAGGCAAGTGAAAAAAACCTTAGCGTTGAGCCCTGTACTTTCTATAGGTGGGTCACAATGTCACCCTGCTTCAGTATTTGCTATTGTGGGAAATGCAGAGATATTTTTTTTTCGAAGTGCAAGATGTCACCTTTGAGAAACACATAAGCAAAGCGTTTGAAGCATTTGAACCATAACCAGTGTTGTTGTTTTCTCAATGCGTTGCTTTGTGAAGACTACCTCAGGGTCAGTTATACTGTTATTTTTCTTGACAGGAAGATACATTTTCTCTTTATTTTCGTTTGTGTAGCACTGCATTGGGTGGGTTTTTATTCAAGGAGAACCATGGCCATGCTAGTGTTCTGGTAACCATGAGTGCAATACCGTCCCTTTAAGTAATGGAGGTCTGGAGAACTTGAAGTATGATGGTTGGTATACAAGAGATGGGCTTTGAACTTTATTCTTTATTTGGATCCCCCCTGCACTTTGAAGGTACTGTGTGTGGAATTGATTGCCATTTTTTCAGAACAGACTTTGTAGAAATTGAATATAATATAAGTATGTTTTAATGAATCGCTTGAAAATATATATACATTTTTTTTATTAACTTAAAATTAGCCTTTTATATCTATTTGGGCACGCTGTCATGTTTCTACAGTGGCACAGAACAGACTTACTTAACAGCCTTACAAGTTTTTATATAAAGTGGGTGTCCTGGGGAAATGCACCTGTTGGAAGACAAAGAAGAAGTAGTATAGAATAAATAACTTAATTCCTCTTCACCTTGTCACTTGAAGGTTTGGATGATGGCATATTTAGTAACTTGCTTCTTGTCCCTGAAGGCCACCCTATAGCTTGTCTAAATTCCCCCAAAATAAGGGGTTACCAAGGCGTTGCTATCTAGAATCTCACCGCTAGATGCCGCTAAAAACGACAACATTAGACATTGTACCTTTAAACCAAAAGCCGTTTTTTTTTTAGGTTGGACCATTGTACTGTGTCTCAAATATGTGTGCTCAATCATAGTCACAGGCACATTTCAAATTGTATATAACCACAAATCAATCTGAAGGCCAGACTGCTAAAGCTAAATATAGCCAAGTGTAATCTAATCACGTCCAGGTTGTTAATGTTCTGTTGCTAAAATGACCGAAAATCACATTTCCACATTGCAAATTAAAATCCAGCCCCTCAGCATTTACAAAGTGCAGCATTAGCTTTTACGTTGACCCCATTATCGACTCAAAACATACAAAATTTGAATCTAAAAAATACATCCAAACTCGCACTGATGGACTGACAGGTCATCTCTTGGAAAAGTGCAGTCCATAAACACTTCAGCAAAGACAGATATTGAAGCTTAGCTGTGACAGTTTAGTGCTAAAAAAGCGGTTATACTTCAACTTAATGACAAAAGTTGTCATCTTCATACCAAAGCTCATAAGCCAGGGGGGGACATTTTTCTGACCGTGCTACTTGTGTCACCTTCATATCATCCATCAACGAGTGTGAGAAGCAGGGACAATGTGTTAGCATAAGGCCTGGGAGAAGGCACACATTTCACCTGAAGCACGCAAAGGAAGGTTTTTTTCATCATGTTTAAAGCTATAGCGCATATTTTTGTTTAATATAAATGAATGCCAGTTACATTCAAGTCATTGCCAAATGTTAATTAAGCCTATCACCTCCACTAAACTCAATCTGTATGTAATCGGTATGGCTGCGTTTACAAAGTGGTGTCGCCCCTTGACACTGGCACAGGAGCTCAAAAAATGCCCAAGAAGGGCCCACAAAATGTTTCAGTTGTTAATTCTATTGATAAAAAAAACAGGACGTATAGCAGAATGTATACAATGCATGCTCACTGAAGGCTTAGGGGCACTTTACACGGCCACGCAAAACGGTGCATACGCAGAAAAATTTCTGCGGTTGCACTATATCATTTACAGGAAAACAGCAAACGCAAACGCAAACGCAGGCATGAACCGCAGATTTTTGAGATCACCTCCGAGGGAGGATTTTTTGGAAAACTTAACGGTTTTGGTTTCCTGTAAACACCGAAACCATTTCCCCTGATAACGCTGACGTCACGGTTCCACCCTCACACATGCGCATTGCGTTTGGATATAAATAGGCATGCGCCGTCTTTGTAGGTCCATGTGCGCCAGTTGGAAAACAACAACAACAATGGCGGATCACCGAGCTGTATTCATTGTGCTCATGGACGTTGTGCTGTTGCTGATGAATTTGTTATCGTGCCACCAATCGCTCCTACAAGCAAATAGGGAAAGAGTTGTGCTCTGCCTGTTTTTCTAGCTAAATAAACGTGTGTCACTTCTATATGCCAGGGACACGGCTCTCTCTACATTAAAAAAACACTATCAGCGTGCAGCGGTTAAGTTAGGCTACTGTTCAACAAAAGGAGCATTAAGGCTACGGCTTCACAGTAAAAGCATTTCACTGGCTAAACATTCATAGCATTTCGCTGGACACACGTGAGTTGACTTTTATTTTGAAGTACGCCTAACAGGAAGATATCCGCTCACGAAGCCCCTTCACTATCAGCAAGTCTGCTGTTTTTCCGAGTTCAATGCGGTGAAATAAGCTTGTCTTTTACAATATTTGTAACCCCAAGCTTACACCAACCGCTTTATGAACGTTAGTGGCATTAATTTTCGGTTACAGTAAGGTTTTATGCATCAAATTGTACCGGAAGAGCTATCTACTAGGCTGTGTCACCGCTGACTATTGGCTTGGCATGGCTGCTACACTGCTACTTCAGCGATTTCGGCCCGTTTCCTCTGAAAACTTTGTGTACGGGTGAAGATGTCAGATAAATTGTGTCTGAACGGGTTTTTTTTTAAAAAAAAAAAAAACGGGAAAACTCACGTTTTCACCGTGTAAAGTGCCCCTTAGTCTATACGTCATGTAGATGCACCCACAGTGTTGTTGTAATTACTCAGAATTCCTCACGGGGGCGTCATAAGTTACGCACTGTAGCTTTAACTAGTATAAGAGAAACCTAATCAACTACAATGTAAGGATGGTTAAATCTGCCATCTTATGGGCTGTTTTTACCCAGCAATCATCACTGTTTCAGTGCCCTTTTTCCCCCCGTCTCGCTCAATTGCTAAATCTCGGCAGCATTTCACTCTAGCCTCTGCCCGCCTCTTTGAAATACAGCTGTGTAGACAATCTTGCATCAGACTTCACCTCAACACTCTCGCATGTAGCAGCACGTCAACAGCCAAGCTCACTGAAGATGTAACACGCCCTTTGTCTCCCTGCCTTTCCTTTGCTGTTCTCCTCAGCACTGCAGCATTATGAAAGGAAAGGTTAAAACAATGGTATGTGTGACACTGAGTATCAAATCAATTCATCTACCACGGGCCAAGGGGTGGCATATGCATCTCCATCAACATATTGAAATGCTCATAGAACATTCCCTCCGAAAAATAAATGCTCAGATATCCTTGTAAACATGAATTCCTCCTTACATGAAGATTTAAGACACATACTATAAATGCTATGTCAAGTTTCAATTTCTACTATTTATGTGTGTTTTAATCGTCTTCACTCAAATGAATTGTGCAGGAGTAACCTCAAACATTAAAACAACAGTGTCTTAGCTTAGCTTATCCAGCCCATTTGACCCATTCTAGCCCTTTATTCCTACATAAACATGGTACATATGGCAGCAAATGAGACCCAATATGCATTTGTTCAAACACAAACCCACACATATCTGATCAAAAGCCTATAAACAATGCAGCCATATAGCACATATATATATATATATCAGACATCCAACCACGCTGTAAAGCCCCGGTCTACAACAGGATGCGTCTAATGCCTCATTAAACATGAAATAGTGGGGGCTTCATCCTTGTTAGTATTCTTCTGTTTTGGTCAATGCAACACCGTCCGCTTTCCTTTGAGCTCCACCAAGAGTCCAGTGGCTGAACTCACAAGATGTCTTGTGTGGGTGAAGAAGGCAGGGCAGCCTGCATAATGGTGTGTGTGTGTGTGTGTGTGTGTGTGTGTGTGTGTGTGTGTGTGTGTGTGTGTGTGTGTGTGTGTGTGTGTGTGTGTGTGTTTGAAAGTGAGAGTGGCCGGATTAGCGACTCACACAGGGGGGACATTAAACTTTATTGCACATGCCAACGCTCCGACAATTTTTAATGCACCCCGCTGATGTGTTAGAATCACCACAGAGTTTTTATTTATTTATTTATTTCAGCTCCACTAAGCTTCACTGCCATAGCAACAGTTTCAAGTTGAACTCTATTGCTCCCCAAAAAATCATCCACTTCCCCAAAAGAGGCTAAATTATACAGTAAATTAGATAGCGAATCAGCCGCCAGTCTCTAAAAGATGCATGCACACATAACCCCGGCATACATTTCAACACAGCACACAACTCTGCATCCCGTGAAGGGTAAAAAGTATCACTTTGTTAGGCTCTCACCTTACCTGTGCGGGCTTTGACGTAGAGTTCACAGATAGCTGGTTTTTATAAGACGAGTTTATACCTCAGGTTGTAGATATGCGGGGCTGTGCCGGGAAATGCACAGGGCGCTGAGTAACAGCAGCAAAAAAAGATGTGGGAGGAAAGGAGACAGGAGGGTGAAAAGAGGAAGGAGGGAGGGAGGGAGGAGGAGGATGAAGACCAAGGCGCAAATGCTGAATTATGGATGGGAGGGGTGGGAGAGAGAGAGAGAGAGAAGGCGAGAGGTAGAGACAGAAAGAGAGAGAGAGAGAGAGGGAGAGAGTGATACCTCTGCCACCCTTACTCGCCACATCGCAAAGCGTGAATCATCTTCTGCATGGATCAAATGGCACAGTCCACCGAAAGGGCTGGGTCGGACGCAGTGAACGGAGCAGAGGGTATCTGCCGAGGCTGTGATGGGATGTGTGTGTGTGTGTACTTGTATAGGCGTCTCTGTGAGGACCAGTCTTAGCTTTTAAACCATCGGAGTGAGGACATTTTTGGAAAGTGAGGACATTTTGCCCGGTCCTCACTTATTCAAAGGGCTGTTTTAGAGTTATGACTACTGTAGGTTTGTTAAGGTTTAGGTCAGGGTTTGTGTGAGGGTTGCGGTTAGGTATTTAGTTCTGCTGGTTAAGGTAAGGGTAAGGGCTAGGGAATGCAGTATGTCAATGAGTGTCCTCAAAAAGATAGAAGTACTTGTGGGGTTGTGTGTGTGTGTGTGTGTGTGTGTGTGTGTGTGTGTGTGTGTGTGTGTGTGTGTAGGGGAGTTATTCTATATGATAAGCAGCATAGCACAGGACTGCAGTATAAGCAGGTTTCTTGAGCTCATACTTACACATACATTCCCTTTCTTCCTTATTTCACCGCACACATGCAGACATACGGACACAATCCCACAGTGTGTTTGATCAGTGTAGAGTGACTATAGCTAACAGTCACCTGTTTAACCAGCTAATCAATACCTGGGGTTCTTTATGGCAACAGCCTTTCGATAACCCGCCCCCTCCTTCCCAAAGGATTTACCCTCCCCTCATCCACACTCCCTAAATCACTTTGTTCCGCAAGAGTTTCACACACAAGATGAATCTTCTTTTGCTATTATTCTTGATGAATCCCAATCCGACATGTTTAACACCATTTGAAAATCCGGTTAATATAATTAAAGGGAAATGTTTACACACATCACAGTCACTGAACCTGCCCTAAGAATGAGGGTATGGATTATTATGTGCTTCTCATATGTCAACACCACCTTCTTGTCAAATTTTCATCTTAATCTCTTTGGGTGTTCCTTAGTCTTTGGAAAGCTAGTCTAGCAGTCAAGTGGTGGATTTGGATCATCATGCATTACCTCAAACGTGAAGGAGCCCTGTGGTGTGGTGTTCATCAACAAGTTGTTAACCCAAATGTTAACCTAACAATTGATAGCTGAGTGACTGTGGCTCAGGTGGTAGAGCGGGTCAGCCAATGATCAAAGGGTTGGCTTTCGATCCCCCCCTTCCACCTGTGTCATGGTTGTTGTGTCCTCGGGCAAGACACTTCACCCACCTTCCCTCGTGTGAATGTTGATAGTTAGCTGCTATCGGTGTTTGAATGTGTGTGTGAATGGTAACGTGGGAATGGGGAACTGGTATCCCTTGCAAAAGAGTCTCCGGTCTCAATGGGATTTACCAGTATAAATAAAGGCACAAAATTAACAATACATATGTTATGTTAGCTCTTTTGGTCTCAGCCAACTACTTAGGAAAACATCTAGCTCTTTAAAAATAAGGTTTTAGTTCCAGTGAGAACTGTCTCTTCAGGTTCCGATCCAATTTATTTATGGTATGAACACACTAGCTGGTTTCACATTTGGTTTGAAACAGGGGTAGGTACAGAGCCTTGCTGGTGTGAAAGCCCTTCAAGTTCACCAGTACACTTGCTAACTGTATCTGTTGTGGTGTTCAGTGCCGTGTAGGTACGGGAAGTTAAGTGAACCAAAACAAAAACAAGTTGTGGCCCGTAAGCCAAAGCAATGAGCTGAAAGCTCTGTAGAGCGGAATGGAAGTGCAGACTCGGATGATCATTCCCTTCCTCATTACGAGCGAAGCCTTTTCGCATTACACACATGGTCATTTGACCCACTGTTTATAGAAAAATATTGATTAGCACAGCTTCGAGGTTGGCAGGCTAGCTAATTTTTCTTAGCAGCTTCAGTTACTTCAATACATCTTGCTCTATTTCGGTCAGTCCTGGAAGTACGTTAAGTCTCTCTCATACACTGCTTGGATTAAGAGTGTTTTCTTTGTTTAGCAGAATCTAACGCAACTTAAACTCATCAACAGTTCTTTTTCAATAAAATAAAATCTCCCATAAACTGCATCTCCCACTCTGCCCAGCCCAGACAAATGGTTATATGGTTTGTAACATGAAGCCACTCTCTTCTACCATGCTCACTGTCCGTTACATTACATTACATTGCATTATCTTGCAGCTGCTTGACCGTCTGTATTGTACTTGCTTGGTGGGAAAGCTTTAATATATTAAAGTGAAAAAGAAACTGGTTGAAGCGATCATTTCCTGCATTGATTGAGTGGTTTTTCTACAAACTCAACAGTGCATTACAGAGCTGCATTGCATCTGTCTTCCTTCTCCAAAGAGAATTCAGAACAGCAGTGTGCACGATATTTCATGTGTAATGGACAAGTGATCGCTGTGAAAGTGCAGTACAAGGATGGACCAACATTAGCTGCTGAGGAGCATGGATGAAGACAACACATAATATATACAGTATAGGTTTTTGAATCCACTCAAATTCGGTTTTCAGTGTGTGTGTGTGTAATATTTGTCTTAATGATATTTGTAATCGATTTTGTCATCAATGTTCATGGGCTACATAGAGGCAGCAACAAGTCAGTTATTTTATTGTATATGACAGGTCTGAGCTTAGTAAAAAAATAAAAAAGCAACTGGTAAGTATCAAAAAAAAAAGTGTACACAAAAAATAAACAGATAGATAAAATAATTATTTTCTTACCAAACTGTGGCTTGTAATTTGTCGTTGAATGTTTGCAAGTAACACTGTATCAACAACTTCATATTGATCGGAAAATTACATGTGATGTGTTTCCCACAAACCAATTTCTAAGGCACATTTTCTTGTCTAAGCCTTACTCTGTTTTCCATTATTTACCATGAGATGTAAGTGATTGAGCTGATTCTGATTGCGCCCCGCCAATTTACAAAATACTTTGAAACATGCCTCTATCGAATATCAATAAATCACACTTGTATCCAAAAACCATTCTCAGAAAACCCAGGTGTTGATGCAAATTGTTCTATCTTGGTCTCAATCCATACCATCAACTGTGACGCCTCTTCAAGGGTTCATCATTATATTGATGGAGGTGGTGTGGAGTGTTTTGTATCCCTGATGCGTGGCCCCTAGTCTCTTTGATTGAGCATCACACCTGTGTATACTCATCCCTGTTAGGTTCATGCCTTGTTGAACCAAATCGTAGCCTTCTCGCATACTACACACCACAGCCTCCCTCCCCCCTATCAATGTCAGAGGATGTCAGTAGAAAGTAGTCCTCAACAGCACAGCCCAGCCATGCGTCTGCAATCATTCTGGGCTGTTGCCGAGCTCGACTTGATTGGCGCTACTACCGTTGTCAGGTTTCGTGCTGTAGGTGAGTGTGAGTGATCAGCCCTTTTCGGGGATACACACAAGTCTTGCCCTGTCAATTTCCCCATTAATCCAACAGCCGAAAAAAGGGAGAAAGCATGGCTATAGGATATGCACTCAAACAGTGACAACAGGCATTACATATGTTCTTCTTGTGAAAACAATGCGCAAGATTGTTCAGAAAAAAAAATAATGTTATTCAGACCATATGCTGAATATTAACCTGTGTTGCTCAGACTGCCATATGCTGCAATAAATAATAACTGTGTGGAATGCAACTGCCAATCCAAGAAAGAAAGGTGTGGAAACCAAAGCAAAGCCTGCAATCACTAACAGCCACTTCAGCTGTTCACTGTGTAATCAATTTGAACAATTTCATATGACATGTTTAGTACCTTTATATAATATCATTTACATTGTCTATTTATTGTATCTATTTTATGTTGTTTAGAGTACTTTTACTCTCACTTACCTTGACATCTGTTCGAATGTATGTTATTGATCTGTTTTTTTTGACATGACACATGTTGGATGTTGTTTTTTGTGATTGTGGATGAGGTAAACTCCAAATGACTTACAATTGTCGATTCTAATATAACATGATCTGATCCTGTAAAATAAGATATTGTTGCCCCCATATGTCACCAGTACATAAACTCTACTTGAACATTTCAGACAACATACAAACCAATACAACTTATTGACAATTGAAATTGATTGGCTGATACAGAAAATCAGTATAAATAAATAAATTGACATTTTTTGACCTTTGATCTTCTGATTGTGTAAGCCTTCTTCTCATATTATTGACTGAAAACAATAAACAAATCTCTCTGAGAACCATAAATGTTTTATCAATCACTTTAGCATTTTAATGAGCAATCAATTTTCTCTTTGCATATTTCCAGCATTGATCCAAAGTAATGCAATCAAATGATATCATATGTTGCCTTGGACTTGTTTTGAATTGATTTTTCACTAATGACAAAATAAAAAGATCATATGTCAGGGAGGTCATGACAATCATCGACACAGGTTGGGAGTACATATTATGCGTTGTGAAACTATGGCTTCCAAAATACAGGTATGTAGTATTCCGGAGCAGGTAATATTTATTTCAGAAAAATTGTTCACTTCAGCAGTTTTATTTCAGACACTTGAGTCAAGTGCCTCCCTCGGTTTCTATGTCGACTCTTGGCCTGATTATTTGCTTCTCATTGAGTTTATGTCTACTTTATTTTAGCACCCTGGTGATTTAAAGTAAGAGGTACAATTCAGCACTTATTTCCCTTGCAAAAACAGTGCTTTGAACATTATTTTTATTATTTTTTTTTTTATTATAGACTTTTCTTTGTTCTTAGTGGAGGTCTCAATCTGTACAAAATACGGTAACACTTTCTAATAAGGTACACAAAAAAAGAGTAGTTACCCTTTTGAAAAGGTTAGTTACTCATTTGAAAAGGTTAGTTACCCTTTTGAAAAGGTTAGTTACCCTTTTGAAAAGGTTGGTTACCTTTTTCAAAAAGGTTAGTTACCCTTTTCAAAAAGGTTAGTTACCCTTTTCAAAAGAGTAGTTACCCTTTTGAAAAGGTTAGTTACCCTTTTGAAAAGGTTAGTTACCCTTTTGAAAAAGGTTAGTTACCCTTTTCAAAAAGGTTAGTTACCCTTTTCAAAAAGAGTAGTTACCCTTTTCAAAAAGAGTAGTTACCCTTTTCAAAAAGGTTAGTTACCCTTTTCAAAAAGAGTAGTTACCCTTTTGAAAAGGTTAGTTACCCTTTTGAAAATGTTAGTTTCCCTTTTGAAAAGGTTAGTTTACCTTTTGAAAAGGTACGTTTTTGAATTTTCTCCATCCACTTAGAATGGGGCTGTGGAGTCATTTTTGCAAAATAACATTTCAGATCCATGTACATATTTTCATATATTTTCATATTTTCGGGGTCCTGGGGCCCATTCCAGAGGAGGTAATTTCAAACTCCTGAAAAAGTTGAACATTTTGAAAGTTATTAGAGGAAAAGCATTCTCAAACTCTCTACTTAGGCAAATTTCACTTTGTTCAAAAGGGTAACTAACCTTTTTGAAAAGGGTAACTAACCTTTTCAAAAGGGTAACTACTCTTTTTGAAAAGGGTAACTACTCTTTTTGAAAAGGGTAACTACTCTTTTTGAAAAGGGTAACTAACCTTTTCAAAAGGGTAACTAACCTTTTCAAAAGGGTAACTAACCTTTTCAAAAGGGTAACTAACCTTTTCAAAAGGGTAACTACTCTTTTTCAAAAGGGTAACTAACCTTTTTCAAAAGGGTAACTAACCTTTTTCAAAAGGGTAACTAACCTTTTTCAAAAGGGTAACTAACCTTTTCAAAAGGGTAACTAACCTTTTCAAAAGGGTAACTACTCTTTTTCAAAAGGGTAACTAACCTTTTTCAAAAGGGTAACTAACCTTTTTCAAAAGGGTAACTAACCTTTTTCAAAAGGGTAACTAACCTTTTCAAAAGGGTAACTAACCTTTTCAAAAGGGTAACTACTCTTTTTCAAAAGGGTAACTAACCTTTTTCAAAAGGGTAACTAACCTTTTTCAAAAGGGTAACTAACCTTTTTCAAAAGGGTAACTAACCTTTTCAAAAGGGTAACTACTCTTTTTTTGTGTACCTTATTAGAAAGTGTTACCGTATACTGTTTTGGTTATCAGTATACAATACGTGTTTAAGCTACATTTCTTTTTTAAATAACATACTGAACTTTACTTTCTTACCTCCAATCCGAATACAGCCTTTACACATATATTACATCTACACAAGGCTTGTAGGACATACACAATTGATCTATTTAAATGTACGTTTACATGCATTTATATCTATGTATTGTGAACACACTGTTTGAACTATGGAGCATTGACCACTTCATCATTTATGCTGGCACAAATAACACAATCCCATTTTTTTTTAGTGAAAAAGTGCAAGGTTCATGATTAGAAAAAAACAATCCAATATAACAAAAATAGGCCAAAATAACAGTTATTTAGGTCTGCAATCTGGTGGACTATCATTAGACAGAAAAAAGCACAGTAATTCATCATATTTCATTATAAATTTGAACTCGCCAACAACAAACAGACACCGAGGGGTTGGTTATTTGTGGCATGATTTTCATCATACAATAATATGAACTGGATTTGTTTTCGTCCCTAGCTTCTCGCCAACTACATCTAAAGTAACAGTGGCATAAGGGATAAACGTGTGGGTCCACGTGACTGTGTCTGTTTACAAGCACTGCTTTCCTATGTAATTGCTATACGTGAGCCTTAATTACTAACCAACTAATAAACAAAGATGCAAATGGTATACCACCACAACAAGCTATTAATCCAGACGCAAAAATGTACACTCGGTAGTGAAAAAAAAAAAAAAACAGTCTGTTTATTTTTACACTTTGGATGAGTCATCTGACAATTGATTTATCTTTTTCCAAATAATAGTCCCTTGTGTGTCGCTATACGTTCACACCCCCACAGAGCTGACGGGCGCTTTGAGCGAGTCACGTTCCAACCGTTAATTAGTGAGATAAAGCTGAGCAATGCCTCATTAGCTTGTGAAGGGACTAGGCTGTGTTGTTGTTGTGTTGTGTTGTGTATACACTCCACTGGCCTCTGTAGTCTCCCCGGACTACATCAAGGTCACTGTCTTGTCTGCACTGGCTCCACTGCTGCTCTGTTTGCAACATTTTAGTGTACTACTCTATAAGTGTACTATACAGCTTGCTTGTATTCCATCAGGCATGCTGCAACCACCTTGTTCTGCTAAATTAGCCACTCATTACAGCAAAACGTTCAAAACATAATGACTTTAAATGCGGGCACACTTGGAGAGTATACGGTTATTGAGGTTGCCAGTGCGCGGTAAATTCTGCCTCTCTCTTGTCACTTCAGCTTAAATTGCCTGGGCCCTCGGTATTGACAGGACACTATATTTACACTACTACACTGCGCTAATGCTTACACAATGTGGGCCCTAAATAGCTTGCTGTATGCCTTTACATCCACTCACTCAGTGCACCGAAGGTCCCTGACACAAATAAATGAGTGTATACGAGACGGTGGAACTGTGAGTGAAGACGGACTAGCACTGTCTATACTGCGGTCCCTCCATCACGCTGTATCCCAATCACCTGCTATGATTGAGGCCAATCAGTGTCATCAGGCCTAGCTCGCTCTTTTGCTCTCCTCTCTCTCTCTCTCTCACTCTCCATTTGCGACCCCGTTGTAAAATAGCCTTTGCCTTAGCACTCCCGAATGCAATTCCTCCCCTCACAACACACTACACCCACCAGCACCTAATTGAATTTTTCTAAATCATTCTTGTCCTTACGTATCTGGCTCAATCATGCCAAGATCGAATCGTCCATAAACAGTGTGTGTGTGTGTGTGTGTGTGTGTGTGTGTGGTGTGTGTGTGTGTGTGTGTCTACCTACTGCAGGAATGTGCATATTTGCCAAAATAAATGGTTCCAGCTTTGAGATTGCAGCTAGATGTGAGAAGGACACATCCGGGGATATAATGAATTTTAAGCTTCAATGTAAATTGATTTTCCATGACATTTTCAGATAAATGCAGCAGAGGATGCATGGGTCTAAACATTTGAATGAGGGCAGTGTGTCTGCATGCACTTTTTTACAGCATTTTGCAGGTGTTTGCTCTTTGACTAAAGTAGTGGAGATATTTTATTTTTTTACAGTACTAACCGTTAATTCAACATATCGAACCAAATATAGCATGTTCAGTATTTTTACTATGTACTTAAGGAAATGGCTTAACATATAGCTTTGGCGGACTGAAGTATGTTGTATCTGGTGACACACTTCTGCCCAGGAGATGGACGTTATAGTGAGGCAACATCTTAACGATTAGTCTCAGCAGAGAAAGGGTCACAGAATCGGTCTCGGCAGTCTGCCTTCTATCTGCCCACCGAGTCTCGTCTGGCGCTAATGATAGCAACGTGTTAGCTGGTGGACGTTTTCCCTGCTTCACCTGTGACCCTCGTCTCACTGCAGGAATGGGCAACATGTGGCCCCTTTAACTGCACCTGCTCCCTGTTTCTCCCTTTCAACAAAAGACTGATTTTATTTTTGTTACTGCCCATTTGGCCCAAAACAGCTGTACTATATACGTGTGTGGGAGGTATTTTTTTTTATGGGATTGTTGATCTATGACCTGCCGCAGCAAACTAGATCCAATTTCAACTGAGTAGAGGAAAGAGGGAGCCATTTTTGTTCAAACAATACAGCAATCAGGAGAACTCACACCATGATTTCAATTAGCTTGTTGGTGTTGTTGTGTTTTTTCTAAATGCGGGGAATACTTATGTACCCCCAACAGCCTATGGTGGTGCTCTGGTTCAATTAAAGTCAATTGTGGTAGCAATTTACAAAATGCATTCCAGTCACAATAGGAACATCATGGGCCTGAAGTGACAATTTCAAGCAAATGTTCCTCCTACCGTCACCATGCACCAGTTTACCTGTACACTGCCTCAACAATTGTGTGCCTTGAAATGTTAACAAAGGTAGTTCCATGTAGCAAATGCATACACTTAAGTGAAGTGTTGCCTTATATAAGTTTGTCTGCAGGCTGATGGTTGCTATGTTCGTGTATGAGTGATTTCCAAGACTCTTGGAACTGTACAAGCTAATCAAGGATGATTGTGGACTCTGTGACTCATTATTTGTCTTACAGAGAGACACTCAAACATTTGCATTCTTTCGAATCCTCCAAAAATCCATTTAATTATTTTTATATATTTTGCAAATATAGCCCTCTGAACTACGGGCTGCTATTTTTTCATTGTAATGTAGGTACTATCAGTTTTAAAAGGTGACCGTTGGATGATTTATAAATTAAACCACTCCATTTAAAATGTGGCAAAATGCTGATCAAAAAAAATTAAATGTTTAAGCCAAACCAAATAGTGTTCAGTTTGTTCTTTGTTTGTTTGTACTTGCTGTCTGGAAAATTGCCCAGATCTTCTTAACTCAAAAGCAGACACATCAATACTAAAAATACGAGACAGCCCCAGCAACCTTACCCTGTGCATAATGTGTGTTTTGAGCTTGTGTACCTGGGGGGCACCTGAGTGTTGAACTACCGAAGTGAGATGAATGGGTTAGGGAGAGTAAGTTGAGCCTAAAGCCAAAGTTTTTCAATGTCACCATGCAAGGCGGCTCTCTTTTAACCTGGCTCAATCACCATTGCATAACGCATGCTGCACACCTCACCTGCTCCAGCTGAGGTTATGTTCAAAGTTTGGCCCAATAAAAGCTCAAACCTTTTAATGCTGAGTCCTTTGGAAATCCAATAGACCTAGGTGCCCCCCAAAACATGTAAAAAATGTTTTCTATTGAGAGTGCGGAGAGCAAAATCGATTCCATTGGCTCTTTGACAATATTTTTGTTGAGCGATTTAGATTCATAGCTGAAGGGAATATGGTATCTATGCAAGACTGCAGACTTGTAATATAGCAGCAGACTTTTTATTCTTTATTTATTGATCCACATATGCATCAAATACCTACAACAATGCAACATACAAATCAAACACAAATAATGTAAGATTTAAAACAGACATTATAGACGAAAAGCGCAAAGTGACATACTAGTGCAAGAATTGTTATGCTGTCTTTGAACTGTTTGTTTTATGTTGTATTAATTCAGCAATGATGCAGGGTGACACGTTACAAAAGTTAATTAAATTATATTCTTATCGATCTGTGTGATTATTGTTAAACTTGTGCTAAATGGTATGTTGTATGGCTTATATTTTGTGTTTTACTTTTTTTAATAAGACAGTCCACAATCTAAATTATGTAAAGGTGTTGCATGGTTTAGCCAATCAGAGTGAGACATTGTAAATGTAATTGTAAACCCAAATCTGATTACGTGTGTGAATGAAATCTTATAAATCATTTATAGGTATTACCAAAAAAGAGGCACAATATATGACGTGTTAATGAGTACACCAAGAGAAGAGCTTTTAGCTAATTTCGTACTGGTTGGCTGATTATGCATAATTGCAATCACCTTGCGCCCCTGGGGCAAATCAGTCACCGATTAGATGGCTGGAATATAAACGGATACTCCAGAAATTAGAATTGAATCATTAGCATACCTGTAAAATGTGGTTTTTGACTGATAAATCGGCACATTGGCTCAATCTTTTTTATGACCCTAGTTCATTTGCTTTTTGATTTGTTTAGACTGATCACTTTCTCCTGACGTATGATGTCTGTGTGCATACAGTGTGTATATATGTGAGATGAGTGACAGGTGGTGCTCCATAAATGATCCTTCAAATGGGATTACATTATCCGGATTGGGCAAGCTGATGACGGCATTCAATTTAAACCCCAGCTGACGAAAAAACCTGCCCTTCACCCACTTCCAACATTTGGAGCTGGCTGGCTGTCTGTCTGTCTGTCTGTCTGTCATTGTCAATCTTTTGTGTTGTGTTCATTTGTTTTGTTGTTTAGTGATCATTTAGTCTGGGTATGTGTTGTGTGTGTGTGTTACAGTAGTGTGTGTTTGTGATGGTGACAGTGGTGTCATATGGTCTTCAAAGGGATTTTGTGGCGTGTGACGGTATTTCGTGTGTTTACCACTTATTGTGTGTGAGTGTGTGTGTGTGTGTGTGTGTGTGTGTGTGTGTGTGTGTGTGTGTGTGTGTGTGTGTGTGTCAGTCAATGAGGCTTCCTGTAAGTAGAGTAGCAGCATTCGACCTTGGACAGAATAATTCTAAAAGTTTTTTTTTTTTTTGTATGAGTTGTGCCAGGAATTTCCGAAAGTCTTAATAATTGCTATTCTCCTCATTTGTAAAGAAAGTTTGCAGTAAACATGATTTGGTAAATATGGGGCACATACAGAAGCTGCGCAGCTGTATTTGCATTTTGTGGTCGAACAAGTTTCTCCTGCAGTTTGGGATATTTTTTGTTTCGAAAAATGTCATTTATTTCTTGCTACATAAGTTCATGGTTTGGTTGGGTCCATGTTTCCCCTAGAATGCAGGGTCATAAAAACATGTCTGATCAATAATGGCTGTTACATACCAAAGGAGCAAATAACAGTCTTTCCTTGTCCCCTTTTTTTATGTTGTCAAACATTACCGGAAAGTAAATGTACACGTATAGAATTTTTTTTCTCCAGTATAGATAAATTAAATTAAATATCTACATAGGGTGGGGCACTGAGGCCGCCATGTTGCAACAGTAGCACAGAACGGGCGAACACACCTGTTGGAAGATGAAGACGAAGTACTGTAGAATAGATTAAATAACTAAATACATCTTGATAAACAAGAATTTGACAGAACAGATGTGATGATGACGACTGGAATCGAAGATTGTATTGAACACTCACTGTGAGGCTGACTTCCCAGACGAATATATCTCCTTTTTCACACAAAACATGGTGTCTACTTTTAGCAAAGTTCCACCAACTAAAATATAAAAGTCAAAACTAAAATCAACTTTTTAGTGGATGGATTGCAGACGACACAAGCATAATATGAGAGACGCCTTTTTTTTCTTTGTTGACAAAACAAGCCTCATTTTGTAAATGAACTACTAAAATGCAGCAAGCACGATTCAGACTTTGCAATCATCAAAACAATCCCATCTGATGGAACCAGCTGCTTAAATTTGCCTTTTTTTTATAATTACTTTCATGATGAATATTATGGTTTGCCGATTTAAAATACATGACAGTTTTTTTTTATTTAATGATGTGAGGAGCGAAAAATTTAAAGATTTTTTTTTTTACTTCCACAGCTGACACCAATTAGCTGGCAGAGTTTTGCTTTACCCTAACCTGATGACTTTAATGAGCTTCTATTGATTCATCAAATCATCATTTTGACAAATTTAAATGGCACATTCCCTACTTAGATAGTGTAATGAAAGAGGTGCACATTGGGTAATTCACTTGTTAGTTTGAACATGGATAATATCAAAATAGTTGTATTCAATATTATCAATTATTAGCTGGTATCTCTTTCATTTTATTTCCTGTTGATTCCACATTATTATTATTTTACAAAAACTGTTAATGGCTGTGTTCGAAAAGCCATACTAATTCCCTACCTCCTACATACTGTACATGTATACATACTGTCTACTTAACGATCGGTTGTGTATGCGAGGTTCGTCAGACCGTTCACACTGAAGTATACAGAATTAATAAAGATAAAAAAATAAACTTCTGTATCATTTGAAAAGACACAATGCATTGTGGGGCGGTTGAGTAGGAACAGTAACCTATCGATCCATACACAAAATCTTCCCTGAAGTAAGTACTCATCCGGGCATTTTCTCTACACAAACCACATACACACCCACACATACTTAAATTGAGTCAAATTAGTATGAGGACGGTAGGGCTTTTCGGAAACAGCCATTATGTACTGTACAGGACTGTGCATGAATTGTATGGTCTGCATTAAAAAAGCATGCAGTATATTCTCAAAACCATTTCAAAAGATCCCAAAATAATATCTCAACATGTCATTTTAATGTATGTTTTCAATGAAGAGCTCAAGTTTTCAAAATTAAAAAAGTGTGGGTGCTTATGAGTTCGGGAGAAGGTGAACAGCTTGGGAACATCACAATATTGACAACAACTTCCTTCACTTTTCAACACTATCTAATGTCAATTTAATGTTTAGGAAATAAAACAAACATGACTCTAAAATTTAAATTAGAATGGAATTGGACTAACTGATTAAATTCATGAAGAACTTTTTTCAAATTATTTTTATCTTAGTTGTTATAAGTTGACAAAAGTATAAGTCATCAAGGGAAATCAAAAGTTGTAAGAGAAAGAGCCACTAGAAAGGGGGACCAAAGTAATACTAGTGTCTTGGGTTTACATTTCAAATTTATGAACAGTGTTTCTTGTTCTATTCCGAAGTGACAATTTCAGCAGCAACACCTAACATTTGGAAGAATGCCATGGCCTTGGAAAAGAGTGAGAAAAAATGACATAGATAAGATGCCACAAAAAGTAACTTGACAGTGAAATAAAGCAAAACGACGGCCACTACAGTTTAACAACAACAAATTCAACTCCAAACATACACAGAAGCTGTGTACTTTCAAATCAAAAATAACAAAAAACACCGACACAAATTATTCAGTAGATCATTTTAAATCAAGGCTTTTCTAAGATGATTTTTTTGGCATTTTCCATGCTTTTATTTGACAGTGCATAAGAGACAGAGCTGAAAATGGGGGAGAGAGGGGGATGACTTGGGTCGGATTCAAACCCGCGTCTGCTGCAGTGAGGACTGAGCCTCATAGGGAAAGTTCTAACCACTACACCACAAGCACCCCCCAATTCAAAATGCAAATATGCTTCTGTCAAAGTCACTGATATTCACAGAAGCATTCATGGTTTTTACATATCTGCTAATCTCTCTCTCTCTCAACCTTTATATTTACAGGTAAATCCCATTGAGACCGGAGACTCTTTTGCAAGGGAGACCTGTTCCCATTTACACGTTACCATTCACACACACATTCATACACAAACTTGCCCACAACAACCATGACACAAGTGGCCGGACGGGGATCGAACCACCAACCCTTCGATCATTGGCTGACCTGCTCTACCACCAGAGCCACAGTCGCCGACTGATTGACCTAACTTTAAACCCTTAATCTTGACTTTGCAGTATATTGCTCATATTCTTTTGATTTCTCTCTTACACTTTCAGAAGTGAGAACTGAGGCGTCCCTTTGTTCCTCAGGGATATTTCAGGTATACTCCCATCCTCTGTATAATTCACCCGGTGTTTACATTGCGATTTCACATGCTTCTCAGTTGAAGTCACAGTGCCAGGTCTGTGACAGAATTGTTTGAGCCGTGCATTAACGTGTCAAGATACCAATACGCTTTTTCATTTTCATCTGACACGTTTTAACTTTGACAGCAGAATCTGTTGCAGCCTGTTTTTGTCAGCACAGCATGGGACTTTTCTGAAGAGAGAAAATCAGACGTGGCTTTGTGAACCAGTTGCTTACGCCTTATTAGTGATGACAAAGAGGGCCTTGAAGTGAAGGTATAATTGGACAGGTTATTGTTGACAGTGGCACACACTGGGCCCACCTGAAGAGAACAATTTGGCATGGTGGATAAGCTAAATTCTCATGTGAGATCGGAGCTCTGTTGTTTTGAAAAATAAAAAAATAAACATGTTTTATTTTTTAAATGTTTCATTTACTTCAATGAGAAGGAAACAATGAGCTCTGTTTTAACATCCTTTTAATCAGCTGTGGTAATAACAAAATAAAAATCTGGCTTTTAACTATGAACAGTTAAATTTGAAACATGTGTCACAACCAAAGCGGGCCCCTTTAGTGCTGTTTCACAGTTGCACACAAATACAGGTTCCATAACGACCCACTTAATGATGCAGTTGTCAGCGTGCCTGGATGTTCTGAGTCAGAGTCAACATCCTCAGCTTTCCACTCATGAAATGTTTGACGTGTTTCATCAAAATGATAAAGGGTTTTTATCAGTACCAAACCATACCTCACCAAACCATACACAAAACGTATCAGAACACGACCAGATCCATCCCCTTCATATTTTCTCTCAGTATAACTTACACCGTATGTATTTCAAGGTAGCAGCTCACAGGTAAAACAAGCCCTGCGATGTCATCCATTCACATTGTTTATGCTCATCATAGTCCAAGCTGTCTTTTAACTGCAAACACTAAAACATTTTTCCATTAAATTATAATTATTTTTTTTATCAGTGTTGAGCCTTTCTATCAGAACATGTTTCAAATAGTGTCGCCCCACTGAACCAGATATCTGAGTGAATGATTGGAATGATATTTGACAACGGAGTTTATCCTTACTCCGGTGTCATCCTTCAATGAACTGTTTCAATCCAATTTGCGGGCGCTAAATACAGCCTGTGGAGCTACACACATCCAGCAGTCAAGTCAAATTAGGTCGAATCTACTCCCGGCCCACTTTAAACACCTCTGTCTGCATGTGTTGTAATGGAAACAAAAGACTGGAATGCTTAAAAAAAAAGGTTCAGAATTATGGATAATAACACAAGGGACTAAAAGAAGAAACAGAATAAGGACATCAAAAAATTTCTTAGAAGGATTTGTGTGTGTGTGTGTGTGTGTGTGTGTGTGTGTGTGTGTGTGTGGTATGTATGTGTGTATTGTGGCACACCCTTTTAACCCTGTATGTGTGTGTCTGATGTCCATGAGAGCACCGAGAATATAAATCAAACTATGAATTCGGTATGGTATCTATTGTGCGTTATAATTTATTCGGTCTCAAAAAATATAATCAGATAGTAAAGTTGACTCCTCAAATTAAAACTTCTTCATGGTTATATTACAGAATTGAATAGTCCAGCCACTATTACACAACCCCAAACATAATAAAATGTTTGTATATATGCCATACAGTGTGTGAATTAACTGTCCCATCAGTTCTCTCGCAGTGCAATTTTATTTATTTTTTTAGCCGCTTTATGTTTCAATAAATTCAATGGGGACTTTATCCTGCAGCTACTCCATGCATCTCTGGAAGCACTGAGAACATTTTGGGTTATTATTCAACCCCCTTTTTTTTGGGTGCCACTCCCGGCGCTCAATTTCCTCTTTATTGTACAATCAAGAGAGAATAATTAATTTAGCAATGTTCCCATTCCGCTAGCTCATACTGTACGGTACATAAATCACTACGCAGTTATTCTAAAGAACTAAGATCAGCATATTTTGAGATGCATTACAACTTGCGATGAATCAAATTGACTTGTTAAGTTTCGGTTAAAGCGGCGCTCGGCAAAATGTCATGCAAGACAATATTAAAACAGTAAAACATATGTCGTGATTCAGAGCTTTGGGTGCTAGAATTCCTTTTTTTTTGCTTTTCATTTATATTCTTATGATTTATATTGGGTTTTACAAAATCCCATCCCTACCAAATTATGTTTCTTTTTATAGGTTATAGTCACTCCATTTGTTCCATCCATTTTGAGTGATTTTCCCCTCTCGTCTCTTTACTATGAAAGTGATCACAGGAGTAAATGTGGCGTAAAAAAAAAAAAAAAAAATGATGATGACATAACATTACACAACCTTATTTATACATTTCTCTCTGTATTCCCCTCTGGGTGCAATTTTTTAAAGACGCCAACATGGCTATAGTGGCCCACTGCAGTCACAAAGAAATGGCATTTTGGGAGTTCTATGCCAATGTAATGTGAAGGAAGATTAAACTGTTGTATCATGCATAGTGTGACAAAAAAGTAAAGCAATGCGTTTTAATTATTGAGTTTAAGGGGGTAGATTTGTGTTGATTGTGATTAGGTATATGGCTCATTGGGCAGAATGAGCACAGTTTGAAGTATTACAATGAGAATACATTATTATTACCGGCTTGTCAATTGAATTATATATACATGAGTAAGACAATGTTAATGGTGGTAGAGCTCCAGAATGTTGTGTACGCAAGCAAAACATTTACTTTTGGTAGTGGGGTTTGCTGAATGTAGCTTGCACCCTAACTTGTTTCTTTAACACTGTATTGTATCCTTTTTTCCCTTTCAGGATAATAGAATGATTCTAGTTTGCCTCGTAGCTTACTAACTACTTATCATATACATATCTTTAAATGCGGAACAATGGCTAATCTAAGATGAGAGAGCAGAATATTCCAGTATGAACTTAATACGTACTCTAACCCAGCGTCTCTAATTACAACATTGGACAATTTCCTAATTATATCACCATCGAAATCAATCGTGAAACGTATCAAATGGTCAGACGGTGTTGAGTGTTTAACATTGGATACTTTTAATAACTTTACTGATGCCAGCCAGCACAGTTTAGATGTGTGTTGCAGAGTCACTCACTTGCTTAACTGGCTCACAACAAAACAGTCCCATACGTTTTGTATTCTAGTCGATATGTTGCGTGTTTTTTGGTTTTAAGCGGTGACAGCAACTACACCTGCTTAATAATGATGTCTCTCTGTACAACCAGTGAGCTACAGGCCTGAAATATAAATGCAAAAATATGCAGAAAAACGAACTGGAATGATATCTGCACAGGGTACACACAGACATGGGAAAAAATAATTACTGCTCTCTCTCGAATGGTTTTATGTTTGTGAGATATTTATACAGCTCCGAACAACCGTCTGCATTTCGATATTTACGAATTTTTAAATTCAGCGTGTGTGTTTGTTTTTGACCTATGCATAATTGCACAATCATAAATGTAGCTATCTGGTGAGACATGCTCAGAATACACTGCTTGCCATGTAAATCAATCATTGCTCTAGGGGGAACAAACCAACATATTATCAGTGCTGCAACTGAATACTGAGCTGAAGTGTGTGTGTGTGTTGTGTGTGTGTGTGTGTGTGTGTGTGCGTGCGTGCGCGTGCGTGTATGTCTGTATTTGGCAACACCCCTTATTAACCCTGTACATGGAAAGTTGAACATATCGAAGGAAATGTTTTTCTTCTATTAATAATCTCAATTCATTTGGAGTAAATATGAGCCTTTTTACTCAACTTTGAGTAATAGAGCTAGTTCCATATTAGTACATACAAAACAAATTACCGTTTTTAAGTGCATTTTGTAGCATACACTCCTAATGGTTGTAGGGTTTAATCACTTACACTAAACACAGGGGCCAACCGACCCAACCGGTAACTCATATAGGATAACACTGACAGTATTGTTCTTTTTCTTGCTGAAAACGTCTTTCTTCCAATCCCTAAAATGAGAAATAACTTTAGCCTTCTTCACCATCTTCTCTTTGTTTGCAAATGACCAGGATGTCAGCTGTTATTCATGGTTGATTTATTAAGCAATTACTATAGTCTATTTGGGCATGAAACTAAATGTACAAGACCATTTTGTTCCAAATTGGTTCTGTTTAACAGTTAATAGGAGCCTGTGATTGGTGAGGTGGTCAGTGTGTTCTCTGGCCCACATAATTGTATGGGGTGGTGACCAATATCAAGTCACACTGGCCTGGCAGAGATTACTTCTGTGTTGCAATTTTCTGTATGTAAATTTGAATGATATTGGGCTAATCTAGTTGAATTTAACTGAATTGCACCTACAAGTATACATTATAATTGTATATATTTACAACTCGGATAATTAGGAAACAACACATATGCTGTAGCAAATAGTTTTGGCTGGGTGGGACCACTTCATGAATACTTTTCCACTGCATTTGGAAGCATTGGTTTATATTTCGGAGTGGGTAAACTGAAGGGCAAACATGTTTTTTTTCCCGTTTTCTTTTTCAAAGTTGGACCCCTGTCATGCTCGATGCCGTAAATACGAGCTACCATCTGTGAATGTTTGACTTCCAACTGTCGAGTGCCATGCAACATACGCCTATGAAGTGGAGATACCAGGCCCCAAGACAACGTAAATGAGAAATTAAGAATTTTTATTTTTTGTGGAGAACATACTACAAATTGGCACAGCGAGCGCTTTGCAAAAGTTACTTAGAATTACAGGGAACATGCTGCAGTGCAATCCTTTCCTTTTTCATTCACAGTTGGATCCCCATTGTCCAACCGAGATGTTGTTGTCGTTTTCAGAAATGACAGCGGGTCATACCTTCAGTTGAAACGTGTTTTGCAGTTGTATAGCAGAAATGCATTGGAAAAGCCAGGTAGAGTTTTCCCTGTGTTGAAACAACACATGAAACAAATTGTACCTACACGACAATGCAATTGCTGGAACAAGATGTGGTTACACCTACTGTAGGAGGGAAATAATTGAGTGTTTGCTTGAAACTCTGCAGGAGGTGGAGTTAATGATACACATGCATTTCACAAAACTGAAATCCTACAAAAGCCAGGCAGTAAAAAAGCCACTTTCGTGATCTTACATTTTTTTAATAATTTTTTTTGATTTTTTATTTTAAGTACAACAAACTGAAAAAGCCAACACACAAACAAAAGACAAAACAAAATAAACAACTAACATTGCGTAATAATCTTACATTGTTGTTGGGATTGTAACTGAGATTGTTTTTGAGTTTTCAAACTTCATCGTTAAATTGAATTTCAGCTGAAAGCACTACTAACGTCCAACTACGGAATGAAGCAGCACAATGACATCTCCTTACTTTAAAATGTGCATTTTCTGCCTTCTTTTATTCCCCAAATAGGAAAATTAACCTTTCGTAAAGGGCACTTTTCCATGGCGAGTGGAAACACAACAGAAACAAAGTCATTGATGGCTCCTCACAGGGATTTAGTGTCCTGCTCAAGGACACTGCAACATGGGCTTTGCTGTCAGTGCAGCCCCTGAATCTGGGCCACTTGGGTGAAGAATAGTCACACTCATTTCAAGTGGGATTCTTTCTCCCTTTCTGTATTCTCTGCAGTAGCTCAGTCTGTGGGGACTTGGGCTAGAGACCGGAGTGTCCAGCACAGGCCAATGTTGGAGTGCCAGGGTGCCCTTGAGCAAGGCACCAATCCCCTAAAAAACTGTTCGGATCCCTGTCTCTGTGAGACTGGCTGCCCATCACTATGACATCTCTCGTCCAATGCATGTGATTGTGTACACGTCATGTTTGCATGTCTGTATTGCGGGCCTCTCTGTGTGTGTAATACTTTATGTAATGATAACCGAGTGAAACATTGATTTTTTCTCTCTTCTTCTTCTCTAGTTTGCCTATTTCTGTTAGTAAATACAAGTAAGATGATAAAATAATAAGTACATAAAATACATTGTTTGTTATCTCTTGGAATATCTCATTAAATACATATCTGAGACAATACAACTCTGAGGGTTATTCACATGTAATATTCAAAGGGACAACTACACCATTTGTTGAAACGTTTTCTGATACAGAAATAATAATGCGACTAATTTGGTTATGGGTTATGTCATCAGTAGTCTATCCTTGATAAACTTTCCAGTCATCAAAAGGCCTGTTCCCCAATAATATGGGTGTGGCTGCTGTATTCGCTATAAGCCTTGTCCACCATATCTTATCACATGGTCATGGAAATCATAACTCACCCATTCTGGACTTCTATGTGTGTCCCTTTTTCTCAATTTCAGTTCAGCTTCATCAAATAAACATTAACCTGTCAAAGTGTCTTTGGAGAACAAAGGACCCCTAGATTCTTTTTTTGATCAGCCTCGATTTATTCCACCATCAAAACCAGCATTAACATTTTAGATCAACCCTTTCATAACACCATCAGGAATTCAAAGAGATGTTAGCCAAAAATAGAACTATTCAATCATGGTGAGAGTTCAGATAGTTTAAAATCACACACAAAAAAAGGTATTTTACAGCAACATTCTAAAATAGATAAATTAAAACCTGATTTTTTTCTTTAGTATTTCTCCATTCCATAATGTAGATATGACATTTCTGGTGTGTGCATATGGATTTCTTCGGGCTAAATTGTATAAACATGGTTTTACTGTGTATGGAATTGTTGTGACCAAGCCAGTACTGTGAGTCCTTGGTTTAACTGGTGTGTATCTTTATCTACTTTATCACAGCAGAACAGGCCCCAAGCTGAGCCTACACTGCCAAGGGCCGACGCAACATCTGTGTACTGCATGACTGTACTGTATGTAGCCATTCTGCTCACACTCAATTATGCAATAAATATCATACAGCAATGTGTGGCATTTGACAGTTCGGTTGCCCGGGCCAACAGTGTGATGGTAAACAACATACTGCTGAAACTGGAATGTCTCAATACTTTACACAGATGTAACCACACATAGATAAAACATTTATAAACGAAAAACTGTGGACATGTATTCTGTCTTTTTGTGCCTTGTGGAGTAGCTGCGACAAGCGATCACCCAAACTAGCACTCGTATTTCAAGACCCAAGCAAAAGTCAAATAAATATATTATAACAGACCGTTTTAGATTTTTTTTTTCTTTCATCATACGATAAAAAATGCTTTGGGAAAGAGGAAATATCGACTGGAATAATAGCTTCTTGCCATTTCCAAGGCTATTGGCATAGTGTATCAGTGTCTATAGCTAAATAGCGAGATACAACAACCCAACAAAAAAAATATCAGTTACAGCCCCTTGAACAACTCCTTTAATGCGTTACACATCACAACCGTTACATGTGTTTTAACCGAAGCAAAAGCGCAAATAACATTTTGATTTCTTGACGTAATCGGAAATGGTAAATACAGCGTTAGCATAGGATGGCCCTGCATTGTGATTTAATATGACGAGGTAAATGCTTTTACGTGAAATGTCTTCAGTTGAAGGTACAGTTTTTATATTTGTACTTTTCTTACTTCAATACAGGGAATGTATCTAAAATATACTTGACAAAAGTGGTGGTTGAATAGAAAATTACCTCATATGTTTTGATTGGAAACTAATTGACGGTAATAGTACATGACACAAGGCATGCCATTGGGCTATGTGGCCACTTCATGTATTATGCATTGCAAGCTTCTCTTAGTGGGGCAGGTGGTGGCTGCAGCTGGGAATCTCCAACCATGGAGAAGACCATCAAGCAGGTTGTACCGGTCCAAAGCCTCCGGAAAGTAATGGTTGACTGGTCCATTGGCTATTCACCTTCACTACATCCCTAAGCTCTATATAGCAGACATCCCATCTGCACCTCCAGCCATCGATGACCTAAAACCAATCCATGGGACCGTGCCTTGATCCTCCCGTTTTAGTTCCCAAACCTCACCGGACATTTTTAATTTGGTCTCTTCAAGTTCTTGCCGCTTCTCTGGTCCAGACAAGCAAGTGGTGTCTCTAGAGTCTAGGGCACAGATTGTGGCACTAGGTCAGTTTGTAACAACTGCTTTTTTAATGAAAGTAGGGCAGGTTGGGTGAGTTGCCTCTGGTTAGCTTTCCTCTTATATAAGGGTTGATTTAAAACAAGTGTGTGAACACAAGGGTTTGAACTGTTCTCTGTTACAGACTGATTAAAGCACTCAAGAATTATACTTGTTGACCTTATAAAATATGTGGGTAGTAATGCTGCCGGTTTGAAACATGTTTTTACATGTGTTCTTTATTTTGACACTGAAGACACTGAAGGAAAAAGGCCAATATCTAAGCAGTACATTAGTTATGTATTTAGAGACATATCTAAATGTATAACACACTTGCAGAAATACATCTTTCGGATTTTCTGTAGAAAATCAGACCGGATATAATTGTATATAAATAAGTCAACTGAGTGTTTTAGGCAATGGAGAAAGTTGGGGAAACTCTCATTTCCAAGTTACATTGCTACCCATTCATCCATATGCAATATGCAATGTCCATGTTTTCGTAAATTTAAAATATTGGACCTTTAAGTGAGAATTTTACTGGACCTTTAAAGTAGAATATACTGTATGAAGGTTGTTTGCCTGTTGGAGATTTCAACTAATCAAACCCTGGCCCTCCCAAAAGTAGGATATCAAGACATCAGACTGTATTGCAATAATATTGGTCTGTGTTGGTCACAGTTGATTAGGCAGTGTGCTATATCCTGAGGAAATGTTGCTGGATGTCTGCCACAAATTGTTGCTGAGCAACTGGTAACTCAAATCCTCCTCCAGGTCATAATCCCAGATGAGACTCTAAGGTAAGCAAGATGCACTGCAAACACTTTAGGATTCAATACTGTAATATAGGGCTTTATTGCCAATGCTCACAGTGTAGCTCCGGGGATAGAAATGTCAGTTCATTGGTCCTTCGGGCTATATGTGCAACATTTCGGTCCAGCATGAAATGTCTCCACAGATACAGGGGATTTACCGCTAGTTGGGCCCAACATTGGTACAGTTTAAAAAAATAAAGTGCCTGTTAAAAGGTGAAGTCAGCGATTCTGGAGAATGCTTGTTGTCAAAACCACTTTTTGTCAAAATCAGTGAATACATCCTCTCAAGATCCGCTACCAGTCCATACTGTATGTGCGCTGAAAAAGAAAAAAATCAAAGCCTTTTACAGAATCAATGACTCCACCTTTAAGGCCCAATTCCCAAAACATGGATGGAGCAGTCGGTAGGTTACAGTAAAGTAATTGTTTCATCCCAGTGAAATAAAAGCTATACCTTGACCCCTGACTTTTTATATTCCATTGACATCTATATAACATTGAATCAGACAGTACTGTGGGTCATGTTGTTCCAAAGGTCAAGTGATCAATATGTTTTGGTCAAGGAACACAGTTGCTGATTTACTCTCCTGTTGAAATACAAGGGGGTTGGGTTTGGTGTTGGTGTGCTGCTATGTGTGGGATGGTATCAACATCTGTCTATATACACAGTATCTGTCTATATAATATTGATAAGTAAACCCTTAGCTTGGAAAATAGCCCAAGGGCTGTACATGAATTATTCTTTGCTGAAATTGTGTAAAGGAAAATGAGGTAGGTATACCTCTTAACATTATAAATGGAAGAACGTGGTGGTTTAACGTAGCCTGGAAATCCAGACCCTGATATCTTGAACGATAGAGGGCCACGATCAATAGTAATTTCCAACTCAAGGGGCGGCTCCTACTCATGCATTTCAAATGCCACTGCACGCAGTTGGATAGCACTACAACCAATCAGAGCGATGCACATGACGTAAGCCCCTTTCGTTTAGCGAACAGCTGTTAAACTGTTAAATTAAACGTTTGCCGTTGTCGGTCGGCAAAACAGAACATTCCACTTACTTGCTAATGAAAGATTTGAGTGCCGTCTTCCAAATCGTTAAGGGTCGAGGCCAAAGCAGTCTCAAACTCACACAACATATCTGCAGCCATCTCTGATGTTTACTATCACGGCTTCGACGTTGCATGCACGTCACTGTCGTCATCTGGTTACGTCCTCCCCAGAGTACCATATAAGGGGCTCTGGCGCGCCCATATTAGATAGAACCAATTGAAACCATAGCCAGATTTCTGGTTTTCTTGATAAGCTTCAACGGAGCGTGTCCAGACTAACACGCGCAGCAAATTTAATTTGCCAGCGCCTAGTGGCAGGTCTGGGAATGCCAGGCTAGGTTTAACGCACACATACTACAGTATTATGCTCCTGTTTGAAAAAATAAAATGTTCAGGTTCAGACCTTTTACTAGCAATAATTACATTACATGTGTTGTAATGAAGAGAAAACCTGCTGTTCACAGTTTAACAATACATACTGTACTTAAAGACACCAGCATATGTTTTTAATATCCAGTATCTACCTTGGAAACATAGGTTGATAAAATAACCAAATGTTAAAACGTGGACTTTTTAAACCTACACATGCAGCAATGTCTCTTTTGGAAATATATTGCAGATAAGCTTTAATGGACACCTTACATATCTTAACTTCTGTATCCTGAAAATGTAATATTAAAACTTCACCTTCAATATGCCAAGTCTAACGTGGAGCTGGTAGATGCAGCTACCACAGTAGCCCTTAAAGCAATGGGGCGTTAAGAATTATCTCCATATTTGTTCTTATACAAATACACTAACTTATACTTTTACTAGCCTTTTTTTTGCCTGTAACTGCTGTCCCTGTCATGGTTTTTTGCACACAACAAAACCCTGTCAGTGAATTTTTTTTTTTTTTTCTCAGAAGAAAAAAAAGCAGGACATATTTATTCATTACGGTGTATCCGATATAGCTGGAAAGTCACAGATACATCTCCTGGCTCCTTGTCAAACCCGCATTCTGCTCCGGTGATATTCCCTGAGATCCTTTCCTCCCGATTGTTGTGTGACTGCAGATGTCATCAAAAGCAGCCCGATCCCTACTGCCAATCCATGCACTGCCCGTGGCACTGTATAAGATAACATCCCAAAAGTGTATACTGTATCTCTTCTGCGGAGCTATATTTATTCATCACTGGTATCTGATATAGTTTATTCAGGGTTTCATATGATATCGCAGTTTCTTGTTTGCTGGCCAATTCAAAGCAATTCTAAACCTGTTTTCTGTGGAAATCCCAGGTATATATATAGAGCGAGAGTATACGGATATGGGGTATACAACTGAATCAATACGATGAGGTGTGTGTACGATGAGGTGTGTGTGTTTCTTAGCTAAGCCTATCCCAGCAAAGGTCATATGTGAGACTAAGTCCAGAGGGCCTCTTGGGTATTTCTACCTAAAAGGTCAAAGGTAAGGTACCTTTTACCTTCCTCCTTTATGACCTTGCCCTCTCAGTTAATACCTGCACATGACCTAAAGGAGCATCTTTCAATTGTTTTACTGAGACTGACTGAACATGGCAGGGAGAAAAATGGTCATTCACTAGCACAGAGAAAAATCCAAAAGGGGCACCTCCTCAAATACAATGTATTGGTATTTTAACAACAAAATAACCAACTATCTGCTTCAAAACTGCTTCCAGAGCAGCACCAATTATTTGTCAGTTTACCACATAAATCAAGGGCTGTAGGTGGGATTATCCTGACCAACCAGACCAACTAAAACCATGTGACCTGCACCTTTTTTTAAATCAGCTCTACGAGAGGTAATAGAAACACCATCACTGCCCATAGTGATCACAAAGAGCAGCAAAAAAAAAACACTGGATATGTATTGTTCGAATGTCCATGTGATCTTACAGCAAACCCAGGAACGACACTTTTGAAAATATACAATGTATTTGCTGCTGTCGTGCTGGCACTTACTGGGAGGAGAAACACACTTGGTTTGAATAAAGATAAAAAAAGGGCACTTAACGGGCAGGGGCAGATTTTGGCATTTCCTATCCATTAAAAAAATGATGTATCAATATGTCAAGCTTTGAGCAAAACCCTTATCTTTCCTTTTAATTGGTTCTGAGGGGAATTTTTGCTGTTTGTGTAACAGAGGGATGGGGAATGAATCCTGGATAAATGGAATGTATTATGATCCCCTCTTCTGTACACCTATTCTATAAACTACACACTTGTCTGGGGAAGTTTTTTTTTTTAATTCTTGATGGCACAAGTCATTTCCAAAAAAAAAAAAATAATAATATTGTCACTTTTTCTCGAAACTCTTCTCGTATCACCTGCCATTCAAACCCACGCATTATATCTCGGCGATCTTCCTTTAACGTCAATAAATATGCAAACAAAAAATAACAAAAAAAAATAGCTGGAGGATATTCGTTAAGTTTAGCCTGTGCTGAAACTGTGCCAGTGAGAGAGTGGGGAATATTTCCTTACATAATTGAAGAGAGAGAAGAGAGAGAGAGAGAGAGAGAGAAGAGAGAAGAGAGAGAGAGAGAGAGAGAGAGAGAGAGAGAGAGAGAGAGAGAGAGAGAGAGAGAGAGAGAGAGAGAGAGAGAGAGAGAGGAAAAGCGAAACAAAGGCCTCTAGCCTCCAGAGATGGAGACAGGTGTCATTTATAGTTTTTAGTGATGTTTCAATTCCCCTAACCCGCTGCAGTAAATACAAATTATTAAGGACGTTCCATCCATTAATTTTTCAGCTTAATTGAGTGGAAGTCATTAGCAGTTGAGTGTTTATTTCCAAACCCTCAAGCAGCTAAGAAGCTCACCTCAATGGAACAATTCCTTCATCATTCACTTTCTATTTACCGAGGAATGAATAACATGACAGCATTCATGTTCACTACAAAAAAACATACTCACAACACGCACACACAGCACACACACACACACTCACACTCACTCACTCACTCACTCACTCACTCACTCACTCACTCACTCACTCACTCACTCACTCACTCACTCACTCACTCACTGACACATACTCTCTCATACACACACAAACACACACACACAACACCACACACACACACACACACCACACACACACACCGACAAGCACATGTTTGTCAGTTTGACACTGTGTGATGGGATCAGGTGATGTGAAAGACAATTCCAATGTTGCCACTTTCTCTTTAAGGAAAAATAAAGTAACAGATTGAAAAAAAACCTGCATGGGGTTAGAGACTCAAGCCTCTGAGGTTACACTTTGAACCACCTTGTTCGTATTGTTTTTCATATACATGTTTAAATAATATTCTTAAGTTTAATTGATAATTATAAGTGTTAAATGTTTGGGTTCTTGCATGTCAAATTGAATACATGTATTTGTACTAGTCCCTGCATTGCAGATTTCCTTTGTAGACTGGTACATTTCTATATCCTATATAAACTAAAGTGGATCATGCAAATCCAAGGGACTTCAACAACACCTGTTCACACACTAAAATACAATATATTTTTAAATTGATTTAATGGTGCATTCCTGTGCAGTGCTATGTAAACTAGTCCATATGGCCAATTAAACCATCCACATGAATGTAGAAATATGAAGCTGTGTTTGTTATTTTCATATTTCATTTAGTGGAATCAGGGAACCCGACCGGAGCGTGCTTTGATTTCATAAACTCGGGGAACACATATGTTGTTGTTTTGAGTAATTTGTTTTGTTTGGACACAATATCGCTGCAGGAAAGAAAAAATGAATCATATGAAAAATGAATGGACCTTACTGTACGTCTCTAAGAATGACTCATACTATACAAACAGCTGAAGGGGTAGTAGTAGGTGAATTCAAAATTGGCATGCTTATTTGCATATGGAAAACTCACATGCAATAAAAAAAATGTGTGTATCTGTATAGATGAACACCCACTGAGACACCCACACACACACACACACACACACACCACACCACAACATATTGTGTATCAATTATCGTTTCTCCTATAGATAGTCTATTTAAGGTGATAAACTAATGAATATTGCGATGAAGATGTCAGTTGCGATAATTAAACAAAACACTTCAATAAACAGTGTTAATGTCTTTCTGCTATGTTTTCACTGACATATAAAGACGTATAGGGCTTCATCTGATTGGCTTAACATATTGACATGCAGAGTTGAATGCATGACACAAGGAATAGGCTATCATTTATTGCATTTCAAGTAGTCTTTGTCATACATAAACCCCATATCATCATTGGAGATAACGATACATGTTCAATATATGAGGCATCTACATATGATTACTGTCCATTGTAGTGATGGGTCCACGTTACTCACTGTATTATGTGGCTATTACAAATGTCTCCAAGAGTAAGCTCTTTTCTACCAGCTGGAGACATGCGATATTAAACAATAGAGAGCTCCAGGGTCAACTGCACTGTACTAAACATATCCTTCATACACTGCAGTGGAAAGGTAACTGTAGAACAAACCCACAAAAATCCCCCTAAAATTGGAAGGAAATGTGAAGTTATATTCAGTAAAAGTACATGCAGTGCCTACAAGCCTATGTTGGCGTGAGCACATCTATGAATCGATAAAAATAAAATCCTTTTATTGTTTATGATTAATTCAGATTTCCACGCCATAAGCTCTGCAATCATTTCATATTCTTCCAACCCAGGGGGGGTAGGGGTGGGGGGGGCACAGGAGGGGGGGGGGAAGCATGAATGAAGCATTAATATCTAATCATCTAGGGAGAGATCTCTGTATAGTCATTTTGGAGATGAATCGATAGCTAATCTCATGGAGAGTGATCAGGTTTAATTTCACTCTGCGCATTGGGTGTCTTGTGCAATAGTTGAGAAAGCTGAGCCCAACTTTATTTTTTCCTACACATTCCTACATATACATCGGAGGAGCTTGTTGTGGCCTTTTAGGGTAAAAAAGGGAGAAAAACATCTAAAGGGGGAGATTTTACTTTGATGTCAAGTTGCCAGGCACTGACAGTCCTCCTTTCGCTGATTCTTGGGGGTTATGCAGTTAGACCCTGATCTGATATATGTCTGTGTGTTTGTGTTGTGTGTGTGTGTGTGTGTGTGTGTGTGTGTGTGTGTCTGCAGCGTATCAACCCAGCCGCATTTTCTGATATCTCATTGCAACACCTTGATGTTACTGAACTTCAACCGCCTTCCCTGCAGGTGTCTGCTAAAATTGTTCCAAGCAACCCCCCTCGCCCCAGTCAACGCGAAAGGGCCAGTGAATGGATGATTGCCTTAAAAAGTACAGAAAAGATTGCAACTAAACCTTGTTTTGGATAAGTTTAGGGATGGCGTTGATTAAAATGTGTAAGGACTGAACTATGGTGGATTGCAATTGCATGAGGCCATTGAGGGTGGGCTACTCCATATTTTAGGAACACAGAGGGACATATTTTGAATAGGGCTGTCAAGCGATTAAAAAAATAATCTAATTAATTACAGGCTCTGTGATTAATTAATCTAAATTAATCGCATACTTTTATGACACTTTATGCCTGTTTATAAACAGCTGTAGCCTACTACAGTTTCTCTCTCTCTCTCTCGCTGTCGCTCTCGCTCTCTCTCTCGCTTCGCTCTCCCCTCTCTCTCTCGCTCTCATGCTTTGAACTCGATCAATCACCATCGTCACTCATAGCAAAAATAGCACACACACACACAACACATACACACACACACACGGGGCGGGTGTCCGTTTATGCGGAGACGAGACACAGCAAACAAAATTGAGACACACGGAGGAAGATTGAGAGATACTGTTTTGAACCTATTGTTGCACCCACTAAATCAATAATGCACAGACACTGCGGAGAATAAAGTAAGATGTTTTCCTACCTACTTCATGCTTATTTGCCCGAAGCATCCCATAAACCGTCCATAGAGCCCTCGGCCCCTTCTCTCTTTACTTTTCTCCCTTTTACCCATGCGGGCCGTATTAGCAAGCTACAGGGTGCAGCTGCGCACCACTTTTGCACCGGGTCATATAGAATTGCGATTAATCTGCGTTAATTTTTTTTATCGCGTTCATTTTTCTGTGATTAATTAATCGAAATGTAACCGTTCATTTGACAGCCCTAATTTTGAAACACATATCCAAAGCAGTGCTGTTGCTAAGCAATTATGGTGAATATAATGATAATCTTTTCCATTATTAAAGTAGGAGCCCACATGCACACAGTACAGTTGAGGAAATAATTGCCCAGAGCATATTTTAGCCACAGGCTAGCTGGAGGACTTTTTCATTAGCCTGCACCTCAGCGTTAGATGTTACAAAACAAGAATAGTAACAGACACACAGAACAATCCGAAACACCATTACCAAGTGTGTCTTGCTCTAAATGCAATGTAAGCATGCTGTACTTTAACTTGCTCATGTTGATGATTTTGTGTCTTTTCGGGATTTTATAGTTTCACAGAACCACCGGTAGTTTCAAACATGAAGTTTGGTCGATGAGAAAAATGTCTTGCGTAATAGTTACAGGAAGCAGGTATGAGCAGCAATCTCACCTTTAGCACACCAAGCACAAAACTGTATTATCTAATTTCCTCTGTCACTTTTATTTCCTCAAAGGAGACACCAGTGTTATAATTCCCTTTAGCTGTTCTGTGGGGGATAAAAAAAAAGTAAAAGTAAACTGCAGCTTTACAGGGACAGGAGAGGTCACCATGGCAATACCCCCCCACCCCCCCTCACTCTCACACACACCACACACACCCACGCACTCACCTACACACGCACATACACACACCCACGCACTCACGTACACAAGCCTACACACGCACATACATTTTATTTTATTTAACCTTTATTTAACCAGGAAAGTCTTACATAAACAAACACACATGCGCGCACACACACACACACACACACACCCACACACACACACACACACATCCTCGTGTACCTATTCGATTCCTTCAGACATCTCCTTCGCTTCATCACTCTATTGGCCAAATGCATTCTGTCACCGATGGTCTCACATGGGACTGGTGTGTGTGACCTCTCCCCCCTCATGTCTCCTTGGTGTGCAAGGACAGAGTGAGGCACAGTGCAGGTTAGCCCCCAGGAAAGCAAAAACAACACAGTCCTACATAGACACACAGGTAACATGTCCTTACAAGCATATAGGCTACTGGTGTAGAGTGAAGAGATGAGGATTGATTTGTGGATAGAGTATGGTTGAGCCTATACAATGATAAGCTCAAGGTTGTTGACCTTTTCCCTGAGAGTGTACTCTGTATACTGTATGTACTCGATGAGATTGTGAGAGGTTCCCTCTAAGAACACTTACATAATGTATGTAAGGAGTATTGAAGTGTTAACCCTTCTTACAATCTGGGTGATGAAATATAGAAATCCCAGTAAAGCATTCATATGACACAAATAAAGAACTATGCATTAAAAGTGGAGGAAAAAAAAATATAGCGACAAAGATGGATGCAGTGTTATCGTACATAGTGACATAAACTTATGTTGGGTTAATAATTCCCTCTTAACTCAAAAGTAAAACTATAGGAGCCATCCTGCCACCTCTGTATGCCCTGTTGAATTTAAAATGAACAACAGATTAATAAGAATGCTATCACAAACCTATGTCTATTGAATTCACTTGAGTCTTACAAAAAAAAAAGATTTGGTCAGAGGGATAAAAGAATAACAGTTTTTTTAATCTAGGGATTTCTCCCAGAAGTGACATTTCCAAAGAAATAGTAAAGCCATAGCTGAAATGAACTCCTTATGCTTATCTAAAAAAAATAACCCTCTGCCACATCTGAAATTATTGTTGCTTCACTTGAGATTAAGACGATTTGTCTCGGGATAGGAAAGTGAAGAGAAAAAATAATATTGAAATAACAAGATGAGAAGTCAGTTTGTGGAAACACCGCACTACAAATAAGAATCAGCAGTGTTTCTGTGGAGCTCTCGGGGATATAAAACATCTCCAGGCAAATGGGGAATGCTCTCACATGATGTCACGGAAAGGTAGAAGTTCAGCCGGGGGCCCGTTGTCAATTCTTCATGCTTTAGATGTGGTTTTAATGAGCATTCATTGTAAATGTCTTATGAATGTTTCTAGTAGATATGGACATTTCTGGGAATCAGATAGCATGGATACACTTTGCTCATATTATTTTTAATTACATTCATTTTCCTTGGAGTCATGCAAAGGAGGCGATTCACAAATTAATAATTGAACCTGTTTACAATTTATCTTGGTTTAGGCTGTTGTCTGGAGATGCTGTATATTGGGAATTTAATCCTCTTTCATTGCAATCAAAATACACAGCATTTAAAAATAAAAAAACATTTAGACATAGAAGTCTTCAGCACTACATGTGCTCATTTTTAATATTCACAGCCAGGCTTCACTGACCTGCGGAATTTTTCACAATTCTCAGAACCCTTCATTTTCATGTATGTTCTGCATAATTACAAGCATGTTTGCAGTGTATATGCCTGTAGAGGCTTTGCATTTGCGCTAACAAAACCCTATGGCAACCCCTCTGAAAGGCAGCAGATTGATGGAGTACGAGTTTGGTGTTAATAAATGTATCTCTGTCTCTCACTCTCTCTTGAATAAAAGAGACAAAAACACATATGGAGACTGTTTTTTCGAAGCACCAAATCAATAGCATGGGCTTGTTTGTTCGAATGAATTGTATACTGCATATTTTTATACATTTATATATGTATTCTCAGAACGAATCATGTTGATGTGAATTAGTGTTGCATCTCAAAGGCAACGGTGCAAGTATAGGGATGTTGTTATGCCTATATCCGTTTTTAAACCTTTTTAAGTAGGAACTTACAGTATAGGATTGGATGGTGAAGCCTAAAAAAGCCTCAGACTTTAACACCAGATCTTTATTTGCATCCGTTTCCTTTCAACCTTTAACTGTGATATTCTTCAAGCATGGTACAACTATTGCCGTACCCTTAATAAAGTAGTTTTCATATGGAAAAATAAATGGATAGCTAGTGTTTTATGTGTTTCCTCCTGCTTCTTTGGCACAATCCGATTGATATCTTATTCTTGCTTTTTTCCAACAAACTGTGCACACCTGTCTGCCTAGCATAACCATAACAATACCATGAAACATACATTGTGGATCAAAATGTTGTGTTAATATTTTGTCACATTAGGTTGAGTTTTGGAAAGCATCTCCCAACAATTCTGTCCACAAGGTTTGTCTATCGGACAAATCATACTGATCATTTCTTTAGATCAGAAAAGTTAGAAACTTCTGTCACCATCTCCCCGTGGTTAAGGTTTTAAACTTTTGGCTGTGAGCCAGTGTGTAACATGTCTCATTAAAGTTCACTTAACAACAACCTTGATCTTTAATCATCTGCTTGTCCAACACTGTAATTACCGCGGTGGCCCTGAAGTCAATCATTAAAAAAAAATGGGCTGCTTGTTAACACTCCCTTTTTAGACTCTTAAACTGACGCCTAATTGCGTTTTCTTTTACACAGCATATATATATGACATCGCTATCCAAAGACAAGCAAACTCTGCCAAGGTGTAATGTTGAAAGCATCTGGGGGATGGGGAGGTTACTGTTAGCGCTGTGGCTGTGAATTAAAGATCCATTAGAAAAAAGACAACATATTTTTCCCTGCAACTTCCATGGGGAACTTCCATGCAGGCAGGCAGTTCGTTAGGCAGACAGCTCTGAGAGTGGAGAGTCTCAGCTCGCGACTGTTGAGCTGTGCATCAGTCTGTTTGATGAACACAGTGCTTTAGCTCCATTCAGCACTTTGCTAAATAATTGAAAGTGCATTTCATTTTTCAGCTTAGCCGTTCTTTTTGTACTAAGTACCAGGGCGTTTTTGATTTGTCTACACTGACTGGGTATTAGTGGCAGTATAGTTGTGGAATAAGTAAATATGTAAAAAAGAAAAGTCAGTTTCTATCATATACTAAAGGAAGGTCAAAATTTGTGGTTTTAATGGAAGTCTATGGGCCAAAACTGGCCCTTAGGAGGCTTATATGGGGTGGTGGATTATGCAGTACATTTGGTTAATATGTGAGCAGATGTTGAAATTCATAAATTGGTCAGAAAACATTAGCCTTTGCCAAATATGCTGCCATATGCATAAACAAAGCCTCAACAGTTGTACAATGAAAAACTAAAATGTCCAAAAATGGGCACAGATGCACTGAAGGTTAAGTACTTAGGGATTTTTGACTTATCTACAAAGCCTGGTTATGACTTGGCTGTATAGATGTGGAAGGAAATAAAATGTAATTTCTAAAAAAAACTAAATAAGGCAATAGATGAGTCATTGTGAAGGTATGTTGTGTTTATATTCCATAGTATAAAACGTGTGAATCCTTTTGAAAAAACAGTTTAACTTACCCTTGAATTTCAAAGCACAAGCATTTGTCCCCTTCAAAAAATGCACTTTTGAATCAGTTCAATCAGCAGCTTGCTCATCTATCACACACACAGTAAACTGACGTTGCCACAACAACACCGACTCATTCCAAGAAGTCTGGAGAAAATCAAGTTAGAGACAGCTGAAGAGGAGGGCTTTGTGTGGAGCGCAAGGTTGCAATGGGATTGGTCGCAAGTTTCAGGAAAAGTTTCTCTCTCTCTCACACACACACACACACACACACACACACACACACACACACACACACACACACATTGAGGAAGCCCCTTTGGTTTGTTTATTGGACTGGACAGGGCAAGCTCTCAATTATTTCAATGCAATCTACAGAACTGTACACATCCTTCCAATGTGGGGAAAAAAACAGGTGAAAACTTTCTATGGAGTCCGAATTTCTGTTTTGTCTGTGCTTGCCTTTACTTGTAACACCATACACATAGCGGTTTTAATGACCTTCACACTCAGATGTAATGGGTGCAAACACGCGGACATAGGTTTGGTTACCAAGCACAGCTGACAGTCAATGGTATAAGACATGGGAGGAAGTAAATCTATACTAATTTGGCTCTATCTTCTAAAGTCAACACCAGAACAGTTTGGTGTAATGCATGTAAAAGGAATCAGAAGATAAAATGTGGAAAGAAAAAAGTTTGTTCAAAACATGCAAAAGTATGCTATGTGCAACTGTTATGTTTAAGTGGGTTCTAATGCGTGAAGTCTTTGGAAAGTTTACATTTTATTTGATTCAATTGATGAAATCAATTTCAAGATACAATAATAACAGCAGGTAAAACCCAACGCTGCTGGCTCTAACCTTAACCCTCTTGACCTTAACCCTAAGCTAATTTTACAGTTTACAATAGCATAAGGGTTTAAAAGTGCAGACAAATCTATGTTGGCCGTAGTATACGCCAAAGCCACAATGATAGATCAAATGTGTATTACAGAGAATTAGGAGATGAAATGAGGCAAACATTACATCGTGTGCTCTTTCTTAATCTGACAAGCACATCAAATATTGGCCTTTTTAACAAGTACAATTATGAAAAATAGGACAATGAAAATCATGCTTTGTCACATGCAGCACATGCGGGATTGCATAATGCACTTGGGTAAACTTGTTTAGACAAACTGTCAAAAGTGACAGCCATGTGAGCAACACAAATGATGTTGCTCTCATCAAAGCAATTGCTGAATTATTCAATCAAATTAATGAAATATTATAAATAATAAATTTCGTAACACAGCTTTTTTTCTGACAGTATCTCAGTGACATTCACCATTAAAATTATTTTAAAATGTCAAGATGTTTTTTTTTTTTTTTTTTTTTTTTGATGCAGGATTGTTTGTGATTGGGTGTGGGGGTGGGATATGGGCGGGGTGTGTTCGGGGCAAGAAAAAGGGGAAAAACTTAATCATTGTACTGTATTTGCTTCACAAATCTGTTGATGAATAAAAAAACCTTTGAAGGAAAATGTCAAGATGTTCCACATTATTACAGATCTCTGGAGTTTTCTCTTTGAAACTTAAACATTACCCAGTCAAACTGAGGGAAACAGGCAGTCATTACCTTGTCTGGTTTAACAAAAATCCAATTTGTTGAAAGATATTTTGTTGTGACATTTGAAAAAAAAAAATATGCTCGAACAAAACATGCAATGATTTTCTCTCAATATGTTGTATTTGACCTATCATCTGAATGTGTCCTTAAATTACTCAAACTGGATGCAATGCTGTTTTTTATGTATCCTAGTCCACATTGAAACGTCCTCTTACCAATATTGTATTAACTGCTATGTTAGAAGTTCAAAGCATTCTGCCAAACATATGTTCCGTTCTGTCCTGAGCAATTTAGCGGCCACATATGGCCATACAGAAACCCTCTCAAATCCTCTTGATGAACACATAAAGGACCAGAGCCAGCACATTATGTCTGCTAACATCAACACTGTCTCAGGAGAATGTGGAGTTTCCTGAGTTTTTAAGCATGGACAACACATCATATAATCAACCCTTCTACTTCTGTGTGGCTGCTGCATAGTGGGATTTTTAGCAAAGGCGTCTGAATCAAATCCAATGTGCACCGCTTTAGTTAAAAATTGCCAACCTGTAAAATGTCGGGGAGAAAAACAACTGCCAAAAAAACCTAGGATAGGATTTACTTTATTGATCCCCAATGGGGAAACTGGTTTGCCACCATGGTCTGTACAAAATGTTACTAGAATGATGGAAAAGGAATCCCGGACGAGCCCCCAATTAGTGTGATGCACTATGCTTGGCGTAACACCAAACACGTTATGACGTAAAACAAAATGGTTGGGACTGAAACCAATGCCTTTCCTGCACAGCTTTTCTCATTCAAAGCTTTAACAATTGACATCCTGTCATACAATTGAAGCAGGCACCTTCAAGCTACGCACATCAAGTTATCATCTACACAATACCAGACTAGATTGGAAGAAAAAGCCCAGAACCATATATCTCACCAACCACTGGAATAGGGCAAAGAGAACACTGTATATTATAGTGGAGTAATCAGGAAAATCAGTGTTGTAACATGTGTATGAGGAATGGGATAGGAGGTGGGAGAGTGTGTTTCCAGAAACTAAAGTAATGCTCCCATCCTCACCAGACTGGCATTGTGCCTTCTAGCAAGAGAAGGGAGAAGGAATAAGGGGAACAAAAAAAACGGTAAAAAGGGTAACATGGTAGAACAAGTGACAGAACAAGATTTGCTAATGCTGGGAACACTGGGCCCCTGGAGTCACTATTCAAACAACCTGCCCACAATGACATGTAGTGCAAGCAACTAAGGACACACCACTGAATATAAAAGTGTGCAGGGGACTTTCAAACTATCCAGGCTTTCAGAGTTTCAGTTCCTTTTCTGAGATACAACCACTCAAATGATTCCCATTAGCTCTTGGGTCCAATTAAAAAGCCAGCAGAGTGTGTTGTGTGTGTGTGTGTGTGTGTGTGTGTGTGTGTGTGTGTGTGTGTGTGTGTGTGTGTGTGTGTGTGTGTGTATGTAGACACTTTAACATAATGTTAATGGTATTTTAATTATTAAAATATATGGCTTAAATTATTCTTCTAGAATGTAATAGCCAAACTAGTGAATAGATAACTTGAACTGATTAGTTATTAGCATCCCAGCTAGGTTCAGTCATCAGTCAGTAGCATGCTTAGCCATATTTTCCTAAATACCCCAACCTCATTCCTGTTAACAGTATTTCGGCCTAATCTAAAGTTAATGCAATTTTTACAAGGTGCATAAGTACCTGTTAAGCTAAAAGAAAAACCTGAATAAACTAATAGAGTATCATCATGACGAAGATGCTTTGGTATAGTTGTTCGATAATTTCAGGCAACAACTTACTGCATCTCTTACATTATACATGTATAGAAATGCTGAGCAGGCCGAGTTAACTTAGATCTTCCTCAGTGACACTTTAAAGAGGGTTCAATTGCAGGGCACTGCTTGGATGAGCTTTGGTCAAATGCTGCTTAAATAACGTATTCATATCTCAACATAAACTTTGACAACAGTGACATCAGTGTTTACATCCATTGAAAATGTGATAAGCTAAATGCCACATTATACAGTTTGACATCTCTGTCTATGTTCATTAGCTTTATGTTCTTTAGCTTTTAAATGTTTTATTTCTATTCATTCGCTTTTCTAATGTGTATTATGTACTTTTAATTCGTGCCCCTGTAAAGCACTTTGAATGGCCTTGTGTCTGAAATGTGCTATATAAATACACTTTCCTTTCCTTGCCTATACATATTACCCAACTTGCTATATGTGAAGAACACAAAAAGTAGTGAGCATTTGCAGATGTATTTTCCAGAGAGAAAAAAAATATTTATGGAGTTAATTTAAATCTGCTTCTTAACATCATGGATCCCTTCTGCAACATGCTGCAGCTCCAATTAAAAATTGTAATTATGATGACCAACATATGGTATCGATGGAGTGCTTCTATTCACAAGTGGTGTAAAAATGTGTATGTGTTCACACGCATAATTCAGACACAGAGTCCCACAAAGCTGCTGACCCCTCAGGCAATGCAGGTAAAATCTCATTAGTTCTATGCACACTACTGCATACATCAACAAGAATACTCAGTGCAGCTTATAACACATTAATCCAGTATTTCCACATATTAATTTGTAATATACATCTTTTTATAATGTTATAATTATTTTAATTTTTCCAATTTCTATCCTCATTAACTTTCTGAAATTTAAATATTCTCCACTAATGTTAAAACAGAGTTCAGGCTGGAATGATTAATACTCCTCAGAATAGGCATTTATAGCTGTTAAATTATTAAATATATATGCATTTATTTTTTTCTTCACAGTAAGGCATCCAGTACATTTTCCCCAATGCTCTAATTCAAACTTTCACAAGCAGGGATGCTGTTCACATGTTGTTCACTGTCAATAGCTAGAAACCTGAACATTTATCCTTGAAATTGTGACCTATTGATTACAGCAACTGAAATATGCCGATAATAACAATAATTAAAAAAAAACACTTAAAAACTGCCCTTGTGTTAAATGTAAATTAATAAAATGTTAACAGGCTGGCATGAAAACACAGCTACACACAACTAATGATTATCTCAGAATGACTTCATGTTGGCCTATATTTTATTATTTTGCATGTGTTTGGATAGATAAATCATGGGTTTTAATGCAACTCATATTACACTGAAACTTACTGCGTGTAAGGCTCATGAAGTCAAGTCAACTGTATTGCCAATTTCTACAATATGTGCCAGACATACAGGGCAATCTAAATTAAGTTTATCTCCGACCCAGGTGCAATAAGTACAAAAGGAGAAAACAAGTAATATACTGTATATGAAAAGATTTTAGATATGCACAAGGTAAAGAAAAACCAAAAGGTTTATTAAAGATAAAGTAAATGAAAATAAATAGTGGCCTTGATGATAGTCTGACCCATATACTCTAGAATATGTCTGAATGGCATTTATGGTTTGGTTCATCTTATGTAGAGCAAGTTATTGGAACCCACACACTGTATTATTCTTTATGGTATGTATGGTAATTTCCATCCACATATACATAAATATAAAAACCAACAAACACACAAAGACAACAGACGATTGGAATTATAATATGATGTGATGTTTTAAAACAGTTATACAGTTGGAACTGTTTCCAATGCCCATGTCAGGGGGAATTTGCTAATCCACTCCAGACATGTTTTGTCAGAAACACATGCAACAGTGTTCTGTGGGAGGTTTGCAGGACTCAGCATAGACAGCCATTTCCACCTACAGATCATGGACAATAGAATACAGAAAAACTATTGCCAGAAAAAATATAATTTATTTGTGACATGGTTACTGTAAAAACTAAACATTTCCCAACAAGTGATTTGCCAAGCTATTGTATTGTCATATATTATTATGGAGTACATGTTACCCTGTCCACCCACTGTATGTTATGTGTGGTTGAATGTGTCAAAACCAAGCGCACATTACATTAAGCACAATAGATGTCAAGCCTCTTTTCAAGCTTATGCAACGTGTCCCTTTGCATAAATCTCCCAAATGTTCTTGTGCACATACATATGAAAGCAAAATACTGGTTTGATATGAATGCACTTGAATTTCAGCCACATGTGCAGTGGTTGGGCATTCGAAAAATGTAAAGAAAATCAGTAGATGAGTTTAGTCGCTTTGAAAAAAAAACAGCTCAATAAGATAGTTCACAGAGTTTAGTAAACGATGGACCTAAAATTGTAAAAGAAACATTTCAGTATTATTGTTTAATCTATACTGCCTTTGTTAAGTTTCCTGTGAAAAACTAATGCACGCTGTGAAAAACAGATTGTACAGATCGTCAAGCTTTTTGAACACAGTAATCAACTCATCCTACTCTTGTTGTTCTGGCCTAATTCTGCATCGATTGTTGTGCCGCTGCTATAACTGCATACTTATGATGGATATGACAGTTATTGTCACAGCTGTCATGCTTTCAATGTGTTTTATTTCCACTCCTGTGATTCAGATCTGTGATTTTCTCTTGGGGTATTCATCAAGATAGTGTAAAGCAATCTAAAAAGTCCAGCAAAACCTTTATATTGACATACAAACTTTTACTACCTTAGGAGACTAATTAGACATCAAATGAATGGGGGGAAATACATTAATACAAGCACCGAGCATGTTGAGTATGTGAGAAGTAACAACACTTTTGAATATGTATTCCAAAAGCCAATTGAGTAAATAGCAGATGCAATTCACACGTGCACGGATGCACACACACAAACACACAGACGCAACAATCATTGTGGCATATTTATGAACTGTATAGTAAAATTAGACAAAATATAATGAGAAACAAAACATGGAACACCACTTTCAGCTAAAATAAATCCCCCAAAAAAGATGTTTTATTATTGAAACTCAAACACCAAACGAGCTATATACTGCTATGCCTGTGGAGAATACAAAACAAGTCATAAAGGTGCTGCATTTCCTTTTGAAAGAAATCACAAGGTAAAACATTTCTTGGAATGTTCCTGGTTCCAGCAAAAGCTGTTGAAGACCGATCAGCTATCAAACTGTCACCTGGGGGAGAGTTCAGCCCATTACCAAAATCTCATTAGCCGCATCACTTCCATGTTGTTTTCACAATGAAACAACACACGCTTGCAGAGCTACATTTTAATTATTCATTGTTTGCCATAAAATGGTCTAGCATGTCCGGTGAGGCAGATGATAGAGCTTAACTGAGAGCTGTTTTTTTTTTTTTCTTGCATCTTCCCAGAACGAGGATTGAAAGTGAAGTACGCTGCTTAATAGTTTGCTGTTGCTGTTGCTTTTTTATGTAAAATGCCTTTAGTGCAGCAAGGTTGCAACATGATTAGTAGAGATGGACCGGAATCTTCAGGTTCAAGTTGGATTTGACTGATGTATGTTTCATAAGGGGACATACGCTTTACATTTATGCTGATACATATTCATTTAATCGTGTTCATTCCCCTTTCCTCTTCAATGAATGCAATCTCTTCACTGAAAAAAAAGGAGAAAACTAATCACTTTTTTCCCTCCTGTGGAACTTTTAAATGTTTATGAAACAGTATTTTGTTCCTCTGATGATCAACAATGACCTGTAACAGCAAACGAGACCTTCAGTGAAAATAATGCTATTTTTATATAGTTATTCTAAATGCATTTAATCGGGTTGGATTTTCCCAAAACGTTTTTCCGGCACGCAGACCGGAACATCCTGTGTTCCCCGAACGGTATTGTATAACATTTTACCTTGCTTCACCATGGTCATTTTATCATTATTAATCTTACATAGTAACATATGCCCTCAACCTTCCTTCACTCATTGCAATGATACGCCACTGTCACATACTTTTATGAAATACATTACATCTCTGATTGAAGATTCAGAAAATACCTCCTCAAAGAGCAGTGTCTACTAAATACGATTTTTAAAATCCTAAGAAAAAAATGTAAGTTTCAGTTTACACAAGGGAGCCATTTCTCCATCGCATTTGAAATTTAAAGATGAAAAGAACAGGATGCAAATGTAGCCTTGAATGGTTTTCATACTGTGCAGGCTTTGAGTAACTGATAATTTAATCCATCTGCCCGGGATAGCTTGTGAGTCATCTCCTCAGTTACACATTGTATGTGTCAGTGCATGCTTTTTCATGTATTGGCATCAATTGAATGCCTTACAATACAAAGTAATGGCACATAGAGATTGCAAATGGTGCTGTTATACAAAGTTTTTTGTAGGTACTTTGCCTAGTGTGTGTCGCCTTGTGATATTCTAAAAAGAAAACTCTTTACAATGGTTACAAAAGGGAATTGGCAGTTTGCGTGTGGCATCAAAATGGCAAATTGTTTCAACTGAGTATTAAAAGCATCAAGTCTACTCGGCTAAAAAAAAGATCAACAGCCCCATCAACATACAACACATATTGCACAATGTAACATGTTTTATTTTATATAGTGAGACAGATAAGGAAACACACAGACTGACACTTACTATATGACCACAGCCCTGAATTCCTTCTTCAAATGCACTAAATATTCCACAAATGTACCAACGTCTTCCCCAGAAAGTTAATTTAATTCAGATAAAAGTAAAATAGAAATAATCATCTGATGGAACCAAACTACATTAGTAAGCATGCACTGCTTTATTTAAAAGCTTTTTTCAAGGTCTGTTTACACAAACAGGAGAAAATCCATTGCGGTTAAACTCTTAATTAAGCTGAGAGAGCAGCATTTATTTATTTCATAATTTCATATTTGTTTCACATAATCAAAGGCTCCAAAGTAATGATGTAAACAACACAAACACTTTAAAAAATAAGTGTACAATATTGAATTTCTGTGAATTGCAAAGCAGTGATTGGGTCACACAGACTGCATATAGTTTTAGAGTGTTCCCCTTGGAGACAGATTGATTGATTGTGATTATGATATTCAAGTTGGCCGTGTTGCAACATGGTAATTGTATCAATCTTCTCATATAACTCTCTGCAAGAAAGCATTTTTTCATTTGTAATATAGACCGTACCTTGAGCGGCAGCATACTTCACAGAGATAGCCTGATGCCCCCTTGGCTCACATCTCCATCAGTAATTTCCTTTTTTATTCTTCTCTGACTTCCTTTTGCCACAGTGAGCGGACTGTTGTTAATTTGATCCTGTTGAGTAGAGTGTCAGCGATGGCATGTGGTGAATTTCACTGCGATAAGGCGATTTCAGACAAGACTAATACGGGTCTGAGCCGGTGAAAGATTATGCGACAGTGATGACACATCAGAAAATGTTTTTTTTTTTTTTTTTTTGCAGTAGACTCAGTCAGCTTCTTATGCTATCAAATAGCTTCAAAACATTTCCCTTGTCTTCTTTGTATCCCATGTTTTTTGCTGTTTAGTTGAGTAATATTGCAACTTAAAGCTATATTGCGTAACTTATGTCGCCCCCATGAGGAATTCTGAATAATTACATCAACACTAACGGGCACATCTACATAAGTCTTTGGTGATTGTGCATGGATTTTATACATTCTGATGCATGCCCAGGTTTTTTCTTAGCGTAGAATCGACCACTGAACCATTCAGTGGGCGCTTTTTGAGCTCCTTCACCAGTTTGCAAATACTGCCATACTGAGAAATACAGAGATAGTTGTGTGGAGCTGATAGGCTTAATCGACTTTGTGTCAACAAAGAGGCTTGAATGTAATTCCGAAATGCATTTATATGAAACAGCTACGCACTACAGCTTTAAGTAGCCACCATTGAAGAATAATAAAAACCTCTACTTTCAGAGAGTGTTGGTGGGGATTCCTTCTTGATGTCTAAACTTTATTGAGGCTCAGCTTTGTACTGTGAATGAATCCCCTCTCTCTCTCACAAACACACTCTCTCTCTCTCACACACACACACACACACCACCAAAGACAGTATTGAGAGTATCTCCACAGCGCATCATTGTTTTTGAGCTGAATGCTGCTCCTTTTTCCTGTCTTGTCACTGAAATAGGGCAGCATCCGCCTGAGTTGCTTTGAACAGTCTGACATGATTTCAGGAGGGATCTTAAAGGAAACAGAAATATGAGAAATGAACTCTCGAAGGTGTCGGGAGCAAAGGCAAGAAGTTGAGGACTGTTGAAAGTTTATTGCTATGGAGCCAATGTGACCGATGTGTTTTTGACTGCACATCAGCCTGTTATCAATAATTAAATGGAATATTCAGGCCTGCCCACCAGCATAAACATGACATGGTGGGTATAATATTGTGTCACCTTAACAGTGAGTGGCCACAAGAACACACCCCGGTAATATTGTAGATGGGTTTCCCTCAATTTCAAGTAGGACCTATTGTCTTAAGTATTAAAACAACACAGTGATACTTTAAAGGGTTTCCTAATTTCCTTATTGATTTATTATGGATATTTATAAAAAAAGATAAAAAAAATAGTCTCCAAAACAATAAATTGCATGGTGTGTTTTTGCACCAAAGATGTAGTGAGAAGTATCGTACCCTATGGTGCAAAGGATCCCACATACACCATATATGTAATAAATGCACATATGATAAACATACAAGTGCCCTTAGTCTGCTACCATCTAAACCGGACAAACAAAGGAGAATGGACATTTCTACAACTCCTAGATGAAAGAAAAAAACATTTATTATAAGATTTTTTGTTTTATTTGTGGATTTTTCATGACATTTTTATTGAAACGGAGATACATACGATAATCTGTAGTGCCAACCCATCAGGAAATGATACAATAGTGGTGAATAGTTTCATTGTAGGCCTACCATTTGCACTTACTTGACCTTTACATATTTAAAGCAGCATATTGGCTATTTAGGATTGTACCAGACATTGATGACTCACTCATCTCTGACTGCAATATGACTAATATAAACTTCTTCTAATTCTGTAACAGACAGGTCTTTGATAAGGTGAATTCCTCTTGTGCTTCTTGGTGAAAGCTACAGTATGTTTGCAGTGGAATTGAAAGCATAATTATAATCCAGAATGAGTCGCTCCCTTTATTAGGTTTAAATAATAACGTGCAAATAAAATGCCACTTAGTTATGGTGCAGATAAAATTGTGAATGTGTAGAGGTTTTGTGCGGATGCGGGGGCCCTCTACAGTATCCTGAATTCCGCCGCTACATTGGAATTTAAATAAGTGTGTGTGTGTGTGTGTGTGTGTGTTGTGTGTGTGTGTGTGTGTGTGTGTGGGTAAGACACTGGCAGTCATGGATGACCACACTGATCTCCATATCTTCCAAACACAGCCTTGTTCTCTAGGGTCACCTTGTCCGACTGCTTTGCTGCAAGGGACTTCAAGCATAATCCACCATTTACTCCCATTCTTTTTAAAACACAGGCTTAAACACACATACACACACAGACACACACACACACACTCAGAACGTTGAGTTATGCTGATCCCCTACCTAACACACCCAGGTGGGCAAGCTAAGCACATGGGGGGATGCACACAGATAAAGCTGGAATGGCTTGTTGTGGTCTTACAATGAAATTATTTGCATGAGACATTTGGAGAAGAAAGCATCCAACAATATGTATTATGATTGTGTTGTAATTTTATGTACTGGCTTTACAAACAGGTTTAGCCTGAACTAACACTAATCCTTACTTATTGTAAAGTTGAAACAATTAAACACTTGGTTATTATGCTTGAGTGTTGTCGCCGACATGTAGTTTGGAGATTACTAGGTAAAGCATAGACATGGCTTGGCTGGCACACAAGCAATTACATTCAGTCAAAAACATTTTACTGAGAATCATTTTTCTGAGAATTAAGTGCTCTATTAACTAGCTCCAAAGCACACAGCAGAATTACATTTGTTGTAGCCATGTTTATGTTGAACACACACAGACACACACACACACACACAAACTTCTGAATATGATGAAAATTGAGGAAAGAGATATTTTGGACTAAAAGCCCCACTACAGAAGGCGTTAGTATTACCAAGGGAGGATTTGGTGGTTAGTAATTATTCTCTCTGGACCCTTTGAATCCTGGCTCTGTGAGGAATCGGAAAAGCAGCGATATGTGTATCAAAGAACTTAGAGGAAATATATGTGAGTAACACTGTGGTTTGAGTTAGTGAAACATGAGCTTTGAATCCAAATGGATGCCGCTGTTTTAAGTTTAAAAATCCTAGTCTTCAGCCCCACTATCATCAAGTGAGTGAATTAACTTGAAAAAACCTTGAGAGAAACAGGTGGTATGACATCTTTGTTTTTGGGACAATAATATGGGTCATGTTGGAAGACTGTAACCTATTTTGTCTTTAAATATGATAACTGAAATAAAAGACAATTTACAAGACACAATTCCCAGATGTTTTATTAGAGCCATAGTTGTTAGAATGCCTTTGGGCATGTTGCCTTGCTTACATCTCTTCAGAGGAATGCCTTATGCAAAGTATGCCCATAATAACTATAGAATAACACACTAATACATCTTCAACCTTGGTATTGTGGAAAGACTTGAGGCAGTGGTGGACGATGCCATCTTTTTAATAGCTTCTTGTCCTTGAAGGCCACCGTAGCTTCTTTACATCTTTCTCAACTTTGACCACTGCGGCGACTGTGGCTCAGTTGGTAGAGCGGTCGACGATGATCAAAAGGTTGGAGGTTCGATCCCCGCCCTGCCACCTGTGTCATAGTTGTTGTGTCCTTGGCAAGACACTTCACCCATCTTGCCTCGTGTGAATGTCGATAGTTAGCCTGCTATCGGTGTCTCCCTTGCAAAAGAGTCTTCGGACTCAATGGGACATACCTGTATAAATAAAGGTTAAAAAAAAAAAAAAAAAAAAGAAGATGATCCCAACATACACATTCATTACACGCTGCACCTTTAAGACAACAACTAAATGAGTCAACTATCACTTTAATGATATATCGAGGAGTAAAGTACTTATGTCTCAACTGGATTAAGAATAACCTGCATTTTTCTTCAGTATAGACTCAACTACTCTATCGGTGTCTTTAGAGGTCTCCCTAAAAAAATCAACCAACTGTAAACGATTGAGAGCCAAGAAAGTGGATGACATCACTCCACTTCTGAGGTCTTTACTCTGGCTTTCTCTCTCTTAAAGAATTTTATTCCAAAACACCACTGTTGGCTTTAGAAAAGCTCTGCATGGCTCGAGGGCTAAAACACATGTTGTGATCTTCTGCTACATCATGAACCACCCACACTTCCCAGGGTTGTCTGGAACAAGTCTGCTTCTAGTCCCCAGAGTCGTAACTAAAAGCATGGAAGACCAGTGTACAGTTTTTTTTATGTGCCATCATATCTGGAACAAACTAAAATATAGCACAATGCTGCAACTCTATGTATTTTTGGGGTTTTTTAATATTTTATGTAAAGCACTATGATTTGCCTTTTTTGCTGAAATTTGTCATATAAATAAACCTACTTTTCCTTGCCTTACAGTGAATCTCGAGGTAGAAAAAACTTGCACAACATGAACATTTTATTTTTGTCTTTTTTCATTTACTTCACTCGGATCGCTCAGTATGATGGAGAGTACATCTCTTTATTGGGATTTACAAGACAATGCTGTGTGTGAATGTGTGTATTTTTACTCAGTATGTCACTTGGCACAATGTCATCTTGCTTCCTTGGTTCTGATCAAATCCATTTCCTTTGAGTCACTTTTGTTAAATGGATTGTGTTCAATAACTTTTACTACTACTTACTTTTTTTATTATGAGATACAAATTTGACATGGTCCTAATGACGGTATTATTTTGTATTGTGTACAGCCTGGACACTCATCACTCACCCTTGCCTGCTACCATTGTCAAGTACATATACGGAATCATATTCCACCACGTGATTGCCATACTGTGAGGTTCAATCACCTTTAAACATACATTTCTCCATATCTAAATCAGCGCGTAAGCTTTGAACCACAAATATGTGGTAAATGCTTAATACGCTTACTCCGTTGTCACAGTCAAGCGCTTTACATGTTTGTCACATTCACCCACCAACAATCAACACGACACGCGGCAAAGTAGCTTGCACTAGGTGCTAAGTTAACTAAGCTAACTATCGTGGCATTCGGGTTCAGTTTTGCAGGACACTTCGACATGTGGCGGAGACGGGATCGAACCTCGCCCTGCAACCCTACCACTCGCCACTGCGCCCAAATAGATAACTTGATGCATTACAGGTCTACATGTGTTGTTGACCCTGCTCGTTATCACTTTCCCCACTGATCCACCAATTGATCTAAAGGAATCACTGTATGTGTGTTGCTTAGACACAGGGGGTGGCTGATCTAACCCACAAACTAAACCCTCCAAGCTTTCTTCTAACCCTACCTCAAAGAAAAACACATTTCGAAGTACAGGGGCAACCAATTAACTACTAGCCGCAACACATCTATGCATGGTTAAACACAGTTTAGCTGTTCAAAGGAGCACTGTTTGCCCTCACATTTGAAATGTGTTTAGTACTTTATTTCCTGGCGAGTCCCTTCATTAGCCGAAAGAGAGATAGAGAAGCAGTAGATCCGTTCCACTATCTGGTTGATGTAAGATTCAGAACAGTTTTTTTTGATCTTGAATTCAAACTCAGTAAAACTCCTGCGGAATATAGGGTCATATAACTACTGGCACAACATGTATTGAGAGTGTTATGCCACTAAGTTTTGTTCTTTACCAGGAAGGAAAAACAAAAAAACAACAAGTGTCTTTGTAGTTTTGGCACACTTGCAAATTACAACCGCTTTCATGTGCCTTTCCTGTGAGGCCCATGAATCTTTCAGTTTCTGTGAGAACGGTTCCTGATCCACCATTGCAATCATGTGTGTGTGGCACTGATTGGTGGTATAGAGCCTCAGGTGTGAGATGTTTATATATGCCCTGAGACCCAGTGCTCTGTGCTGCTCATTGTTTGCCCTCTGCGATGGTGAGAGGTTTTCTCCAAGTGTTTTTGTTTGTGTTTTCAGCTGCTTGGCAGTGGTGGTTAAGTTAGTAGGTTTAGTGTGTTATCTTAAAGGTAGCCTGTGTGGCCCTTTACAGTTCTGTGTGCTTTGTTTTTGTCTTAGCGATTTAGTGGTTGTCCCCCGGCGATAACTTTGGTCTGCACCTGCGTCGTGATGAAACAATGTTTTTTTTTCTAAAAGATAGTCCCTCATTTGTTTTGACGATGGTGTGGAGATTGCTCAAAAATGTCGGTAGAATCTCCCATAGTAGGTGCTCAACTGGAGATTGAGATCTGGTGACAGTGAAGGCCACAGCATATGATTCACATCATTGTTATACTCATCAAACCCTTCAGTGAGCCCTTGTGCCCTATGGATGGATGCATTGTCATTCTGGAACATATCACTCCCATCAGGATAATGATGTTTCATCATAGGATAAAGGTGATCACTCGAGACACTTGTATTGATTGGCAGTGACCCCCTCCTCTAAGGAGACAAGGGAACCAAACATGCAAGGAAAAGCCCCCCCACCCCCCACAGCATAACAAAGACACCATCTTCTCAATGTAGGGAGTCAAGCATTCTGGCCTGTGACGTTATCTCTGAGTACATCATACAAGCACTTCAACACTTGTCACACAAATAAACATCAATCAGAAACAATTACAGCGAAACAATCATATAATCTATATTAGGGCCAACGTACTTGACAGACTAAAAAAAAACAATCTCTTCAAATAAAAGCCATTTCAAAGCTCTAGCATTTTTTTTTTTCAGACTGGTGTCTAGAGTCAAGTATTTTGAAGGGGGCACTCTTTTAGCTTTGTTTGAATACCATGTTGGTTAAGCATCAATAATTAGTTCCATCCTTTTTTGCAGGAGTGTAAGGAGAGTTTTACCATGTAACAAATGCACTGTAAACGCCTTCACTTAGAGATGAATAAAGTGTCCAATTTCGGAACTCCTATATTGGTTTCCTTTGTCCGTCTTCCCCCCCTGGCAGTTGTTGAGTAGCGCCTCATCAGTGAACAGAACTGACATGGGTAATGAGTTTCCTCATTTTCTCTTGGCCACTTTCTATTTCAGCGATGTGTGTGCTTTTGGCAAAGTCATTAGAGTTGAACTTGTGGCACCCACGTCTGTCAGGATTTTTTTGCACTGGTCTTAGTGAAGTCTACAAGCAATTCACACAAATAATTTCTATCATTCAAACTTAAACACCAGTAGAAATACTTTTTTAACTTGAATAGATAAACATACGTTTTATCATAATCTCAAAAGATGGAGGCAGCGATTTCTGGAGAAATGCTTATTGTTAAAAATCATTTGTCAAAGTCAGTGTATATCTTCTCATGATTCGCTAACTGCACCTACTGTGTGCGCTAACAAAAAAGCTGGTGATAATACACAGCCTAGGATCTGTAAACAGGCAGACTGTGAACATTTTATTAAAAACATGTACCTTTTATTCAGCCCCATTCTACAGAAAAATAAACCCAGTTTAAAACAAGCAAGGTTTGTGCAAAGGGAAGACATGCTAGCAAAGCAGCCAGAGACACAATAAAACAAGTATCTCTACTAGAGGTGGTAACAAATTTGTATTAAAAGGTAGAATCTAGGACTTTGTTTGGAACGCCCAAGTGTGTATTTATGGTAGACACACAGAGATAATAAATAGGAGAGCATACCTTAATAGGCAAATACAAGCACTAGCAAAACAACTCAAGGTAAATTGGCTAAATACAAGAGAACAAACACCATAGAAGCAACAGATGCAGAAAAACAAAAGAGAGATTTGAAGAATGAACACACTCGGCTGCAGCGGCTTTACTTGAAGATATTCCCCTTCTGGTGCACAGGATTATGAGAGCTGTGAGGTTGAATCGTGTTACACTGAACACAGACAGAGGAAACACAAAATCCTAAGACCTCATGGCGTCCATCTTTGACTATAAGGTCAAGCACACAGCATTAAGATGGAATCATGCAGATCAAAATCAGTGGCACTCTGACCTCGAGACTGGCTAAAGCCTGGAGTAACACAAGGATCTGAATAAATATCACCGTTCAGATCCGTGCAAAAATATTCTAGTATTTCACATGAATACTGGGATACTTGAACATTGCAATAACAAGTTGTTATAATCGTCTTGGAGGTTATAAAATAAATCAAATAATTGTGATTAAAAAAAAAACAGGGGAAATATACATACAGAATACAGTAAATACATAGTTTGTCCATGATATAATGTGACATGTGTCATACATTACCAATTCATTTTAAATAGGTGTGGATTTTAACACCAGCCTCCAAATCAAACTTCTGTCTATAATTGTACGTCGAATTATAAAGTGTTCTAAATGGTAAAAGCTTAGGTTGTCTCAGTGGAGAAAAAATGTCATCTTATGTTCACACATAACCAGTACCAGTATGACTAATGAAGCCATGATGACTGTTATTAAACTGTCTGAACAACATAGACATCAGATGTCATTTTTTTCCATCAAGTCAATGCAGCTGGTGCATAAAAAGCTAAAAGCTGTCATGTCTTTGTATTGCTGGGGGACAGCAGCCATTTGCCGTTACACAATGTAAAAATGGTAAAATGACAGCACTTAGGTTCTTTTCATGACATTTTTCTAAATATATATTTACATATTGCTTTAAAAGAAATATGGAGTGGTCTGTGCTGGTTATGCAAACCAATATTCTATGAGGCATGCAGATACAGATGTGGTAACTTTGTATAAAAAAAAACATATATAAGATCTTCTCAGTACTGAATATGATATGTGTCGCTCCAGCACTCTGCATTTTAAATTTACATGCAGGACAAAGCACATTAGTTGGTTATGTTAGATGTCCACATTTTACTGAAATAAATTCAAGTTTTTAAAATATAAAACCGTCAAATTGTACTGCACATTGATCCACCATGACCTGATCATGAAGAAACAGTGCTGGATAAATGTATGAGATACGATAAAAGTTACAGTGCGTAACTTTTTTCATAATACATTAATGTCAGTAAACCTTCAAGCCATTGCCAAACGAGTTGACACAAAGTTAATGTAAGTTAGTAATCAGTTAACTAACAAGTAGACTCGTTTATATTGTATTTTCTATTGCTGGATTGGGGAGTTTGATTTGATACAACATTGTTATAATAACATTATCAGTACAATTATTAGTATCCAAACTGATGCACACATCAGGTAAAAGCTAACTCACAATAGGTCAAGCTTCAGGGAATAAGTGCCTCAATGTTCACTTGACATAAGTGCCAAAAAGTCTGAGGGTACATGAAGTGACAAGAATGCACCGCACAATGTATTTTCTTTTGACAGAGAGTGACAGAGAAGGAGCGAGAGATAAAGGAAGAGTGCAAGGGCATGTAAGGTGAGTAAGTGCTCCTGGAAGAGCTGCAGGAAAGTCTTCAATCATATTTTGAAGACAGAGAGGTTTGCTGCCAACCAAAATCAAGTTTAGTAACCTTAGTAACTTGTGGGAATTGCTTCTTTTTTTTCAGTTTTTCACTCATAACTCCAGAACTGTGATCTTGCACTTTTTGTGAAGTATATTTTCTCACCAACATTTTGTCATTGCCACTGTTGGAACTAATATATACTATTGTTTTCAGACAAAAACCTATTGGTAGGAGGCGCCCTTAGCTCAGTTGGTAGGGTCTGCTCTCCATTGGGACACTATACACATTTTTTTTTCGAAGCTTTCTTGAACTATGTTGGATGGATAGGCTATATTGGTTGTGCAATGTCCCTTGATCTTGGAATGAATTACCCATGCCCATCCCTAGTAAAAAAATACTTTGATAATTTTGGAGAATAATCATGATCTTGGTGAACAAATTCAATCAAACTATTTGTGACATCACTGTTCACTTCCTACTTTCATTTTGTTGGACTATAGTCACCTTTACACAATCATTCCCAGACCCTTTTATTGCAGTAAAAGGTATGAGACATTGTGCAGTCTTTGGCGATGGTTGTCTACCTTCTGAGTGCCTCCAAGAGTTAATCGGTACTGTTCAATTTCACAGATCTGTGGTCAAAATCTTTCTGAAAGGAATCAGGGTCTTCCGTGCTCAATCATTGACTGTGCCAGCAGTGCAGAGAGGAGAGAAAGCTTCAGGCTCTGGGGTTTGCTCTGCTAAAAAAAGTCAATACTCTTGAAGCTCCCACTCTCACTCGGCAGATTCCCATCCAAATTGGGTGCAGCGGTAACAAGGTGAATTCACACCACACAAAAAAAAAACACCAGACACAGATAATAAAAGAAACTGGTGCTCACGGCAGTTAGACCTGTGGTTTGCCCTCAGTGTATTTTTCCACTTTCCAAGCATGAGTAAGTGCTGCTTTGTTTGGTTATAGTCATCCATAGACAATGTATTTTTGCTTTGCTTTGCTGAGATTTGTTCAGAAGGAGTAGTACCCTCATCCTAAAGGCCCGTGCTATATTATATGATAACAATGTTCCACAACCTTGTTATTTACCTTCATGTCATTTACTGTTTCTCTATTATTATTTTATTTTTTTAATAAAATATCACAGTTTTATAGTTTTTTTGAACATTTAAAAGTCACTTTTTGTCAAAATAAGTGCATGTCTCCTCACAATCTGCTACCTGTCCATACCGTGAGTGAGTGTGTGTGTGTGTGTGTGTGTATGTGTGTGTGTGTGTGTGTGTGTGTGTGTGTGTGTGTGTGTGTGTGTGTGTGTGTGTGTGTGTGTGTGTGTGTGTGTGTGATGAAAAAAAAATCCAGTCTAGGCTCTGTCCACACCAGTAGCGGATCGTGAGGAGATATTCACTGATTTTGACAAAAAAGTAATTATGACAACAAGCTTTCTCCAGAATAGCTGACTACACCTTTAAAATAGTTCTTAAAGTAGTTCTTAGATGCCCTTTGAATTGGGAAAGTATAGAAAATAGTAGTCCAAACTCACTTGAAGCACGAGTGTACATCCTTAGCTTAATCCTCTCACGTCAAAGGTATTACAGAGGGAACACGCTGTACATCGTGCCTCCCTTTCTAAAATATATCTTACAAATGTATTCACAAATTCATAAATCCATTGAAAGAATCCTAAGAAGGAGATTACTGCAGGGAAAGCATCCCTGTGCGATATTCCTTTAGATAAGACCCCATCACTCGCTCGCACTCTAATAGCAGTAGTTGGCTTTGTAATAGCATGCAGGTTTGTATCTCACGGGGCACCTCAACATATTTTTTATTGGCTTTGAAAATAGCACAAACACACACACACACAACCAAACACACACACATGGCACATTGGGGCCGTTACCACTTATTAAGTGGTCGGTGTCTGTTGTTGTTTGCAAAGCACTACGGCGGCCCATTGGATAAGTAAGAACTATGAGTTCAACTCATGTGTACTCTACATGGTATTTCTGAACAGAGCACGGGGCATATGGTCCTAGACTCATTTGGTGGTGAAGAGAGAAGCAGTTTTATTTCTTAGTTAATGAGCTGGCAAAGATGAGGGTGTCTAGGAGAGATGACTATTTGGGGATTTTCTGGTGTTAACACATTCCCTGCTTGCTTTTAGAGCATTATGGAAGCTAATAAAGTATCAACGTATCTCTCTGGTGATTTTTTTGGACCAAGGAGACAAATCATTTTCATAAACTAAGCAGTTTATGTTCTGCAGTAGAGGGATTAAAGAACACATGCGGTGTATTTTGCCTTTTCAGCAACACCACAGCAACTTCTGTCGTGTCTCTCTTTCTGTCAAACTCTTAACTATTAATAATAAAGTCATAGATAAGTGTATAAGCTAGTACGTAACTTATGTAGCCCCATGAGGAATTCCGAGTAATTACAACAACACTTGTCGGCGCATCTACATGTGGTAAGCCTTCAGTGATCGCACATGGATTTTAAACCTTCTGCTGTACGTCCAGGTTTTTTTCTTAGCAGTAGAATCAACAACTGAAACATTTCATGGGGCTTTTTGGGATTTATCTGAGCTCCCGCACTAGTGTTGTTGCGCGACACCAGTTTGTAAATGCTGCCATATTGGGAAATATAGAGAGTTTTGTGGGGATGATAGGCTCAATCAACTTTGTGTCAACTCATTTGGCGATGACCTGAAATGTAAATGACATTCATTTATATGTAAAAGTTACGCGCTATAGTTTTACTTCTTAGATAAGTATGTGTAAGGTGAGGCAAGAGGCATTATTCAACATTTTTAAATCGGTTAGCATCCCATGCTCCCCTGCAGTAGAACAAGATGTTGCCTTTTTCAGTTTATATTGTGTCTCATTGCCATGTTGAAGCACTAGATCATGAGTGCCGGCTGGAGGATGCTACAAGCTGCATGCTAAGTACTTTGGCATTCAATGTTTAATGCATCTGTTCCCACTCTTGTCATCTATCGCCTGGTGCAGTGATATCTAGGACCTTCTAAACTACAAAGCAGAGGCATTGAGGATTGATGTAGAATTCAAAATTGACATACAACCTATTGTATTTTTTTTTTGTCAAATTACACAACATCACTAAAGCTATGTTTAACATGTTTTTTTCATATGGAAGATTTGAGAATTCTGCTTAATTTAGTTATGTTTAGTTTTATTTTTTCTCTAATCTGCATTTATCAGAAACCAAATGATGTTATGCAATTTGCCTTTTTCATTCTAACTAAGCAATAAGTGATATAAGTGTCCACTATGTGAAACCTAAATGTTGTCCTATACTACTTCACAAAAACAATATTACATAATATATATCTGAAATCCAACATGTCAATATTTTGAATGTTAAGTGGTCCTTTCTACAGCTCAGTTTTGGTCTAAAGTTTGGGTCTCAGTGGTTGATCTATTCCCTTAGTAGTTCTGCCCTTCCTGCTGGGTTGAAATAATTAAAGTCATACAGTGATTAAAAATTAAACTGGTTGAGGATCACAGCGCGATTGAAGAACACAAATTAAGATTTTCTTTATGAATTTGTGGATGGAATTAAAATGCTAATTTTCAGCTTATTGTGTTGTGTGTATATAATACCTTCAAAGGGTAAATACAGTGCTCTTTATTCACTGGCTTTGACTTGACGTTTCCAACCTGACCTTTTCAACCCTGTCAATACCAGACATAGTGTTTGGTATAGCATTTGAGACTTCACTGATTTCCAAGTAAATGAGCCGTAAATGTTTCGACACGTTTCAATTTCATTTCATTGATTTCATTGATGGTGCACAATCATTAATGAACCACATTTGAAATGAGGGTGGAAACTCACAACTCGTGACTTGACACCACCACAATCCAATACAATTATACTCCAACCGTGGCCTTCCAGTCGACCCTAATACATCTCTGACACAGCGTTGACAATAATGTGTAACACCTTGCAAGAATAATTCCTATTGTGTAGCATTTGTAATTGCATTCACACTACAACCAAAGCCATTATTTTCTGCCTCCTTCGGCTAATGTTTCAATCATAAAGTGACTCTTAGTAAACATGTTCTCGAGGCGTGATAATGTGTGCCGTGTGTGTTTTGCCATGACACCGTCTCAAGGTTAGTCACCGTTTGCGCTGCATAATTAAAACACGGTTAACAAAGGTTAGTTGCCATAAGTACATGTGCACTGAGGTCAGCACGCTCATGTACAGCGAACATGTCAGCTTATAGGCAGAACTCAACAGCCATGGTGACAGCTCTATTTCCATATGCGTAAACACTCGGAGAAAAAATATCCTCAGATGCAGTTAATACAATGTGACTGGTATTAATTAAAATCACTTATATGTATCAGTACTATATTCCCCCGAACGCAGAGGTGTACGGTTCATTAAAAATACGAGGCTCGTTCCATATCAAACTAAAAAGCAATAATAGAGAGAAGTGAAGTCGGCGATGTAGTGCATTTCATTTATTTAATTCAGCAAATTGTTTTGTCGCGCCTACAACAATAGAACGCCAAGACAACTCGTCTTTGTTGGATCGTGACAGCTACTGTATGCCTGCTCGCACAGACTTGTGTGACTTGTTGTTTAATGTTGTCAACACCTTGGTTCGCAGCAAAACAATGTTCCCACGATTTCAAAGCCCTATATATTTTTAAGGTTTCCACACATTCCAAAAAAATCCAATGTTTGTCACGTCTTGTTTTAAATTATTGATAGAAAAATGACATGCAAGAAAGGCTATTCTTGCATTTCAATAACCATACTTCCCTGCTATTTGGGAGAAGAAAAACAATGAGGGTGACCCAATACATGTGGTCAGATGCAGCATGCTTTATTATATCCGGATACCCTACTACAACCTTCTTTTTTTCTGAGTGGAAATCAGCATTTTTTTGGGAGCGATTCTGACCCACAATGCACTGCACACTGGCAGTTGCGTCACATTAACGGAGCTTCTGTGTGAGAACAACCAGCAATGCGACGTACAGTATAAACCATAGGGAAGTTCAAGGCGCAAAGTTATGGTAAGAGTATGTCCCAGGTACAGAATATACTTACTGCATACTAACTACATACTTTTTATGTATGAAATGCAATTTGGAAATGCCATCACCACTTTTCGCTTGGGCTTGCTGGTAGTGGTAGTTTTCCCCTGTGCTGTTGCGTAGATTGTGCCAGTCATCTCATGTTTATGTATATGAAGGCAGCTCTCTCAACCACCACTCCTCTCTCCTCTCTCGGTCTCCTTCTCTCCCTCTTCTCTCTCTCTCTCTCTCTCTACAGTGCTGATGTCTCTGTTGGGTCTCTTTATGCTGCCTACTGCCACTAGACAGGGTGAGTCATAAGTGCTATTGAAATGGTGTGTTTTGAGCTAGGCCACAAATCGGACGGGGCTGCGTTAGTCTTCAGTGATCCCAACTGCTTGCTTGTATCACTTCAAGCTTGCCTTCACAAAACTGGACACTAAGATATGACTGCAGTTAAACAATATATATTCCTTGATAACAAAATTGTAAAGGTGGTTATAAAGGTGCTAAACAAACTATTTAGAATTTTGATGGCCTTATTTGGAAAGATCATTTTGATAATCTGAATTGGGGAGAACATTGCAGAAGAACTATGTTTATATTTCTAATGCAATTAAACTATATGTAACATACTTGCATGGATGTTTCTTTGGAATTTCCACTCCAACAAGCACAGTCACACGCTGTGTTTGTTGGTTTTGGCAGGAAATGATTCAGAAAGTATTTTAATGTTCCTTGGAACCAGGGATGCTGGAAGTAAAAAAGCGTCTTGGGAGAAAAGCGTCTAGGGAGAAATGATTATTTATTATTTAAAGGACAGATGTGTATTGTGAAGCAGAAAAAAAACATATGTATTTGACTTGTTTGACAAGGGGATCCCAGTTCCTGACTTTCCTGCACTGTCTTCAAACCTTAATCCAGACAACCTAATCAGCACGTTTGTTAACACTGACAAGCCACAACACACAATGTTTTTTAGGGGTTGTTAGACACCAATGTTTATTGTTAATCAATTGGATATCAAATCACTAGATCTCACTTTCTTTCATTTGTCTTCATTCTCTTTCTGGTTGATTCCCATTATCTCTCCCTCTGTCTCTGAAGCCGACTCTGTACATGTTGTCATTACTAAAATTGTCGGCGTGTCGTCATCTTTGCTGTCCATCGTGCAACACACAGAGGCCAACACCTTGTCCACGGCCCCTTTTCCTCATGAAGATATACAGAACTAAGTCTGCGAGAGGACTCAACTTCAGCAACGTGAATGACAGGTCGTCAAGGGTGTTGTGAAATATTCTGCGTTCCATAGAAAAGTAAAAAATGGCGTTTGGTAAAAACAGAAGTGCATAAAAGAGCAGCACCAGAACCAAAACGCCCACAATTCTTCGTTTTTCGTCAGGGGGGACTGACTTGGAAGCCGACAGGGCTTTGAGGGTCCCACCCAGGAAGAATATGAACAGTGGGAGGGGAAGGAGCAAAAGCAAGCTATGAAGGCAAACGGGACGATTGATCTAACCCAAAAACTAAAAGTGAATAAAAGTACAGAAGGAAGGGCCCAGACGATGGCACAGACCGTCACAGATATCTTGGTAGTTCTTCTGAAGCGGTAGCACAGTGGACAGGCAATGACCAAATACCTGTAATACAAGACAGACACATGGTCGTTGAGGAGCTTCCCAGTTAAAAGTAAAACAATGAAACTATATGGGAGTTAGATTTACATATAGCTACCTTTCCAGGGCAACACATGCCATAAAGCCAACACTGGCCATCACACAATACAGGTGAATACACTTGAAGATGTCATATATCGAGCCATCCCGAAGTACCATCTCCAACACTATCAGGCTGCAGAGCTGAATGAAGTCGGACATGAGAAGGTTGATCACGTAGATCGGAGCAACATGATCATTTCGCACCTGCGCAAAAACATTGGTAAAACTTAAAAAGCAGTTGTAAACACTTAGCCTGAAAAAAAAACAATAAATAAATTAGCTGCTGTCTCAGTATATCAAATGCTGAATACACACATACTGTGATAGCTAACTCAAATACAACTGCTGTGCACATTTTATTGTTATGATCATAATAACAATGTACAATGCTGATGTTCAGCATGTAATATTTTAACCTGCTGTAATTGTTTTGCTAAACAATGGTATGTTTATTTTTTTACCATAAACTGTTCCAGAGAAGGCTGGAATGCAGCCACGCAGGTGGTTAGAGTTCACATTTAATTAAATTAGAGGCATTGGCTAAATGTCAACTAGGAGTCAAATTCCCCTAATAAAAACATTGTCCAAGACAAAATGTATAACAGAAAGTTTATACAGACATGAAGCAAATACATTTCAGTCATAATGTACATACCAGAGAATAGATGGCCACAGGGATCAAAGGAAGGCCGATAGCAATGATTATGAATGTCACCACATCGTTATAGTGTATGAGCTCTTTGCGTCCATTCTTTAAAGTAAGACCTGTTAAGTTCCAATCAAGAAATTCTAAAAATATTTTCATACCTAAATATTTGTTACTGTTACTGCATCCAAACAGTCTGCAGTGAGGATGGTAAGTGAGTAGTGCAGTAGGTTCCTATTTATATACTATTGCTTATTTTAAGTGAGAAGGGGGAGTGCCTTACTTGGTAAGAGAGAGAGAGAGTGAAATACAGTGGAAGTTCCTCGATTTCCCCCCTTTTTTAAAGATTTTTTTTCTGTATTTTCATCTTTATTTGACAGTTGCAGAGTGACAATGTTCTTATGGAATGCCACCAGGCTGTGATTGTTACTTAGAGGAACAATGTGGGAATAAGGTATCAAATAATGCTTTCTGTCCATCTACTAGATATTGTTGAAATACTTCAGGCAGTGTGGATGATTCTATACTATACTACCTTCTTGTACTTGAAGGCCAATGTAGGTTCTGTAGATTACCCAGAATTCAATTAGAAAGGGAAGATTGCAATACAGAACTTTCACCACTAGATGCTGCTAACAATACTACAGTATTACACAATCGTAAATACATAGCGTTTTCCTACATTGTTTGTCTCTGATCTAATTACCTAACTCATCACCAAAGGTTTTTTTTATTGTCAGTAACAAACTATCATAATTCATAGGTCTGGTTATATGCGTACAGGTTAACTTAAGGTCCCTGTTGCTGAAACTTCCGCTGCTTGCAAAAGGTCACCGATCATGTGACATTGCACTCAAACACATCAGTGCACAATGTGTGGAAGCTCAGCCTTGAGGTAAAAACCTGTTGGCTGTGATAGAGAGAGACAGAGAGTGGGATCACTTCACAATCCATTGGTGTGGGCACTGCATCGTACGTCACTGACTGATTTGGCTTTCATCCAGACCTTCCATTATGTCCCCACCAGACCATGGCAAGAAAGGTCTCTCAGCCATTTCTATTCAACGACTTGGAGAAATAAGGCCGTTTTGATACCATACCGAGGCCTTTGTGTTGGGGTGTTTAATTCTTACGACGTGATTGCCTCAGGGTGGGGATGTTTAGCTGCATTTGGAGGGGGAAAAAAACACTCATTTAAAAGTGTTTATTTGTTGATTTGTCTGAAGAGGTCTAATCAACAGTGAGGTAATTCTCTCTTCTAGGGAGGGTGTGTTGGTGGGATATGGGACACACATTCACACATGTCAATTGATGGAGAATGTAAACAAGTAGAGACTGAACGTAACATTTGGTAATACGGTATACTGTATAAAGTCAATCAATGTCAATGTCATTTTTTTCCAAGTGTGGTTTATTTAAGAAAACTGTGTTTATTACATGACTGAACTGCAGTATTTAGCCCTAATGTATTCTTTTTTTCTGTCTTTTATTTTTTTACAACTCTAGTACAAGTCTATTCACAGGACCCACCTAACAGAAACATACATTTTTCATGTGGGCCTTGGATTAATTACAAAATTCCTCGAGTGTCTTCCAAAAAATAAAAAAAATTACAGATTGATGACTGAGAGATAAATAGATAAATACACAAATAAAAATCTAAATCAAATTCCATCAGCCAATAAATAAATAGAACAATAAATAACATTCAAAAGATCTTTGGCCAGACTTGGGCCACTTCATTGTCCCCACAGAGTCCACACGTTGGTCTTGGTAGATGCCTCAGTATGCCGACTGGATTCTCTTTACCTACAGGGGGGGTTCTAAAAGAACAACGCTGGATATGTAGCATGACGTAGCAAGTGAAAGAACAATTATATCGAGGCACTTTTTAAGGATGTTCTGGGAAATGACAGCATTTCCGTGTGTGTATGCACAATCCCCCCCCCCCCCAAGAGGAAACACCATTTAAGACAAGATATCGCATTCAATTAAAATGTAATTGAATGGCTGCTTTGCTCGTCTGATCATGTTCCCATATGTTCCCTCTTTATTTTTTTTTATTTTTTTTTACAATTTTGGGACTGAGCAAAAAAAAAAAAAAAAAAAAATACTGAAATACAAAAAAAGAAAACGTGGAACGAAAACAATCGTAAAACGTAGTGTGTCGCCAACCCCCACCCCGCAAAAAAATAAAAAATAAACAGTGTTACATATTTGCTCTTCAAAGTCTTGTGAGTGAATAACATCAATGTGTGTTCTCCGTGGTGGTAGGGGGTGTGGTGGTGGTGGTTGAGTCCGACCGGGTTTCTGACTGCTGCTCCCCAAATATCCCCGCCAGTGTCTTGAAGCGGGGACCCCAGTCATTGAGGTAATCGTAGTCCTCCTCAAAGTCTTTGGCTTGGGACTCGATGGAGCTGAGCGACTCTGCCACCGACCCGTTGCCCTCGTAAGCGTACGTTGCCAGGGAGTCGTAGGGGGGTGCTGCCTTGTCCGTGTCGTGATCTTGCAGACGCTGGTGGATGAAATCCCGGATGTCGGCGCTGTCTTGAGACACGGGCTGCCTGGGACCCCTCTTCAGCTCGGGCTTGACGTCTCTGCGGAAGAGGTTTTCTTTGACCACCTTCGGGTTGCGTAGCGTGCCCATGTCGAAGGCGTGCGTGTCCTCCTCGCCCCCTCCTTCGTCGTCGTAGTGGATGACGTTGTCCCGGAATGTCCTCTTTGGACGACATGAGGGTCTCCTTCTTCTTCTGCCGTCGCAAGCCCACATACAGGACCACGATCACTGAGGGGCACAGATAAGGATAGTTACATGTTAGACGGCTGTTGACACAGTATACTTACATTACAGATACTTGAACCAATTTATGGTTAGGAAATAAGACATGACATCCCATTTTCTGTAAGCTTTTGAGTATTTGGTTGGAACTGGGCTGATGTGATTTATTTATTTATTAGTAAAGCTTATACAGCTGCAGCATTGTCTCAGAGCATGTCGCCTGTCTGCCCATCTGTCTGTATTGCCATAAAATCACATGGGTAACCCTATCCCCCTAAGCATGAATGGTAATGACTTTAGAGAGTGTACCCTCATCTTTCAGCTATCACTTCCAGCTAGGGAAATATTTTAATTTACAAATGATTTGGTTTGTGGACATTCCCATCAGCTTGAGTTGTAGGCCAACGTTGTTTCTAGTGGTAAATAGCTAAGGTTAGCATTTACATGCTATTCTAGTCAAGAGTATTTCATTTAAACAGTTAAAACTTGCCTTGGTTATAAGTAACCCACTATCTAAAAGACATATTTATTAAACAAATGTGTCCCTGTTTCAACCTAAATGTATATTCCTGCAAAATATACTGAGAGTTGTATCGCTTCTGTGACACAAAGCATATAACGTGTGCTGACAGAAATAGATACTTATAATAGCAGTGTGTAAAATTGTAAGCTGGAAATACACACAAAGCAAAAGGTTTAGCTCTTTTGGCACGCAACCTCTTCGGAAGGTTGCTTGAGGTTTGTCACATTGTAGACACTGTAGTGCCATGATGGGATTTTCAACACATTACAATACAGTGTTACAATACACTTCCTTCCCTCTCCCTTTTCTCCTGTCAGCGCCACCTGTCTCCCTCTATGACACTCTCTCTGTCACCTCAGTGAAACACGCACTGAAATATGTTTTTCCTTGGGTTTTTAATATACAGTTGCACACTAATGTATTTATCTATTCGTTAATGCAGTCAAACTTTATTAAACCTCCATAGATCATTGACAGCAAGCTGCACAATGATATTGAGAGTGTAGGCTACAACAGATATGCTAAACCCACAATTAATTCAAAATGTAATAAATTAAAATGCAACTGAATGTTGAGGTAATGGGGTAAGGTTGGATATAGGGATGTAAAGTGACCAATTGATATTCATGTGTTGAATGCTGTGCACTGCAGGATGTTCCATGAGTAGGGTGCATATGGAGGAAGCCCAATGGCCAGGATACAACTGATTTAAATAAATACATGTGGAATAAAAAGGAAAATAAAGCATAATATCCCTGCGTTCCAAATCACATTCTCTTTATTTTTACTACACTATATACTAAAGTACAGAAGAGTATTAGGCCACAGCGAGAAAAAAAGAAATCAAATAAGGAAGATGTTTTTTTCATAATGTCGAGAAATGTCAAGAATAAAGACGAATACTCCAAAATGCTATTGGAGTTAGTGGGGCATTTATGTATTTTCAGCATACTACCATCGACGTGGATGTATTGGGACATCCTAAACAGTAAGGAAGTATGGGGAATTGGAACTCAGGGTATGTCTCCCCCTTAGATCTTTGCTGTACATCTCTTCCTTTATGCCTCCCTGCATTCCCAAGTGATTCCATCTACTTGTGTACAGTGTGTCAGCTCCCCCTTGTGGCCCCTGGGAAGACTGCAACAACATTTATATCACAGGACCTGCTGCTTGAACACAGCTTTGGACTGAGCGCAACTAATCCACATCATTTTTGGAATGAACAGATATTCAGACGAAAGTCTCTGTGCTGATCTGTTTAAAGGTACAGTATGCAGTTTTTAGGGAGGTGGATTTGTTTACATGATCCTGCAGTTAGTTTAGAAAACATATTTTCTCTAGACGAAAATGTATATTGCATAATGCTATGTTATTTTCTATTTTATTTTGAGGCACTTGGAACCAAACGTAAGACTTGAATATGTTTGTAAGAAAAAAATGTGGGCCCTGCTGCCGTAAACCACAACAGTGAAACATTAACATTTAAGGTATCTTTCTAACTTCAAAATAATGTTCAAAGGGGTCACATTTTCCTGTGAGGAAACTTTGTTTATTCAGTCATGAGAATAGATCTTTGAAAATGTTCACTTCTCTGACACACCCAAAGTTACATAGTGCACCTTTAATTTACCTCGTCATTTCGAAACACAATCCTGCACAGGAGCTAAGAGGCTTCTGTGCAAATGTGTCTCAGTGTGAGTTCTGTGATTTTCTCTGGCACTTTACTATTCAGGGACAGCATGACAGTTTGGCGTCAGCCTAAGCCTTCGGGGCGAGTTGACTTGGCGCTTTGAAGACATTTTTCTCAGATGCAGAGAACACACACACACCACAGTGTCTATAGCATTGCCACCATGGACTGTGTTCCTTTTTGTGTTCCCTCACATGTGAAATGATGCAACTACAGCTTATATTTTACACTAAAGGTGGAGTCAGCAATTCGTAGAATGCTTGTTGTAAAATTAGCTTTTGGTCAAAATTAGTGAATATCTTCTCTCTGTATGTACTGTGTGTGCGCTGAAAAACAATCCAGTGTTAATACACAGCCTAGGCTTTCCAAACAGACATGGTGCTATTTATTGTGGGCCCCTTTGTTTGCATTTCCTTTGGTTACATACCAGTTTACAGAGTCTAGGCTGTATATTAACAGCATCTTTTTTTTTCAGCGCACGCACAACAGGACAGGTAGCAGATCTTGAGTAGATATTCACTGATTTTGACAAAGTGATTTTGACAACAAGCGTTCTCAAGAATCCCTGACTCCACCTTTAATACATTAATGAAAGCAGTGAAAAGGGCTTTATGATAAGTCATTGCTTGAATTTAACAGTGGATCCTTTATTAGACCATATATTAGAGAAAGACGGGGCACATGTAAATACAGCTCAAATCAAAGGTCATTGCTACCCTTGACTTTCACAGCAATATAGATTATTCTTTTAACTACAGGCCATCCCATATTCATAATTTATAAAAATGATGCCATAAACCTACATTTACTTCCTCTCCCTCGCTATGTAGATGAGTTTGGACATTAATAGCAGCGAATTAAAGAGGAGTTTTACAACCATGACCTTGTGTGGACTGTAAAAAGCTGTAGCCTGGGAGGCAGCCAGGGGCCAGCAAAATTGGATTTCATTTATAGATTCAAGCGTCCCCTCCCTCCAATCTCGCACGCCTCATTGAATGACCAAATTCATACGGGTTCCATAATTAACCGCGGCTGTTCCTTGAGAGGCACCAGATCAGGTATGATGGGTCAGCATAGTTTGTCTGGTGTCGGGTGTCATTGTAAATGGGAGGGGGGAAAAAAGTAGTAGTAGATCCGGCAGTTTTTGGATGTTGTTTTGTACTTAAGTTGTTAAGCAGTACAGTAAAGTAATCCTCAACCTTGACATCAAAAGCCAATACCATGAGGATTTTTTTAAAGGTACAAATACACGTGGCCTTTCAATCTTAAACATAAAGTCTGTTTGATGAGATTGGCATTTTGAAGCATGTTATCCTACTTGAAAGAAAGACCAAATGACCAAACAGTTGACCCTGCTTTTATGCACACTTCAAGGTATCGCATCAATAAAAATATAAGTAAATGTCAAAATTTAAAAAATAATCCTATAATTCGCAAAAAAGTAGTAAAGATGGGGAATACTTACTTCACTGAAAGGACAATAAGAACTTGCCCAATTAAACCCCATTTATTTAGTTTTTTTCCAGTTTGGTACAACTGCTTATTACACTGTTGTATTACATGTTACTGTAAATTGCCTATGCAACCATCTTCCGACCAAACTACTTTACTTTTCCACTCCATCCACTTGATGGAAACTGTGGTAAAATAAATCTAATTTGACAAGCCATAAAACAAGAGGCTCACCTAACAGGATGATGATACACAGTAGAATGGCGACCAGAGCTCCCGTGCTTAGACCCACGGGCAGAAAGATGGCTTCGGCGCTGCAGGTTAGCAGAGAGCCGTCGGACTCACAGCCACACACGCGGATGGTCAGGGTGCCCGTGCTGCTCTTGGGCGGGTAGCCATTGTCCTCAATCACCACGGGCAAGAAGTAGATCTCCTGCAAACGCCTCCTGAAGCCTGTCCGCTTCGTCACAATGCCGGCTGTGTTGTCTGGAAGGAGGAGGGGGGGGGGTTTGCAATCAGCCATTCATAAAAACATAAGAGACAATCACAATAAACATTTGGGGGGAAAATGCCTATTATTTGATATTTTCAACCAAAGCAAAATAACATTCCGCCCTAGCATTGTTTTTGGGCTCCATCACTTCAGGAGGTCCAAACTATGCCAAGATAGATACAACTGTTCAGTGTCTGGTAACCCTCAATTGAAGATTTTTTTTTTCAAATCCTCTTCAATGTATCAAAGCGTTGTCTTGTCAAAGCTCTCCCCACTTTCTCACCTCAAAAGCTGATAGAGCCTAAACCACACCCCAGTACATCATTCCCTCAAACAATGCAAAGCCTTTCATATATACCTGAACTGTGAGAACTACACATCTGTTGTTAATTTGGTATCTGTTTTATCTTGTTGTTTGTTTTTGCTACTATACCTTGGTGCACTGCATTAGTTTGCATCTTTGTCATTCTGTACACATTTTAATTGTGCTAATAATAAAAAAATAAAAAAAATACTCAGGAAGACAGCCAGGGAGGTGTGAGGATAGCGAGTGAGTGGAATACAGGTCGACAATATAAGAGAGAGAGAGAGATGGAGAGGAGAGAGAGAGAGAGAGAGGAGAGATAGAGGGGAATGAGAGGGGGGGTGACTGTGTTGGACCTGCCTGTCTGCTACAGCTGGACTGTCTGACCCCTGTCAAGCCCGCTGTGTTCCACTGACAAAGGCTTGGCACCGTTTTACGACAGGAGGTCAGGCGTTTAAGCACACCTTGCATGTTTCTCACTACTGTGATTTTGTTTGTGCTGGCTCTCTCTCTTTCTCTCTTTCTCTCTCCCTCTCTTTCTCCCTTTATCTGAAGAGGCAGTCACGGAAAACTGCAAGACACTGTGTCCAAAAGGTAAGAAAATAAAACTGGATCAGAGGATTCGGACCTGGGCTTGTCAAAGGTGTTATGAATGCATTGGCTACCCCACCGTGCCTATGTCCCACTTTTCATTTTTCGCCTTTCACTTTGCATTACCTTTCTTTCTGGCCACATACTTCAAAGGGCTCCACTGGTGAACTGCAGCGTGTCATAGATCATAATACACCGCTGACTGCATGTATTCAGGCTATTTTTAGCATCAAAATGTGATATCAAGTATCACACTCTCCAGGTAGCTAGTAATTACGTAATATAAGTGATGTTGAGTGAGTGGTTGCCCTAATACCAAACTAAATAAGTGCATATACATTGCAGGGAATCCACAAGGCTGAATGGTGAGAGTACAGTGCTGGTAGAATATGCTTTAAAAAAAGGTAAAGCTCATAAGAGGCTATAATATGGTACAAGGTTACTGTGACCTCACACTATTTAGATCACAGTAACATTTGAACTCACAAATCTAATCAGTTTAGCCCAGAGTCCAGGTGTAAGCTAAATTTGACAAAAATCCCAATCAGTTAAATTGTGAGTCCAAGTTGACAAGGGCTATCATAGATGTGGAGGCATAGAAATGGTTCAATTTGTTTGGTTATTTTCCCCTCATATGCAACTGTGTATTTAACATATGTTGATTCCTTTCTTCACTATCAATGTCTCTTTAAATATACTTTCCAAAAATGGAAACCCCTTTTAGTATTAAAAAAAAACTAATTACTCTTCTTGTCTGTCATTTAACGGAACACATTTACCATCTGCTCTCGTTCTGAGGAAGTGTAACTGATTGCATTTATTTATTCTTCAAACCGCTAAACTGTAATCATTCGTCAGGTGCAAAAAAAAGAACTAAAACACTTCTTTTTAGCTGAAAGTGAACCTGTTTTCTATACAAGATGAAGCTGCATAATTTGCGATAATCAGTGTGACTGGGTGATGTCAGCTCAGGCTATGTAGTCAAACACCAATCAGCTGAATTGCACTGTACTGATTTGCAATGGCAACAAAAACAGAGGTGTCGTCAAAATAACAAGAGTAAAAGACTTACTTCCGAAATCCCGGATGGTGAAATTCTTGTTTTTGACATCTTCCTTTGGTGACTTGAAGGAGAACTGTTGCCCGGCACTCGATAGATCCTGGTCTTTAGCACTGAATGTCTGAATGACCTGTTAGAAATGAAAATACAAAGTATGTTAATTTTATTTCATTATAAATAACTTAAAGGAATACTTCACCCATACGGAACTGGCGTTATATCTTTATAAAAAAAACTATTATAATATATTGAATGAGGTTTATCTTCCCTCAGTCTTCCCTGAGCCTTACCTTGGCCCAGCTGTCCAGTTCATTCTCACCCTACATTTTACCATGTGTGATGTCACGCATGGGAAAATGTAGGGTTAGACAGTGAGACCATAAAACACTCTTTCTCCCTTTTCACAGGCTAGGATGAACCGATTTCTAAAACGTTTGTACATTTATACTACATACCATCTCAGAGTTCAATATACCTTGATATTCCGACCGGTGAAGTAACTCTTTAAGACATTACAGTATGCTTTAGCTGAAATCATACTTTTATTTTGGTCCTATCTGTATGGGGTATACATTGGTTTTAGACGGCTAACCCTTTCGTCTACGTACTGACAGAAAACTGACTGTGGATTTCCTGAAGTCAGAGTTTTTTTTCTTAGCTGTTCCCATGTCAAACCTTCCCCTTTTTATAATGGAAAAATACAACTCTACAACTCCGCTCCGTGTCAAATTGTTCTGGCAGAAAATGTGAAATTATTCAACATGGAACAGAAGTGTCGACTAGTCCCGAACTGAACTGCGCTGTCGGAGCTGTCAGTGCTGAAACAAGGCAGTATAGTTCTCTGTATAGTACTGGCTATGGTTGCCTGAGCTACTTGATTGGTAATGTATTGAAAACTATTTTTATATCACCTCAACACATATATAGTGAGATGGATTAAGTTAATTCAAAACTACTGGAGCTTATGTTACTTGGTTGGAGGATACAAAATCAGTTGTCACATTGCACTATTATAGTAGTAAATATTCTAAGAGCACGACTATAATTGCATTCACAAAAAAAAAAAAAACACAAGAAAATATAAAAATGTCACAGTTTGATCAATCGAATATCTACTCCTCCATTCAACATTGTTTGTTCATGTAGGGTCATGTTTAGCTCCTATTGGGACAATTCAATAATTCATTTACATGATAACATACTACACTATACCATAAACAAGTTACGACATATGACATCGTAGGACAATGACTTTACGCACACAATAGCATCATATCAAAACACAGCACTTATGATAGTGACAAAATACACAGAGAAGACAAAGACAGACACATACACACAGGGCAGCTCCACCAGTACTGCCAAATAGCATACCCTATGCTAATCCTATTACACTCAAAGTTTACATATTAAAATATTAAACTAAATCAAACTACTTCTCGTCTTCTTGTTTTGCTAACACGATAATCAAGTGCAAATAGTTAACTTAATAAAGAACACCTCAGCCAACCAACTGCTCCACTTCCCCTAGACGTGTTCACAGACTGCTGATTCAGCCCCCTCTGTACCAGACTGCTGACTGCTGTCTACTCTCTACTTTCCCCCAAAAGACTTGGAGCTCTGTCTGGCAATGGGCTGTCTTGAGCTAGCCTGCGCAATCCCCTATTCACTAGGCTTGACCTGTAGCACACCTAATACCTTTAGCTTTCCCCTACTTAACGTTCGCTTTTGGCAATCACGGTTAGCCATTTTTAGCAAAAAACAGTTGATGACAATGCTCTATGTTGTATAGTGTGCATACAAATAGCATAGCAACACATCTACGGATTTTTTTATTTTATTTAACCTTTATTTATACAGGTAAATCCCATTGAGACCGAAGACTCTTTTACAAGGGAGACCTGTTTTCCTTTTCCCACGTTACCATTCACACACACATTCATACACCGATAGCAGGCTAACTACCGACATTCACACGAGGCAAGGTGGGTGAAGTGTCTTGCCTAAGGACACAACAACCATGACACAGGTGGCAGGGCGGGGATCGAACCTCCAACCCTTTGATCATCGGCCGACCTGCTCTACCAACTGAGCCACAGTCGCCCCTAAAGCCACAGTCGCCCCTAGAAAATGAGTAGTGCTACTGCCATGTGACATAAACAATACAGATGGGCTGTCTTGAGCTAACCTGCTCAATCCCCTATTCACTAGGCTTGACCTGTAGCACACCTACTACCTTTAGCTTTTCCCTACTTAACGTTCGCTTTTGGCAATCACGGTTAGCCATTTTTAGCAAAAACCAGTTGATGACAATGCTCTATGTTGTATAGTGTGCATACAAATAGCATAGCAACACATCTACGGATAGAAAATGAGTAGTGCTACTGCCATGTGACATAAACAATACAGAAGAGCTGACATGTTCTAATATCAAAGTGTTCACTGTTGTTCATGTGCAGGGCAGCCATGTTTAATGTTGAAGGGTGGGTGAAGTTTATCCGAGTTTCCATGTAGGAATTCCGACTTCAGGGGGAATTATACTTGACTTTTTCTCAGAACCCGTACATTCTGATTTCCCAGTACACATTTGAACGCATCATTATGCCTCAGTCTCGTATCCCCTTCATGTAACAGCCACTGATCAGCCCTTCTGCCTTCATATCGCCCTGACTATGTCCTATATGCATCTCCCTCTCTTCCCCTCAGCATTTGAATACAATTCCCTGGCGGGGAGTTAAAGCTGACACCAGGTGTGATGAGTGCTCTGGTGTGTTCCCCACAGCAGCTGTGTACACTTCACACTATTGATTTGCAGCTACCAAATTAGCTTAGCGATGAATAAATCTAGAAGCTGCAACTAACAATTTCATCCATCAATCTAACTTTGTTTTTTCAGTAATTCAGTTATGTCAGAAGTAATTGCTAGAGACGATCAAAGTTTACCGAACGCACAAAGTTATTACTTGACCCGTTAAGAATCAAATTGTGTTTTTTGGGGTTTTATAAATGTTTAACCAATGAAAAGTAAGAATACGAGCTTGTGAATTGACGACACAGAGTTAACCTGTTTAAAAAACTACAATGTTTTTTTGTTTTTTTCCCCTAAAAAATGACTGTTTTGAAGATCCAAGATTTCTGCCTGACAGTGATGATAATTTACCACCACTAAAAAGAAAATAAAAATTAAAGTTCCTCCCTACAGCTTGATATAATCTCTTTCTAAAACTTGTGAATTTACACTATAAGTTTTAGTTGTTCTATTCAACATTACCCTCCTAATTATTCCTTAAATTACGTTAAAGTGGGAAAAAAGACACATAATCATTTTAGTATATGACATTGGCCATACCCGGCTTGCTAATCATTATTATTTGGCATTAGCATTTAAAGCACTTAGGTCTGTGTTTCTTCTCTATATATATACTATGCCATTAATTCTTATCATTATGTACAAAGAAACAAGAAATACTGCTTTTCTTGGACTCAAAAGTGTTTCCCACCTTTTGTCAGTTCATAAGTGGAGCTGTGGCTGCTGTAACTGCTCATTAACTGTGTGCTATTGTACATGTTAAATGGCTTTAAGTGTGTTCTCCTTTGGCACTCTGCTGTCTTGTAAGGTAAAGCTAGATAAGAGTGTGGGCTGAATGCTGTAAATGTTAATGTAATTTTCTCTCCGCGTGACAAACTGATTCATCCATATAGCATTTCCATGGGGCATTATGGAAAAAGCTGAGAGAAATCCATTTGAAGAGGACGGGGCGAATGGGACACATAATAGCACTGGCTGTGCTAAGTATATTTTAATAGGTCCAACTCCACAGTAGTATTTATGCTTGTTGTGTGATTTCTTTGTGGTTTGCTTTTTCTCATTTCACACTTGGCCAGTTGACCAGCCGGGACTCTTAATACAGCCAATAATAACATAAGGAAACATTCTATTGTATTCATTTTCCAGAGCCATTTTTATTTAAAAAAATAAGTTTAAAGGTGGAGTGAGCGATTCTGAAGAACGCTTGTTTTTTGCCACATCAGTGAATATCCCTGCTACCTGTCCATACTGTGCGTGCACTGAAAAAAAATCTGGTGATAATACACACAGCCTAGGCTATGTAAACTAGTATGTAAACAAGTGGTGTGTAAACAAGAGGGGCCCACTGTAGTTAGCAGCAATGCATGCCCCGTTTACAGAACATGGGCTGTGTTCCAACACTTGATCTTGTTCACACAGTACAGGTAGCGGATTGTGAGGAGATATTCACTGATTTTTGAATTTCTCAAATTTGCAACTAGCATGCTGAGTCCACCTTTAAGGCCTGAGCTCCCTTCACTCTCCTTCACTGCTCTCTCCCCAGTTCCACACACATTAACATGAAAATGGCGGGTTGCTTCTCATGCTTGGCCACGTCCAGGCTACAGATTATCTCCTATGGAAGTCTTGCCACAGCGTGAAGTCCTCCACAACAAGCCATTTGTATGTTTTTTTTCAGCGGCGGTGTGTGAGTGCCGATAATCACTGAGGCAGACGCCAGAGTGATGGATTTTTACAAGCCACGGATCTGCACTTCTTTATCGTTCACCAGCTGTGAGCAACACCTGCTGGATACACGCTGCGGAAAACAGACTGGAGAAAAAGTGTAGATTCAACACTGGAGGGCAAGGGAGGAGAGAGGGAGAAGAGGGAGAAGAGGGATTAAAAAGCAAGAGATGAAAGCAAGGGAGTATGGAGGATAAACCGAGAGGACAGAGGCAATGTGGTCTATTTTAAATACAGGGCCAATGGTGCATGATGATTGCATCAGATGTGGATATAAGGCTACAGTTGCATAGTGTTTTACTTGTTTTATGTCTCTTTTTGACATTGACTTCCATATTTTTCTGACATCTCTAAGGGCCACACATGGTTTACATGCGCTTAGAGCTCCATGATTTGCAGAGACATATCACCCGCAATCCGCCCTGTTTTATCATCTTATCCACATAAGAATTTGCTTTTATTTTATGCCATCGATAACACATTGTATATGAAAATAAGGCTATAGATGGGTCTTGCACTTTTTTCAGTTTTTTTGACATTGACTTTTGACTTTTCTTACATTTTATATTTGCTAAAGTATATTGTTCTGTCTACCAAGTCCACAATCTTGTACTTTATACCCAACAGTACAAAATGAAGGACAACATTCCTCTATAGATGTTTTTGTCAAAGTCTGATATATTGAATTGCTGAAGGGCAGAGTGTAGAATTGGTGCCAGTGAAAGTTTTGATTCTTAAAGCCCCTGAAAACAAGTATTGATTAAATCAATGTAAATTAATGTTAATTGTGTTCATATTGTTTAACATTGTTATAGTGTTATTAATAACAGCCTGAGGAGCTGCCTCGGTCTCGGTTTGTCTGGGCCTGAGTACCGGTTGTCCTCCCACTAAAAAATTGTCCTGCCGACGCAAAACGCATAACTGATAACATTTCTCTAACATTCGCTCTCCCCATCTATCTTCCATGATTGGCTGAGCGTAGCCCCGGGGGTTCTCTCCCTCCCTGTCTACTCTCCATGCTACTCGACTGATTCCGAGTTCTGTGCGGAATCAGCCGTCCTATTGCCTCACATCAGCACTGATTCACCGTCCATCAGGATAGTACTCTTTCTACTCGCTTGCTTGTTCAATCTTTAAATTCATTTTTGCTTTGCTCATTGGTTGCCTGTCTGTCCTCTTCCAGTTTCCCTTGTGGTGACGAGACGGTGTGGATCTGGTCCCCCCTCTGGCAACATCTGAGAATGGACCATCAACGCGGAAGATGTTGCAGTGGTTAAGGACGCCACCTAGAGACGTGGGACGTAATCCCGGCGCTGGAAACCTTAGATTTCCCTGGTGGAGACGAGACGGTGTGGATCCTCTGGCAGCATCTGAAGTCTTCCTGCATCCACACTATTCGCACTTTACTTTAGTATTACCATGTAAACATCTGGTCAATGATCAAATTCCTTCATGATTTTCTCTACTTATGACATCTATTGCAGTATGTCCGTCCTGGGAGAGGGTTACTTTGTCGACTCTCCCTGAGATTTCTTCAAATGTTTTAATCCCGGTAAAGGGTTTTTCTTACTGGAGTTTTTTCTCAGCCGAGCTAAGGGTGTAAGGCAGGGTGTATACTGTATCATATTGTATCATATTGTATGAAATGTAAAGCCCACTGAGACAAATGTCTATTTGTGATTTGGGCTATACACATAAAACTGATTAAATAATGTAGGCCACAGTTACAGCACCGACAACCATTTTAATTCAAAAGTTGATCAATCCTGATGGTGGATTTATGTAGATGATGAGTTTTAAAACTGATTTATTTCCCTTTCAACTTTGTTAAAAGCACAGGCAGAAAAGATCTGAGATCCTGCAAGTCAAGATAGTAAATATACGCAGACAATGTTGTGTTCATATAGGATCCAATTATAGTAAGCAGCTGAGTGAAATTACATGTTTAAATTTGTTTAAGAAAAACCCAGACACAGCAGGCAAACACATTGTTTTCTTTCCCCGAGCACTGGTCATTTCTTTTTAGATTTCTGGCTATTTGGATTCCGTAACATGTATTCCTTCATACAACTTCAACTGACAATGTTTCACGATGATATGTAGAAGTTTAACATTATTCATCCTGCCATGCCATTTGATCGTATAAGCCTTGAAGACCTACTTCACCGGTGGACATATGAAGGTGTATTGAACTCTGAGATTCTATGTAGTATACATGATTAACAGGTCAGCTGGGCCAAGGGAATACTGAGGGAAGACTGAAGGAAGAAAAACCTCATCCATTATATTATAGTAGTGATTTATAATGATAGACGCGTTTTCCGTATGGGTGAAGTATTCCTTTAAGTTACTTTTGCATTTGGTATTTCATTTGTTCTAATTCCAACATTACATTTTGCCTTAACCCTGCATTCTGGTTTTGAGTCAATCTGGCTAAAGTAAAAAAAAACACATGGCAAAAATTCCCAGACAACTTTAGGAAGACAGCGATGCCTTCAAATGCATCCGTCCTTTTCAAATTTCACCGGGCCCGAGGAGCACGGCAAAACATCCTCAACCTGATGAGAAGTCTACAGCAATTTGATAGACTGCCAAATAAGCTGTTCCCCCTCACAACGCTAACCGCATATAGATGCTAGTTAATGGGCTAATTTACAGGCACATGTGGTTTACAGCAAATTCTCCTCACCGCAATCCCCAAATATATCATCCGAAATGTACTCCGGGCTGCTGATGGGCAAAGTGCTGCTCTGCTTTATTGATTGTGTGTGTCTGTGTGTGTGTGTGTGTGTGTGTGTTGTGTGTGTGTGTGTGTGTGTGTGTGTGTGTGTGTGTGTGTGTGTGTGGTGAGGGTTTGCCTTCTCCTGCTGAATCGAACTCTTGTGTCACAATCAGTTTAGGATTAAGATTCACACCATGTCCTGAAAATGTCCGCAAACCCATGTGAAAAAGGGCGGTTGCATTCAGATGACCTTGAGTAAAACACTGGGTAAAAGACCCTCTATTAGGCACCGACGTCACAGCTAAATGTGTATATTTACTTTTGAAATGTGGTGCTCCAAAAAAAGCACAAGCATACCTCTAAACTTGATCTCAACCCACCATAAAAAAAATCAGTGTTTATTCTAGCCTAAAGTGGAGACAATTTTCCAGCGTTCTTGATTTAAAAACACACCTTTGAAAATCAACCTTAAGATACTGATTTAAAACCACTTTGAAGCCACATCGTCTTTGAAAGGAGGACAAACAACACTTCAATCAACTCACCGAAAACAACAACAACAACACATCTTCACATTAGAGAAGCAGCTGTGTTCAATGCTACGAGTGTATGGCGTGCACAGAAAAAAAGGCAGGGAAAAGAGTATGCATGTGAACCATTACCTGTCCCACTTTGGAGTTTTCACACACAAAGGTCTCATAAGGACTGGCCAGTTCCGGCGGGAACTCGTTGATGTCCAACACTTGCACTGTGACGGCCACACGACTGGTTAGAACCGGACTGTCTGGAGAAGAAAGCACAACATAGAAGTGTTTTTTTTAATATAATTTTCGGGGCATTTTCAAGCTTTTATTTGACAGTACAGAGTTGAAATGGGGAGACAGATAGAGAGGGGGGATGACATAGGCAGTAAAGGTCCACGGGGTGGATTTGAATCCGCAACCACTGCAACCAGGCCTGAGCCAATATGGTAAGCGCTCTATCCACCACGCCACCGGAGCGCCCAGACAACATAGAAGTGTTTAAGGCGAGACGCTACAGTTTACAACATATGAAAAACATTATTCTATAATAACCTTCAGAATAGTGCTTAGAATGATTACGGGAAGTTTAGTTGATGTGAGTGCTTTAGAAGTTGAAATGTTTTGGTTCAGAGTATTGAAAAAATCTAAATGTTGATATAATGGATGTTCAAGATGTTCAAGATGATTGTAAAGGAGAAATATACAGATGCAAACAGAAATAAACACCTACATGTACATTGTGGACCTTTAACATATATTATTATGAAATAAGACATCTTAAGGAGGAAAAATAGCCCAAAGAAAAAAATCTAGAAATTTGCCAGTTGCCTGCCGTGCTATATGTGATCTATCTTAAATAGATCACATACAACACTCAGGACTGCATACAGTGTTGCTTCGATACATCATTTTTTCACAGCACTGACATCATGTGGACCCATAAAGTACTGCCATGCACGTGATGGAGCAGGCAGAACGCATAAAGATTCATAACTGATGGTCAAGTTGTTTAAATGGGCTGCCATGCCCGGGTTGTCCGACACAGCAGATGGATGGTGTGAGCGCCTATAGCGGCTTCGCCCACTGCAGGTCACCATGGTTAATGCCTCTGCCAGAAAAAACAATGATGTGTCTGGGTACATGTTAATGCCTGAATCGCTCCTCGACACATTACTGATCTATGACGCTTTTTGATTGATGATGAAAAGGAGAAATTCAATAAAATACACAGAGTACGTGCTTGCCATGCCTTGCCTACAAATCAACCATGTCTCACATTCTAGAATAGATTTATTTAAAGAGAATATTTTTTTTTTACAATATGATTCTTTGTTGTTTCTGTTAAGGCTTTCAGTCATAAGATGTGCTGCCTGTATTAATTATAGTGGTGAAGCCCTCTTGAGAGGGACTGACTTTAATCCAGGGTTGTTTGTTCAATGTTTCCTCACGGCAGGGGCACAATTGGGAGATGTTGTTTTTGTTTGAAAGCCCGCATAAGGTAAACTTTATGGATTTGATGTGGGAATAGGGTTTTGCTCGGATGTGGGGGGTGGAAGGGGCTTAGCATGCACTTGTTTGTGTAAGTGCCTGTGCGTGGGTGTGTAGGTGTGTAGGTGTGTGTAGGTGGGCGGTTTAGAAGAATGCAAGAGATGGAGAGAGGGAGAGAGGAGAGAGAGACAGAGAGAGATGGAGAGAAAAAGACAGAGAGAGAGAGAGAAAAAGAGAGAGAGGGATAGATAGAGATGGAGAAAGAGAGAGAGGGAGGGGGTCCGTAGAGTCATCTCAAGGGGATTGTGAAAATGCATCCACAGCTCAGTTAGTAACCTGTCTCTGACCTTGACGGGGAAAAGCAATCCTCCCGCTGAGGTATAAAATGACACCAACCACTAGCCATGGGATTTGCTGCTTTGCTGGTGACTTGAACTACAAACATTGATGTTGCTCACCCAGCAGAAAAAAAATACTGATAGTCATTTTTTTTTTTCGACCTTAGAGAAAGTTTAACTTCAAAAAATCTCCTACATCAATGAAAATGTGTCATTACAGTCCCAAAGCTGCTCCACAAACTTATCGTTTTCCTCCTTAATCCTGTCTAAAACTCATATCCGTAACTGGGTGACCACCTCTCTCAATATATCATCATAGTGATATATCCCACAGCCCACTAGATGGAGCAATGGTATAGTGCTTGTATTAAAATCTTTACTAAACGTCAGCATTTCTCAGCAACACATTTAAATGCTCTATTTATTTTATTGAAACAACGCTTCAGAGTGCTTGGTTGTAGCCCTAAAAAAAAAGTTTCCCTGTTTTATAACTGCTTTTCTGCTGGATTTTAACTTTTTTTAATTATTATCATTTTAATAAAAAAAAATAAAAATCCCATCTTTGCAAGCAGCCAACCACAAATCTATAAAATGGGCTGCAACCCAGTGATAGAAAGATTCCTTGTGGACCCCAATCTGTTAAAAGTGCAACTGTAGACAGAATAAGTAGGCAAACTTGCAGCACAGAACTCCATGTTAAGTGTGTAATTACACCCGATCGCTGTAAATAGATTTTTTTATTAGATGGGTTTTTTTTTTTAAAAGCACAGTACTTCATTGCCTCCTGCCAAGGGTATTATTGCATTTAATAGATCTTCTGCTCTCTCTTTGACTCCGAAAAATTGCCAGTGGGCTTAAATGCCAAAAAGCAAACCCCTGTTAATCTATAGGCTTCTTATTCAGCACGCCTTCTGCTGTGTACTGTGTCCCAGGAGGGCAGCAGACAGTGCTCTCATTTTGCTGCATGACTGCAGTGTCTATAGCAATGACCGGACCATTCTCTCCAGGGCTTCGGAAAGTGAAAAGTCTCCCAACTCGGGTTGCGTTCTAATCACTGCAGCTTAAAAGGCACCTTTTAATCAAGGAGAAAATGTCATGTCACCCAACAACTCATATTCGTTGGGTATTATCTTCCTAGAACCATAGTGATGGGGAATACACAGTGTGGGCGGGTAAGTGCTGGAGAAGGCATTATCTAGCAAGGACACAGTGTAGATTAGGTGAGGTCAAATACAAAAGATTGTTCAATAATGTTCTGTTCGGTGGCAGTCGAGGCTGCTAGACATTGTGGAAAGTCAGAAGACTTTTTTCCCTGTCTTATGACCTCTCTCAATACAATGTATTATTTTGTTGGCATTGAAGGAAATATTTTTCCATATGTATCGCTATTCTTCATGGTTTCGAAACTCGTAGCAAAAAACCCCACACACCACAACACACACACAAACATACAATGATAATAGAATGCATCACAAAGGACCTATAATGGCAACACCAGCCAGTACCAGAACACAAAGTTGTGCCAAGTCTCACTCAAGGTCAGAGAAAAGATTTGAACTCACAAGTTGGGACAATACACCCCAGGGTGCAGGGTTTATCACTGTCCCTACTGCACCAGGCCGACCATTATCCCTATACCAGTCATTCTGGATGGGCATTTCAACCTATTTATTTCACAGAGAAAGTAGTGTTTAGAGGAACATCGGTCATCCAAGAGTATAGTAAGTGTTCTCGAGGGCTGACTTGGGGAGAAGGTGATAAGACAATAGTATGTGGTCTGGTAGAATGTTAACCTTGGTTCGTGCATGCTTCAAGTATGATGGAGTTAACATGGAACGCCCTTGTAAAACTCCCATCGCCTTACTCCTCCCACCAACCCCTATATCCCTTTCAGCTCCTTGACATTTATGCACGGGAGCCACATACAGGATCACAACACAACACACACACACACACACACACACACACACACACACACACACACACAACACACACAACACACACACACACAACACACACACACACAAGCCAAATGCAAATTAGCATGTCACTGCCGTGACCTTGAGGGGAAATTAGTTATATCAGTTTCCAAGGCGACAATGACTCAAGTTTTAGCGGCCCCATATTTCACAGTCGGTCCTAATGAATATACAGCGTGGGTAATTTTGATTGAGCACCAGCCTGCCTCTGGCCATAATGACTTTGACGGTTCTTAGCAGATTTGATGACTTGATGACGATGGATTTGCTTATTTATCCCGGAAAATTTGCTCCACTTCCTTCATATAAAAACATAATTAGCTTGATGGGCATGTCTTAAAGCCACATATTTCTCCATATAAGTTCCCCTCATTTCCCCGAGGCTTGGCTCACAGTTATGCTATTATGGCGATTGGATCGGCTTGTAGTAAAACTCTATAGAGGAGTTTGGAGGTTTGGATGTTTTACTGCGGCGTAAATAAAAGTTGTAAGAAAGGCTCCCCCCCTTCCCTTCCCAATTGCCAATGTCATCAGATGTGTTAAAACAAAGACAGTTAAATTTGAAAGCAGAGTTGAGGGCGGTGGGGGAGGAGGAGGAGGGGGGGGGGGGTATGCCAGAGGAGACAATGTCCTGAAGATACAGACCCCCTTTGGAGAACCATCATGGTTTATAGGTACCCATAAACCTCTCCAGCTCAAATGGGATTGAGTATTGACTTGAGTAAAAAAGAGTGTTAAATCCTTCACACTGATTATGGCGAGGAAAAGGGGGGGGGGGACAAACGCCACCTGCAAGAATCGCCAATCGATCCCCCGTGGTGTCATACTTACTAAGTTTGGTCGCCACCACGGAGATGTTGTGCTGGGCAATGCTCTCTCTGTCAAGCAGTTCGTTTGTGGAAATGGTCCCTTCCACCGGATCAATGTCGAAGTAGCTGTCCAAGTCACTCTTCCAGTCAATGGAATACCTGAGAGAAAAAAAAGAAGAAAGAAAAGGTGTTTATAATGGCGGCCATTTTCCAACATAAAGAACCTAGATAATTTAACCACAGTGATTTGCCACCCCTCTGGGCTCATGTATATGAGTTAGGTGTAATATAATGTTGGCGTGATAGCCCTTCATTACTCATTCTGAATGGTCATTTCCAGAAAATGTGCTGAGGAACGCATATGCGGATATTGCAATCTAGTAATGGGGCACACATGCACTTTGGCCATGCGTGCTGAGCAAACTTTTTGGGAGCACACATTCATTTTAGGTACCGTTGAAACCATATCAATCTCTCACCCATCCGATGAACAACTGAAGGCATAATGTTGGTCTGGTGTCTGAGAATACAGGATACTGTGTGAAACTGCCACTGACAGCATTCATTGGCGCCATGCCATTTGATCTTAAAAAGGCTATTTTTCATTAATAATTGTGTGACCGTGGGTGAAGTTCCCAAAGAAAAAACATAAATGTTGCTGTCTTTCTCCCATCACAAAGAGGGTCAGAGTTTTCATGTAGTTCAGTGCCTTGATCCAAAGAAGATGCTTATATTCTCATGGGCTTGTTGTGACTCATATAAGACAGCCACTCACTCTCTAGGCCAACCATTCTTCCATTTCTTTTTCTTTCTTTCTTTTTTCCATTCGCATAGCAAGCCCATTTGATCTTAAAAGGGTATTACTCATGCATATTTATGATGCCTGTTTTTTTTTGCGCTATAAGAGAGAGAGACTCAAAACTGGACTTGTCTCACTCATTAAGAGAAAACTGGTCTAGCTTACGTTTCAACCCCCGGAGTCTTTTACTGTAATGAGAATGATAACACAACCACTTCAGTAGACATTTCGTCACAGGCTTTTTGGTTCCATCATATTTTTTCACTTTTGATATTGTTCACGTCCTCTATGTAACTGGTGTCGTGCGTGGGCCTTCAAGTGAACATGATAGTGTCACAATAGTTTTGTGTGACTCTCTTTGATAAATATCACAAGCCAAACTCCCGTCAAAGGGGTTCAAAAGATCAATGTTTTTTTGCGAAATTTTCCTCAGGGCAAAACAGACATTTTTTGGGGAGGTTGGTATTATTGGAGTCAAGCTGCTATGGAAAAATATGTCTGTGTGGCCTCCTCATAATAGAATATTACAGATTAAATCAGACAATGAACATTTTAAAATTGCCTTGACCAAGAAAAAGAACCCCCGCCATGCGTAATCATTCGAATACACGAGGAAAAAATATAGTTGAGAAAATGCTTTTTTATCCTCTTTATGTGAGATAGAACACATCAAAAAAATGTGTGTACTTTAATTGGTTCGATGTATGTGTTATCATGAAGAAACATAGCGCTCACAACAGCTTTTGAGACATAAATCACAGATCTAAAGGTCTACTCACCTCTAGTACATTTAAAACATTAACTAGTTTTTTTCTCCTACTTTGAACTGCAGTGGTGTTAATTAGCCAAGCAAACGTTACACACAAAAGTTTAACAAAAAACAAAAATTTGTATTTTCTTTAGTTGTTTTATTTTATTGATGCATTTTCTGCAGTAAACACATTAAAGTTCTGACCAACAGTGTTTTGGGAGCTGTGGTAATACCAATTTAGACGTTGGCCCAAACTTCACTCTTCTAAAACTCAATCTAAAACTTTTCGGCAGTTCTTTGGCGGGAGACACAAAAGGACATCATGAATACTGCATCGTCGGCCGGTTTGGAGAGACAACTCGGCACTATACTAGCTAAAGAGCAGAATCGCTGGAGTCTGAAGTAAAAGCATAATTCCCTATGCATGATGGCTCATTGAGTCTATTGTTCTAAAGTGAAGAAATGCGCGGCTGCTCTCTCAAGGCACACCAATGAACAATGTCAGCCGTGGTATTGATGAATATTTTAAAGTGCTGCAGACAAAAGTGGAGATCCTCCACACAGAAGAGGGCATAAGCTTTTTGTCTTCCATTGTTTTTTTTTTCCGTAATGAAATATTCATGATAAAACAAATGTCTAAAAATAAAAAAGGTATTTTGTTTATTTTTATTATCCATCTGTGTATCGCTCGCTTGATTCTCTTTCAAAGAACCATTACAACCAAACAATGTGCCTTTAAAAAAAAGCAGTAGGCACGGTAATAGGTTTTAACAAAATGGCTCTCATGCATTTTTTAAGAATGCTTTTCTTAACGTCCTCTTCTTTGGTCAATGACAGTCTATTGTTATGTACCACTCAAGGAAAGGTGGTGTTGTGTGTGTGTGTGTGTGTGTGTGTGTGTGTGTGTGGTGTGTTGTGGTGTGTGTGGTGTGTGGTGTGTGTGTGTGTGTGTGTGTGTGTGAGTGTGTGTGTGTGAGTGTGGTGAGTGAGTGAGTGAGTGAGTGGTGAGTGAGTGAGTGAGTGAGTGAGTGGTGAGTGAGTGAGTGAGTGAGTGAGTGAGTGAGTGAGTGAGTGAGTGAGTGAGTGAGTGAGTGAGTGAGTGAGTGAGTGAGTGAGTGTATTAGCTTGGTGTAGCTGCTACATAGCAAGCCAGAGAGATTAGGACAGAAAACTTGCCTTGAGTTGAAATCACTCATTGAATCAAGCATGTACGAACTATAAAGCTGAGCAGTGTGATGTCTGAATGGGCCACCTGATAATTACAGAGGAGAGACCGGCGGCGCTCTACAGTGCAGTGTCTCGTAAAATTATTTAGGACCCTTAAGTTTTTTGGGACATCTCGCTCTGCTATGAATTCTGTTTGATGAGAGTTTGTGAGATCTATGGGAAAATATTCAACAAAATTTGCCTCTGCTGGGCTATGCTGAATTATACTACACTAACGTTTGTATTTTTCATTGCCTGTCATGTTCAGTTTAGATTGTATTCATGGCTACTGAACAATGTTTTCAATATTTCATGTGCAAGCATTGTTTGTACGGCCATAACAAGTTGGCAAGATGTTTCCACAAAATTTAAAAAATAATGACTACTGTACATCTCACTGTTTGGAAACAGTAAGCCACTATTTTGAGAAAACACTTTTGTATAAATAACACACACTTATTTAGTTAGCGAGAACATTTGTTTCTTCCATTTTGAATGCCAGACTAAGGGGTTCAAATGGTTCGAAATGAGATGCTACTAGTGATGTAAAATAAGTATTCTCATTTTAAAAAAACAGGCACTCTGTAACTACTGTATGTATACAAAGTATACAACACTAAATACAACCTGCATGACTGGTGAAGAGGTGACTGAATAATTTTGTTATTTTTAAGAGCAGCCATTTTAGTTACAGCAGCTAAAATTGGTCTAAATTATTTTAAAGTTGTCTGCCTCTGTTAGAAAAAGCTAAGATGAGTATAATTCTCCTTAACTTAAAGTTAAAGGCAACACATTTTTTGTATTCAATATATATTGCAGTGAGACACAAACTTAATGTCATAGCAACTGAAAAGTTTCAAATTAGTTCCATTAAAATGTCCATTAGCAGAACCAGTAGTTCAGTGAATTTAAGACGTGAGTTCAATACTAAAAACTAAAGTTAGATAATATATGCTCATAAAAAATAACCAGTCCACATTTGAAATATTCTAATAGCTCAGTTTCAGGTTTAGGTATGCAAATCTGGGGCCAACTGACAATAATGTCTCTCTTCCATTTACAGAAATTTCCCCTCAATTTCTAAAAACGTCACCAACTAAAATCCAACACTGCAAAAAAGATGACGCCAGCACAATCTAACATGACAATGTCAAATGTTATGCATATAGATTGATTAGTCCCTAACCTGATGAGTCAAGGCGACAATACTCTGGAGATTAAGGCCGTGATGACATTGATGAATGGAGACTGGAGACATTGATGAATGGATTAGTGTTCTAAAACCCCTCAATCACTGGGCTGCAGTATCACAGCACTGCTCCCTTTAGCTCTGTTATCCTCACGGGAATAAACCACAGACATTTGGTTCAATAGGAAATCCTCTCAAGATGAAGACGTGCCTTTGAGATCCATGCAAGGCCCAACTTCACTCACTTTATAAGTATTAGTATCAATCCCCTTCTATGCATTATTATTAGAAGGTGGAGTCAGCAATTCTGGAGAATGCTTGTCAAAATCACTTTGTGTCAAAATCAGTGAATATCTCCTCACAATCCTCGACCTGCCCCGTACAATGTGTTGTAAAAATATGGTTTAATACACAGCCTAAGCTCTGTACACTTGTATGCATACAATATGTAAACAAAAGGGGCCCACCATAGCTAGCAAAATACCAGTTTACAGAGCCTTTAATTTAGTAGGAATTTTACTGAACACTTACATTTGTTATACAATCTAGTTCTCTGACTGGGTCCATCCTCAGAGTACTTCAGAACAGAACTAAGACAATGGTTAATGTATAGATTAAAAATCAGTCCATACTTCATTTACGATAGACATTGCACACTGTTAAACTATTTGATTGTAGAGAGTGTTATTTCTTTCTAGTTCAGTTTGTCTTTGAAAGTCCAAAGTAAACATGTGGCAAGACAGATGGATTCAACAACAGTGCAAGTTCTGTTTAATTAAAATTATTTGAAAGGGATGCAATAAGTATTATTCAACGACAAAATAACTAGACTGTATCATTTTTTAAGAAAACAACCAAATGCTGCCCTTTTAAGTATTCCGATGCCCCCCTTAATTAAGCTCCACTACCGTTGGGAATTTGAGACTGTTTGCTAGAGAGATAAATAAACACATGTTCACCACTGAACATAATCTAAATATGTCATGAGTAAACTCAAAAAAACACATTTTGCTAATGGGGCCGTTTTTTGCCTAAATGGAGCAAAGTGGTTTCTACTTACACAGTGCGGATGTTTTCTGGTATCATTGTTAGATTCATGAGATGTGCAGAAACCTTAAGATCAGTTTGATAAATGATTGAAACACTCAAGTTGGAAGGGTTAACATTTTTGCATGAGCCCTCTGTGTCATGGTTGACAGTAGTGGTGTTTTTGGCGGCCCTGTTTTAATTTTAGTTTTAGTCTAGTCTTTGTGTCAAACTGTCATTTTAGTTTTTATTAGTCTTATCACGTTTATACTCTTTTTAGTCTAGTCAAGTTTCAGTCGACTAAAAATATGAGCATTTTAGTCTTCTTTTAGTCAGAATTATCCATGACTATGTTCATGAAAGTACAACAGTATAGTGTGCAGAAACTTGCCTGCAAAGTGGTACATTGTTTGAGATGGAAGAGTTTTTAAAACTTTACCTGACTGGACTGCTGCTGGCATCTAGGTCCTGCGCCGTCACCGCTCCGATGATGGTGCCCGCGGGTGTGTCCTCGTAAACATCCATCACGTAGGAAGGCTTATTGAACACTGGGGGCTCCATCACATCCAGCACGTTAATCTTCACCGTGGCTGTGTCTTTGAACGCCCCAAAGGTTTGAAACCTGGGGTCCAGATGGGCATTGGTGGCGTCCACTTTAAAGGTGTACGCCTTCTTGGTTTCAAAGTCCAGAGGCTAGAAGGAAAACAAGAAAACAGTACTGTTAAAGCTATAGTGCGTACGTTCTGTGTCATAACAGCACTGCATGGTCGGTGCATCTACATGAGGTAAAGCCTTCAGTGATCACATATGGATTGTATACCTTCTCCTGTACCCTATGTCCAGTGTTTTTCTTAGCAGTAGCAGCAACAACTGAAACATTTCCTGGGCGCTTCTTGGGCTCCTGGACCAGTGTCGTGGGGGCGCGCGACACCAGTCTGTAACCACTGCCATACTAGGAAATACAGAACTCATTTCGGGAAGCTGATGGGCTAAATCGACTTGTTTCAACTGATTTGGCAGTGGCTTGAAACACTTTAGCTTTTAAAGTGACTTTTACAACTTCATTTTCAAATCACAGCCGCGACCATGCTCTGGAACGTGTCTGCAGCGCTGCTTTTACTACATACTTTCGCTGTAGTGTTTAACCTGTATGAGCTGAGAGCACTTGAATAAATGCAGCAACGTAATATGAGCATCCGTGTTGACAGCAAGTTTGCCCCTCGGTTCAATAGTGTTGTTGTTGTAGCGTTTTTCAAGGATGAGTAACTGCTCTCAGATGTCAACATCAGCCTCCTCATATCCAACAAATGTTAGTATTTTGGCTGAGTTCCAGTCTTTATGTTGTCACTCAAAACCCCATTCAAATCGCATTGTCCCCACCTGTCTGAGAAAGCGTACCTAAAGGAGTAATCACACTTTTTGTATCTGAAGAAAACACTCAGATACAATGGCAAGTGATGATTTTGCATACTGTTGTTGTTTAAATGACAGCACAAAAGGCAGTCATTGGCACAGTGGAACCATTGTCATTGGAGGTACATACTGGGTCTTGGCAGGGGTGTTACAAATAACTCCGGGCCCTATATCAGTCTCCGTGGGCCCTCTTCCTCCCGCATGTTTTAGTTTGTTGAACAATGAGCCAACAACACGGATCTATAGTGTTTTTTGGGAACTGTTACATTTAAATTTAAAAATAATATATGATACTGTATGTTCTGCAGAGTTTCACCTCATTTTAAACACACAGAACAACTTAGGGCTACAGCAGTGGCAGAACTGAGTTGAATATAGAGACAAATCCTAGTGCAGAATAGTAGTAGACCATCCTGCACCTTGGGAGCAATTTGGCCTTAGAGATCCTCCACTATTTTTTGGGATGCAAAATGCAGTCACTCTACTGACTTATTCAACAAAATTAATTTAAATGTATGTGTAATGCTAATTACTTCAAAATAAACACACACACACACACACACACACACACACACACACACACACACACACACACACACACACACACACACACACACACACACACACACACACACTACGATGCCCCTGGATCTTGGCCCGGTTACTTGTCCCATCCCCTTAGTGTGAGTAAGTCAAGCTGCACTTACTTGGTTCAGCAGTACAACACCCCCTTTACCCCCTTTACAAGACTGCTTCAAACAACTGCTCGGGGGTTTCATGTGTTCTACCATCTCAAGCCTTTTGACATCTCGGCTCAGGGTCAATTAGCTGAGAAGAGAGGGGGAGAGGATTCTGCATCGGTGTGTCTGCTTGCAGAGGTGTAAACATCTGACAGCAGTGACACCCGTGCTCCTACTTCTGCCCGTCTCCTGCCCTCTCATGTGTGACCAAAACCTACTTGGGCGAGTGCGCAAGTCGTTCACGCTCTACTGGCGCGCAGTCACATGAGAGAAATTCCTTTCTGTGTATTTCAAATTGACTAACATGGAACCACTTTGGGCGGCAATGCTATCTTCCCGGCCCCAGGACTCTCTCTCCGGCATTTTGTTCCAGAGGAAAGTCAAAACAGCTGGTAACGACGACTACAAAATGTGCTTATCAGAGGTGGAGTCAAAAGGAGTCAGCGATTCTGGAGAACGCCTGTTGTCAAAATCAGTGAATATCTCCTCATGATCTGCTATCGACACTTACTGTTTGTACGCTGAACACAACATCCAGTGTTATTACACAGCTTAGGCTCTGTAAACAGGCATGTTCCTAGCTACAGTGGCCCCCTTTTTGTTTACAAACACTGTGTACACTGTTTTTACCAATTTACAGAGCCTAGGCCTATATGTTTTTTTCAACCCACACACAAGCGCAAACGCAGTACGTATGGGTGGTGGATAGTGAGGGGAAATTCACTGATGTATGACAAAAAGTGATTTTGAGAACAATCACGGGGGATGCTAAATGAATATGACCAGTCATCTGACTAAATCAAATGCATGTACATTATTTAGATATCTAATTAGTAGTCCAAGCGCTAGAAATGACTAAAGGCTGTGCAATTCTGATTTCATAGTGATAGCAGATGCTTTCAAGCCCTCTCCCTCCCTTCCATCTCCATGGTTTCACAGTCTTGCTAGCACAGCAGGTGTCCATAAAAGAAAAAAAGAGAGAGAGAGAGAGAGAGAGAGAGAGAGAGAGAGAGAGAGAGAGAGAGAGAGAGAGAGAGAGAGAGAGAGAGAGAGAGAGAGAGAGAGAGAGCTGTGTGAAGGCAATCCAGTCTGAAAGCAATCATTGACCATCAACCACCATGATTGGTTTGATTACAGTGTGCCAGATGCAACTGGCTGAGCCCAGCTATAAGATCCTTGAACAGGAAACACAGTCTGTCCCTTTCAATCTCGTTCAAGAAGTGACAACACAAAGGAAAGAGCGAACTCCCTGACGCGACAGGACCGGATAAAATAAGATACAATTAGTGAATAACTGAGGTCAGCCCGGATGCTACATCCATATTATTTACTATCATATGCCGGTTCCCTACAATCTCGCTCAACAATTTTACCCCAAGTACACCTAAAAAATACCATGAAATGTACAGCCATCATTACTTTGGTTTACAAAACTGCCATGGTGACTGTGGAATTATGGGAATCACAAATCTGAAGGGACTGAATATACTTATCGCAGCGGGAAAAAAGTCATAAATGACAATAAAACTTCACAAAAGTATTGAATGTATGGAATCCGTGGTCACATGTCTGGTTCTACGCAACACAGCACAGCACAACAGCTGCATTTTCTTCATGCGTTTACTGCAATCATTTGAGCAGGAGCTGTGCATCTTCATAATAGCAATGGAAATGTGCAAAAAAGAAGGTCTGCATATATCTATGAATATATCTGCAAAAGTCTATGAATTCCTTTAGACAAGCAGGAACAAGATGCTATCACACTGCATTTTTGGAAATGGCAGTGTCACAGATAGCCAATCGAGTCGCTAGATAGTGTTATCTAGTAAATGATCTAAAACGTATTAAGTAATACCTCATAAGAGTCCCTGTTACACTGTATGCCTATGTGATATTGTGCCTGAACCATTACATGTGGACAAGCGTGCATAGCTCAGCTGACGTAGGTGCACAGGTGTGGGGGGAGGAAGGGAAGGCGAGGTAGACAGCAGGAGGTGAACACCAGGCCTCATTAGCCAGAGTCTCACCAGGGACAAGGCAAGGCGCGGCTTTCCATCTCGACACGATGCATCACCACAATTAGGAATGGGGGGCCCAATCTCTCACCCTTAATAACTGTCTAATTTTCATGTAATCCTCAGATAACCAAAGGCAGACTTGGGGAGTGTGTGATGGGAAGATGGCTTTGGATGGATTTTTTTTTTTGCACTTGGGTCACACATCTTCCATCGAGCACAGCTGGTGCCCTGGAGTTCCATTTGACAAATTACGGTGTGTGAAAAAATATTATTTAGGTGCAGGTGGTCTCCGGTATGTTAAAAGGGGTGGGTTTGATTAGATATTTTAATAACTAAGCTATTTATAGAGCTAAAGTGTCAACCTTGTCAATATGTGCTGCACCACCTTGCCTAGCTTTAACACTAAATTGCAGGCAGGCTAAATTAGAATTACAAAAACCAAAACACTACTATATATTTGGTAAAAACAATGTTAGGGTTATTTAATATACACCTGGCACTTGAAGAAGAATAATACTTCACTGACCAGATATTATTATTTGCTAACTAATAAGATGATGTCATCAACAAACACAGATTATTGCTTCCATTTGTTATAATTAAGTTCATCCAACACAGACAACAGAGGTTGTTGTAGGGGAGAGGGTCTGTACAGAATAGCATCATACATATTGGGGTTTCCCATTTAAATCCATTCAAATTCATCACATCGTTCAACTCATTTTAAAACTGAAATAAGCCAATTTGACAAATGAACATTAAGAAGTTTTCGCTGGTAAAGGTTAAGTTAATCAAGAAAAATAGAAGCCATCAGAAAAAAACAAATGGCGCTCGTTTTCCTAAGCAAACGGAGGAGGGAGCAGCCTTTCCGACACCCATTGAAACAATGCATGGACGGCCGTAGGAATAACTGACAAGCAAAATCCCAGTGATAATTTAACATATTTCGGTTTGGGTGCAAAGCCGGTAATGTTGAGAGCTTCACTGCCATTTTTTTAATGTGTCTGACACTCACAATGGTCCAAGAAGTGTCTGGGATATCTGTTGTTAAATAGGAATAAAATGGGGGGCCAGGAGGGGGTAATGAGAAACTCAGAGTTAATGAGAGTACGTGCTAATGTGTCAACGCTTGACTTGGGGAGAATCAAATCAGATTGGGAGGCCATAGGGGAAATATCCCAGGAAATAGAAAAAAAAGAAAAACGTCCATTCATTCACTGACTGCATGGATAATGTTGAGTTCTTTACCCCCCATTTTCCTCAAGGATGACCTACTTATGAGTTCCAAAAAAAACTAGTTCTGTATGAGTATGTATTCCCCATATCCACGCATATATAATCCTTTAAAAAAGTGTTGCATATACTGTACACCTATGCATGTTCAATTTCAGTTTGAAGTTTCATTATACAGCTTGTACACCTTTTAATGGGTTACCGCGGACACAACAAGGAAGTGGTATCAACGGAGGAATTTGTAAGGAGGACAGACCGAGTTCCTCTCATGTCAGTGCTGCTGCTCTTCAACATCACAACAGAACACACTTGAAATTCTAGGCATGGCGCGGCGCCCTTTGATATGTAAATGTGCACCTTCATTGCACTGGCAGTGATACTGAATGAAGGACTTTTTTTTTTCCTCCTTGCCAATTGAACATGCAACGTTCCAAAGGGAATTAGTAAGATTTATAACAGGGGACTAATCAAGGCAATTGCAGTCTCAAAAGCTATACAGCATTACTCTTCACGCGCATTGATACGTTCTTACATTGTCAGATCTCATGTTTGAATATTTAACAATGGACTTGCTTGCCGAATATAATTTATACCGATATAGTATAATACGAGAAGAAAGATAACCTGAGATCTGTACCTGCTTCTGGTCCTTCCCCCACAGCTGTTTCATGCTACAGAATGAATAAAAAACGGAGAATATACTCAACATTTCGAGACTGAAGTAAAGTTGGAGAGATATTGACAGATATTATGAACTTCCAGGATCAATAACTCATGATAAAAAAACTTTATTAAAACACAAGCATATATTTGCTATAACCTTATTTGTAACGAAAAGGTATGGAAAATGTTTGGTTTCAGTGTTGCGCTTATTTGATGGTCCCTGCGCTCTTGTCTCTCAGCCCAGTGTACATAGAGTGCAGTGTATTATTATTCGCTGAGCGTAGGAGATGGCTCTTTTCGGCAAACATTAGCTTGTAGCACATTGTCTGCCTCATGATGATAGCAAATATATATTGTTTGTGTTTAAATTAGCTTGTGAGTTATTGACGTAGGATGTTCAAATTTGTCAATATATGTCCAACTTGGGGGGGGAGGGGCCTTGTGGCGTTGTGGTTAGAGTGTCCCCCTAAAGGCTCAGGCCTCATTGCAGCAGACCCGGGTTCAAATCTGATTTATGGTCAGTTATTTGCATGTCATCCCCTCTTAGTCCCATTTCAACTCTCTCTCTCTCTCTCCAGTATGTCTAATAAAGCAAAACACGCTAAAAATAAATCTAAAATTGTATTTTGTCTATTTAGTATTTTTTGAAAATTTCAAGTTTATTCTTGAAGTGCATAATGAGAAAAAAAAGTCTCCCGTTGCCCTAAAACTCTTTCGTACAATGTCCAGTGTTAGCTGCAAATGTACTTTTCAGCATGCCAGTTATTTTCCGGGATGGCAGAACCATGACGGCATGCATATTGAATGGCTTCTCAGTTTGTTAAGTGTGTTTGGTTCACAATAGCCAAGTTCAATATTCTTCTCAAATGTTTTGCTAAGCTTGCTTAATAATATGGAAGGGACGTTCTCCTGCCAACACCCAAGGGTGAATCTTTCCTTTTCCCCTTGAAGGCTCATTATCACCGTGCAGCAAGGCATTGGCAAGCTGAAGGCATTTGTTTGTGCTGAGCACGGCTATTACCTGAACGGGCTGACGATTAATAAATAGGCTGAAGAAAAACACAGTAAATGTTGTTTAATCTATGATATGCAGCGTGTCTTCAAAATCCATTTAACCGCAGTATAATGCATGTACAATAACACTTATGAATCATTAACAACCGCACACATGAATTATCCCTTTGAGAGTAAATCAAAGCTACAAGCCAAACATGCCTGGAATATCATATCATAGCTTTTTAATTGCACTTGTGTGAGCCAACATAGTATATTTCTCTGAAACTGCATTAGGCCTTGTGTCTGGGTGCTTATTTCTAGAGAGAGAGGCCCAAACCTCCTGATCCCACATGACAGCACACATCAACCAAAGGCTAAAGATTTTGCCTGCTGGGGTTTTGCAGTATAAGCCGTAATAGTCCTCACAATGCACAATAAGCTTAACACATTATTTATGGCATGCAAAGTCGCTTTGTGGTGAAAACTCCACCGAGATTCTGAGCAAAGCAATTATGACTCATTTGGTCTGACGGGCCCGAGCCTAATATCTGTCTGGTGAACGAGTGACTTCTTCATACGGTCACTGCAGTCAATGACAGACAGTTTTCAGCAAGATCCTGTCATGCAGACAAAATGCAAAAAAAAAAAGAACCTCTAGCTATACCATTGTGTCATCAGCAGTCAACTTGACCACGAAGCACAATGAGCTTATCATCAGCAGAGTTAAAGCTTACATGCCCCAGAGAGCCAATTTGATGTCCCTTTTTCTAATACCGGTGGGGCGCCCCCCTAACGCGGTGCAGAGGAGGGGTTGCTCACTTTATTGTGCTGCCATCAGTCACATCGGTTTGTGTCCTTGGGTGCCTCCAAGCATCTCCATCCGCCATCCGGTGCTCACAAACAGCAGTGGAGTGTCATTGGGAAAAGCCTAGCCCACAGCAGCAGCAGCAGCAAGCACCGTCCACACAAACAGCAGTGAAGTGGAGTGTATAGTGGAGTGACTGCAAAAGACGCACAGTGCCACTCTTAATAGGACGGGGGTTAGCCGCGGGATGAGCCCCGAGATGCTAGTTTAATCTATTACTCCCACGCTGCCCCCGGGGGCCCTCCAGAGAGATGGCACTTCATCGACTCCAAACACCACCTCTGCTGCCTCTTTTGTCGATACCTTTTCTTCTCTCTTTTTATTCCCATCTCTTTGTACTCGTTTTTTCACACGTAGCACATTCACATACATAACCAGACATGCACAGAAAAGACTTGGACATATTGCCCCCCCCCCCCTGCATGGTTGCGTGGTGAGGTGGTATCCTTCTCTCTGTTGGACACCCCGGATCTCCTGTTGTTCAGAGGTATTGTTTCTTTTCTCTCGACTTCTTTCACACCTTGGCCTTAAATAACTCATTCCACCTCCCACTGGAACACTCAGCGCCCATAATCAATAGATTAGTTTCAACCCCCGTCTGTGTGAGCAAGGCTGGGTTGGTATCATACTACATACCACTGGATATAGCCATTCTCTATCAATACTAATGCTATCGTTTTTTTCAAGCTATAATATATTGCAAATGCCTGATGGCAATATGGAGATTATGTTGAAGTCTGGAGAATATTTTTTTACAAGGTAAGGACATTTCGTCATTGCTAAAAGCATCGGCTTGTCCTCATTTAAACCGTGTAAGACCACCGTCCCTTGTGTACTTTAGTATTCAAACCAACATTCCTCATTGTTTTCTGGCCCTCAGTCAAGTTAGCACTTTGTTCATTACTTTAGTCATTTGACCGTTACTTTTTTCTCCAGCCCTGGTAGTATCTCATCAGGACTGAAAGACAGTGACAGCTTCCAATTCTCTGAAATGATTTACTGTTCAAACAGCCCAGTAATGACATTTTCTGAGGGAGAAATTAGACTGCAGTCACAGTCTGGCTTTAGTCAAATTAAGTCCTTAATTGATGTCAGCGAGGATGGAAAAAGGCTTCTCACCTCAATACTACCAATGGCATTGACTTTAGGGAAGTCTAAAGGGGGATGGATTGGTTTAGAATCCAGGCAATTATAGTGGCTTTGTTTGTATGGTAATGTGTATCAACTTTTTTGACCAAAAGACCAAACTGTTCTTCTATCAGTGTGCTACAAATGTCAGTGTACCGACATATTATCTTTATTCATAAAAATAAAAAAACAATATCCTACTATTGTTCTTCAGCCCTTCAAACCAGTACATAACTGTCCTTGTGCATGGTATTAAAACACTTATACATCGTTTCTGAGTGTGACAGAAATGTCTCCCTTGTTTAGTAATTCGCTATTCTCTATTTATTATTTCCCCTTATATTTATTCACTGTTGAATTTACACAACTCTACTTATTTTACATGAACAATAAACAAACATTTCCTGAAGGATATATTTTCACATCTAAAAAACCCCATAATGGGATGGCAACCATAACGTTGTCCATGTGGCATGGGCTCATACCAACACCATAGCACCTTAACAACTAGCAATCACCTAGCAACACCCAAACATAACTTCTATAAAACACAAACCCTGGTAAATGGATTGCATGTAGAGAGCACCTTTCAACCTTAGGTGGACACAGTGCTTTACAACGTGACTCTCATTACACAGACCTGGCCTAAGGGAGTAATTGGGTTAAGTTACTTGCTCAAGAATAATGTGGACAGGATCGAACCATCGAACCACCAACACTGAAATGAATTAACCTGCTCTATCTACCTACAGATCCACTAGCCTGGCACTGCCGTCAACATACTTCCGCTCAATTTTAATTTCCCTTCAGTAGTCAGTCTAGGTCTGCGGTGCATTAGTGGGTTTTTCTCTAGCCAGATTTCTGCCAGTCCAATCAGCAAACAGAAGGAGTGGCTCAGGAGCCGACGCATGACATACGTCACGACCAAACGTTATGCGATTGGTTGGCAGATGCAGAGTGGCACTGGGCAAATCCAATAGTTTTAAACTTCAACAGACACCTGCCTTCAAGTGAGTTAAAGTTTTGTCAATTGAGCGATTCCAGACCTTCTGTACAAATGAAATGAAGTACGATGGTCTGGTAAGGCCAGGCTACAGATCCACATCCCATGGCTCAAAATCAATTAAGCAACATCATCAGCAAAACATCATATCACCTGAGCTACATCCCCAAAAACCAAGCAACCAATTGACTTCCACTTAGTGAGCAAGTACTCACAACCTTTCTTTTGGGGGCGACTGTGGCTCAGTTGGTAAGAGCGGTCGGCCGATGATCAAAGGGTTGGAGGTTCCTCGTGTGAATGTCGATAGTTAGCCTGCTATCGGTGTATGAATGTGTGTGTGAATGGTAACGTGGGAAAGGAAAACAGGTCTCCCTTGCAAAAGAGTCTTCGGTCTCAATGGGATTTACCTGTATAAATAAAGGTTCTTATTTCCCAGTTATTTCCTATGGTCATTAAGAACTGTCATACCACTAAATATTGCATCTATCCTGTGATTGAGGAGTACACGCAGCAGTGTTTGTAATACACAAGTCACCTGCACGTCTGTGCAATGTTCTTTTGAACCACTTTGCCACTCTGGGGCCAATGGAAATTGGTGGCAGTGCCAAGAGGTCTGCTGCAAAATGCTCTTGACTTGATGCACTGTGGCCACCGAGGGCATCATTGTGTCTGGTACAGTGAGTGAGGAGATAGTCTTGTATTGAAAAAATTTGGATTCCCTGGATGCGAGTCAGGGAAAATCTTATGCCACACACATGCTTGTCATTAAACAATGCCAGCTCCTCTAGGGCTGAGAACGACAAACATTTTCAATTACGCGTATCTGCCATCTTTTCCCTTCTCCCAGGAGGAGGTAAATAAACATGCAAATGGACAAACGACATTTAATCTGACATAAAGAGATTTTATTTTCCCCCAACATAACCCAAGGTTATCATTGTGTCGACGCTCACAATGTGTTACTGGAGTGCTATTCTCCCTATACACTCTCTCTATACATAGAAATGTTTGAATGGGGGCTTTTCAGTGTGCATTTACAGTCGTTCAGCGCACGCACACAGATTTTTTTTGTGTGGGTCCGTATGTGTACCTGGGAATTCATCGGTGGATTTATCTATTGTCTTCTATAATCCCGTGTTTTTGCAGATGGGATGTGCAAATATCCCCTGGTCGCCTGTGTGTGTGCCTGTGTGCCTCTCCCCCTGCATCGGCACACGGGAAAAAAACACGCTTCGAACCCATTACTCAGCCTGATCCTCTTATCATAACCAACCTTCCCCACTCTCTAATTTGGGGTCTGCCAGAATGTGCTCAATGTGTGTACAATGTGGCTTTCTGTGTGTCTCTCAGCGTCTGTGTTTTGCGAGGGAGGGGAAGTCAAAAGAGAAAGACAGAGGAAGAGACAGAGGTAGAGCGGTAGAGAGAAAAAGAGTTCTATTGTCTGCACACATTTGCACACCTGTCTCCCGGGGATATTCGAACCAATCTGAAATAAGACAAGTGTGTGGGCGGGTCAGTATTCTGGGAACACAGTGGGAACAACTCATAAAGGCCTCATCATCTCCAGCTATACTGCATATACGCACTCCTTACCCACACCTTTCCAAAGGCACGGCTCGTTCTTTCTCTCCTCTCTTTCTTTCTCACTCCGTCAATGGCATGTCAATATCATAGTCCTTCACACAATGGCAGAGGCACACGCTGTTTAGTACATTATACTGAGGGGGGGGGGGGGGGGGGGGGGGGGGGGGGATTGGTCAGGTCGAGTCAGTGTGATTCTTGAGGAAGCTCATTGTCAAAATCTGTGAATATCTCCTCACGATCCCCAAAGCTGTACTGTGTATGCGCTGAAAAAAAAAAAAGATTCAGCATTGTTAATACACAGCCTGGGCTCTGTAAACGGGAATGTTGCTGGCTACCCTCTTTGTTTATATCATTTGTTTATATACCAGTTTACAGAGCCTAGGCTGTGTATTGAGACTAGGTGTTTTTCACCGGCACACATTACACACAGTACATGCAGGTAACCGATCATGACAAGATATTCACTGATATTGACAAAAAGTGATTAGGGAAAAATACAAGGTTTCTCCAGAATCGCTGACTCCACCTTTAAAAGACTCTAAGGGGCACTTTACACGGCCACGCAAAACGGTGCATACGCAGAAAATTTTCTGCGGTTGCACTATATCATTTACAGGAAAACAGCAAACGCAAACGCAAACGCAGGCATGAACCGCAGATTTTTGAGATCACCTCCGAGGGAGGATTTTTTGGAAAACTTAACGGTTTTGGTTTCCTGTAAACACCGAAACCATTTCCCTGATAACGCTGACGTCACGGCTCCGCCCTCACACATGCGCATTGCGTTTGGATATAAATAGGCATGCGCCGTCTTTGTAGGTCCATGTGCGCCAGTTGGAAAACAACAACAACAATGGCGGATCACCGAGCTGTATTCATTGTGCTCATGGACGTTGTGCTGTTGCTGATGAATTTGTTGTCGTGCCACCAATCGCTCCTACAAGCAAATAGGGAAAGAGTTGTGCTCTGCCTGTTTTTCTAGCTAAATAAACGTGTGTCCCATATGCCAGGGACACGGCTCTCTCTACATTAAAAAAACACTATCAGCGTGCAGCGGTTAAGTTAGGCTACTGTTCAACAAAAGGCATTAAGGCTACGGCTTCACAGTAAAGCATTTCACTGGCTAAACATTCATAGCATTTCGCTGGACACACGTGAGTTGACTTTTATTCTGAAGTACGCCTAACAGGAAGGTATACTGCTCACGAAGCCCCTTCACTATCAGCAAGTCTGCTGTTTTTCGAGTTCAATGCGGTGAAATAAGCTTGTCTTTTACAATATTTGTAACCCCAAGCTTACACCAACCGCTTTATGAACGTTAGTGGCATTAATTTTCGGTTACAGTAAGGTTTTATGCATCAAATTGTACCGGAAGAGCTATCTACTAGGCTGTGTCACCGCTGACTATTGGCTTGGCATGGCTGCTACTTCAGCGATTTCGGCCCGTTTCCTCTGAAAACTTTGTGTACGGGTGAAGATGTCAGATAAATTGTGTCTGAACGGGGTTTTTTTTTTTAAACCAAAAACGGGAAAACTCACGTTTTCACCGTGTAAAGTGCCCCTAAGAATGATCCCCCCCCACCTCTCCCCCCCATCAACAGGGGAATGCATCTCTCCGGCTGCCTCATTGTCACATGGCAGCCTATCAAACACAATGGAAACAATAGGAGGAAAGATACATCCTCTCTCCATCCATTTAAAAAACGATGTAAACAAAGAGCTGTCTTCATTTACATCATAATTGCTTTCCCGTCTCATTCTGTTATCCCATTAGTGTCAATGAAGAAGGTCAATATAACATGATATATAGCCATGATCCATGGGCACCATTCAAACACATGTCTACTACATACTGTACAGTATAGGCCCTATATGTGTGTGCATTTACGTCAATGCATTACACACAGAGAGGCTTGCATTATGTTCCCACACATTGCACCGGGAATACTGAGTGAGCCTTTTTTTACACCAAGCACGGGGAATCAATTACTCACTCCGCTGCATATTTTTTGGTTGGATCAAAGGATGGCACACCTTTTGTGTAGCTGGTGTGCAGGGGCATGTTCTAAAAATGGAGCAGTTACCGAGCGAAAAAAAAAAAAAAAAACTCAGTTTGATATATCTGAAAAACAAACGCAGATTTGCATTCCCCCCACAGTACATTTTAGACACTTGCATCAGCAACACCCCCGAGAGGCACGAGAGAGAGAGCTGATAGAATTGGCTGCGCAATCACAGGAAATATATGCAGTTATATCCCCCAAAGTGAGACAGGTGACAAAGAGATCTCTTAGCACTCCTTAAAAGTGAGTAACAAGGGGTATTTGCAGGAAAAAGAAGGGTTTAATGAGAAGCACACTTTTTTTTTATAACTCCGGGGATTTGAATTTGAGTCCTACAAAGTTTTGGAGGAAATCTGCAGGTTGGTTTATATCAAAACGTTTGAGGTTTGGCGGGGAATTATATTGTATCCGTTATGGTGAAACAATACCAAACTATGTGATGATACAATTGATTTTATTTTAGCTTTTTTTATTTGATGGATGCCATAGGGAATGACATGTCTTATGACAACAGAGATCATCTGTAATGCAAAGTGAATACAAATCAAAAAAGCGATTTTGATTGTTGCTAAATTATTGCTGTGCGTCAAAGTATTAGTATGTGTTTTGGAAATCATGGCACACATCTCAGGTGAAAATACGTACACAAAACCCAAACTGCATTTTGGGAGAATTGTAAACCAACTCATTCCAGGTAAGGAATCCATCTCATCCTTGCATGAGATAATTTGCTTACAAAAACTTCTCTGACATTCAAATTGTTTTCCTTATCCGAGACAACTTAGAAGTGCTCTGCAGTTTTTTTTTATTCTATTGATCTTCAATGGCACTGAGAACAAATGGCATTTAAACTCGCCACAGGGGGTCTACTGCATTCTCCCAGGAGGAAAACGCAGCATTTGAAGGAATCAAAGGCCTTGTGTGTGTGTGTCTCTGTGTGTGTGTCTCTGTGTGTGTGTGTGTGTGTGTGTGTGTGTGTGTGTGTGTGTGTGTGTGTGTGTGTGTGTGTGTGTGTGTGTGTGTGTGTGTGTGTGTGTGTGTGTTGTGTGTGTGTGTGTGTGTGCATGCATGCATGCTGTGCGTGCGTCATACAGTATACAGTATTTCTGTTCGAGAGCTTACTGTCAACGTTTGCCTGTTTGTGTGAGATTATGCAATTCACTTCATATGTGTGCACCTCTGTCATATGTGTGTGTGTGTGACCTACAACACTATTATGTCATATTGTTTTCAACTGTCACATGGTGCATTCACATACACTGATCCAAACATGGGCAAGCACAGCAGTTCAAGTGATACTGACATGATGTGTTTTGATGCCAGGCTGGCAGCATGAGCGTGGAAGCATGAGCAGTTCTGTTCCAAATGGCAGCGAGAGGCCACAGTTAGTAAACGGTTGAAAACGACTCTCGTTTACTTACGTGGCGAGCCTGCAATGTGTGATGCTGTGACATATTGACATGCTACAAACAAACAAACAAAAGAAAATCTCTCTACTTTTTGATGGATGTGGAGCAACAAGTGGCAAGGAATCAGTCAAATGATGATTGCATTAATGCAAATATTTTGTATTATGGCGAGACAATGCAGGCGAATAGGGTCAAATGTTTAACTTACCGGTAGATATCGTCATGAAAACTTTAATACTTTCAGAAAGGTGTGAATAAATATGCAAATGTGTCAATATATAAAAAATTGTGCGTACATGTACGTCTCTTTAAAAACGTATTTATGGAAAGTTGAGTTGATGTAAGTGCTTTAAAGGTTGAGATTACTATTTCAAACTATTGATACAAATGCATGTTGAGCTAATGTCTGTTAAAGATTATTTTAAAGGAGAAACATACAGATGCAAACAGTCAGGGTTTATTCAAATAAACATCTGAATGTTTCTCACATTTGACCAGTGTTTTGAAGAAAAACAAGGCTTTTGCCTGCAGTGTCTCGCCTTAATTCCCTTTCTGTCGCATTGACGCTAGGAGACCGTTTTAGAACTATCCTTTAAACTAACAGAGAAGGCTCTTGAAACCTTAATGAAAACCATCCTGAGCCTCTTTCATCCGCTAGCTCTCGCCACATCCATAAATGCATATCGCCCGGCCACTGTCACCGAGCTGAACGCTTTCTAAAGGCCCGAAAGAGAAATAATATTACGCTCCGTCTCTCAACAGTCAAGCCTTGTGGGTAGAAAGATATGATTTCTATTGAGTGTGTTTGGGATTGATTGATATGCCATGTCATCCACACAGTCACAACCCCAAGGAGCGCATTACAACAGAGAGGGGGAGACTTTTAATGGGCATATTTCTTTACTTAATAAGAGAAAACAACATGAATACATGAATACATTATGAGAACAAGAACTTTAAGATTGATGAAGAAATTCACTGATGGGTTTTTCTATAGAGCAGCTGTGAAACTGGTACTTAATGTCCTATTATACAAGTTTTAAAATAGTTTGGTTTATTGATGGAATTGTTTAGCCATTCATCTACAGTATCTATCTATCCATATATCTATCCATCCATCCATATATCTATATATCTATCTATCTATCTATCTATCTATCTATCTATCTATCTATCTATCTATCTATCTATCTATCTATCTATCTATCTATCTATCTATCTATCTATCTATCTATCTATCTATCTATCTATTCTATCTATCTATCTATCTTATCTATCTATCTTATCTTATATCTATCTATCTATCTATCTATCTATCTATCATCTATCTATCTATCTATCTATCTATCTATCTATCTATCTATCTATCTATCTATCTATCTATCTAAATTACAATAGGTCATACTATTCTTTAAACATATGGATGAACTGAGCCTTGAAGGAGCAGAGCTTTTGTAATCTCTTCATATATAGGCTAAAGTTAATAATTGATTGCGTAATAATACGTCTTATTTTAGCCGAGCTATTTAGCAGATAAGTATTCAAGGCACCGGCTGGGTCTTGCTATATTTCTTATTCTAAATTTAGTCTATGTCCTTTTTTCTCCTTCACCTCTGGCAGTCGCGAGCCTTGAAAATGAGAATTTAGATCTCGAAGGCTTTAGGAGTAATACATTCTCTCTAATATTATTTCACTGCCGCTGCCTTTGCTGCTGTTTTGTGAGGAGTGATATCATATAGCCCCCTTACTATCCACTCCATGTGGTCAAAGTTGGTATTAAATGATATATAGGTTTTCGCTCCGTGGTTCAAAGAAAGTGCAGCCAAAGAGCAAGACCTCTCGCCGAGGGCCGCCACACGCTGGATGTATTTAATCCACTTAGTAGAAAAAAAGAACATATGGAATGGTAAATGAGCCCTGGCATGCTGAGGGGATGCCTTAAAATAGCACTGGGTGCTCGGAGGGGAGCTATTCGATCGCTAGGAGCTGTGCTTAAGGTACATGGGCAGCAAGGAGACTACTTGTTAGAGATTATACACACATGATATGGAATCTAAAGATAACAGTTGCATCCCCTACATATTTTGAAATGAGTATTAGCATTTATTTTATCATGCATTATATATTTTATATTCATCACAATATTAATATTTGAAAGTCACTCCCTCCATTTTTATGTCCAATGATGTTAGATTTTTTGATTGTTGGAAATACATACATTTAAAAATAGTCTGCTGAGGTATTTTTCGACCTAGCTCAAACGGCAGCAGTCACATCATTGCAATAGTAGCACTGGGAAGCTTAACATCTTTCATATGAGGCATCCTGGGATTTCCATAGTGTTTTAAAGAGTGTATAAATACAATCCATTAGGTTAAATCAATGTAAAGAACGGCATACCTATGGGAAAAAAAACCACCCCCGCCTGCAAGCGTCTTGGGAAGGCTATGCATACATAGTGCAGCTTTTAACATTTTCTCATTGTTTCTTAGATCCCATACCCTTCTGAGGATGATGATCCCCTCCTGGTTGTGTTCGTTGGTGGTGATGTCAAACATGGCGCCCCCGTCTCCCGGCACAATGGTGTACTCCACCTCCGCATTCCTCCCGATGTCCAAATCGTGCGCTTTGATTCTGCCCACTGCAGACCCCACCGCAGAGGATTCTGGGACTTTGAGGTGAAAGAAACCTGTCAACAAACAAACACACAAACAAATATTAGAAACCAAATTGTTTAAATCATAATTTTAATTTAATTGTATGCATCTAATATAAGAATTCACATACAATATCTTCCAAACATGCACAAATCAACATAAAAAACCTTGGTGTTAAGGTCATATACTATCTGGATATGGTGTCAAGCCCACATTGCACATTAGAAATCAAAGCGTTATCCCAAAGCAAAAAAGCATTCAATAAAAAGAAAATTGTACAATAATTTCCAATCCTTCATCCACATATAACACAGGTACTTATCATCCTATCACACCCCACCCCTACCCTATACACCCCCCCCCCCACCATGATGGAGAAGATTTATCTATTATCATCACTTGACATCAGATGGATAAACAAATCAACAGATCTCTTTACATCTCCTGTCTTTTATATGGTTTTTCATCTCACACAAGGCAAACCGCTGATATGCTCTGTCTGAAGTCTGAAGCCCCTGTTGCTATCGGCATGGGCATTATTCAATTCTGACATGTTTGGACATCAAGGCCGCTCAGCACCTTGTAATTGGCCGTTGCTGTCGAACTGTAACGTCAACAAACACAAAGCAGTATACAATGCGGAGGTACTGGACTGGGAAGAAAATCTACAAACAAACAGTGGATTGATCGATTAACCACTTACACATGACAATAGGCGTACATACATTTTTAACCGTGCCTACCCCTTCACTCTCTGAGACACAGCTAGATCTTTGAACAATGGCATCTGCTTGTGCCAAAGAAATGAGAACTTTACTTTTGCATTATGAATCTAGTGTGGACACCAGGTCGTCACACCGGCATGACTGTGTGTGAATGAAAGGAACCTGGAACCCTGTAAAGCGCTTTGAGTTCCTATAGAAATAAAACGTTTTATCCAATCCATTATTATTATCATAGAGGTATCATGGGGAATTCAGTAACAATTGTTTTTTTCTTGTTTTGGGGGTAAATCTTATTATTTATAACATGATCCTGAGCTGTTTTTCCTTTTTCATGGCATTTATTCCGGGGACTCTTTGTCTTGTCTGAATGAATGAGATTCCACAAGTCGACATCATTACCTGTAATTAAATTGTTTTTCGACCCTATATGACAAATGAACCCATACTTGAACTTGCGCCAGCCTAAGTAAATGGGGTTGGGTAAAAAAGTCACCTCTATGACTGGGTGTTTGAACTTTGAATCTAACCCTGACCCTTTTTTTTTAATGCTATGAACCTGTGTGTCATAAATGACGTTGTTATGAATTTAATTGGAGCCACTTACTTTCACTATGTAGCTTTAATTAATATATGTTCTGCTGATTTATGCATAGGCTCTGGAGCAATTATGTTGAGTTCATATGCGGTTATAACTTTTGTTTTGTTCCCTGTCTTAAATGTTGAGAATACTTTACGATATTTTCACCTTTCTCTTCTCTTCCAGTGCTATGCTTACCACCGGTCTTTCACACTGAGGATAGCGCTACTTTTTTTTTTTTTTTAACCTTTATTTATACAGGTAAATCCCATTGAGACCGAAGACTCTTTTACAAGGGAGACCTGTTTTCCTTTCCCACGTTACCATTCACACACACATTCATACACCGATAGCAGGCTAACTATCGACATTCACACGAGGCAAGGTGGGTGAAGTGTCTTGCCCAAGGACACAACAACCATGACACAGGTGGCAGGGCGGGGATCGAACCTCCAACCCTTTGATCATCGCCGACCCGCTCTACCAACTGAGCCACAGTCTCCCCACTTGACACACACAATGGCATAGCACAAACTTGAACATAAATGTCAACGATATGCCCAAGTGTCAACGCTCTAGACACTAGAAGGGTGAAAATGGATGCTTCTTGGCAGGGATTATTTTTTTCTTTTTCTTGTTGGAGGAAGACCGAAATAAATGTACTGAAACAAAACCAAAATATACACGTACCTGCTAAGGCTTCTGAAAAACGTTGCATCAATCTAAATCAATACTGTAGGTTGGGCAACACTGAGATACTGGCACTGCAGTGATGTATGCACTCCCTCTCACTTGTTATTCAATAGTTTCGCTGTGGATCTTACCATTTATTCTCAGTGTTGATTCAGGGATAGGGCGAGGGGAGCCAAGGGAAAATTGATGAATTCTGGTGCTATGATTTCAATAAATAATCAAGTACTTCCAGGAAAATGCATTCATTGAAAGTGATTTTAATCATCCGTAACGTCCTTTTGGTCTATAACTGTTATTCAGTGTCAAAATAAAGTTTGTTTCATAACACTGTAATCTTCTCTCCAACATATGATTGGGTTATATTGAAACATTTGGTAAAAAAAAATAAGAAGATGAATTCACAACAACAACTAAAAACAAAATAAACTGAAAAGAAATAAAAATAAATAACAAACACAAAACTGATAAAAATCAGTACAAATGAAAAACATCAAAACACATTTAAAAAACAACAAAAACCCATAATACATCCATTGACTGTTTAAAAAAACACAGCTATTGTAAGGAACTGTCGGTTATAGCTAACAAGCTGTGAGTATACAGCAGCAATGCCACGTGAAGGTATACATAACAGTATTAGTCATGACCTTTGCATGCTTTCCAATTATGACCACATGTAGTGCCATTCAAAGCTTCACCCAGGGGGATTGGCAGTTTACAAAATGAATACTTAATCCTTAACCACTATGGAGTGGGGGAAAAAGGATAAATAATGTACGTGGGATGGATCCATGCAGCAATATTATAAAACATAACTTCATCACGTCATTTGATTGTATTTCTTCAACATGGCCACCACATATATATATATTTACCTGTAAGCTTACCATAGATTTGAAAAGAGAAATAGACAAAGACAGGATTTTGGGGCAAGGGCAGAGGAGGCACCATATTTTGGCCCGAACCCTCTGTGCTGTGACAGCATTATGGAAATATCATATGTCCCCCCCCCCCCTCACAGCCAAAGGAGCTTGACCGACTGACTGCCTGTATTAACATTCAGAGGAGAGCATTTTTCGCTGCAAAAAATACCTAAAAAGACATATTAGCTGTTTCTATGCAGGACAGCATTTTGGCTTTCCTATCATACGCATCGCTGTTTTTGGACTAAAAAATTCATTTTCCTACACTTTTCAATATTCATGCTTATCTTATGTAGAGAAGTGCTCATAGAGTAATGTGTTTACAGCAATGAAAACATTTTTATTCAAGCTTGGCTTTTTTGACCTGCTGAACGCCACAATCAAATTAATCTGGTTTATCGGCTTATAAAAAAAAAAAAAAAGACCCGATAAAAATACAGTGTTTAAATACATGGTCTTAATCCTCAGTACATCAGATCTAAATATAGGACGATGGCCCCCATGAGCAAAATAACACCAGGCCCATTGCTGCAGATGAAATCAGGCTAAAATAAACAAGTCTGTTTACGACGGCGCATAATGACAAATAATGAAAACCAATTACAAAGAGTACAGGCATGATAAATAGTCCGTGCCCTGTTGTAATTGCACAGCGTTTATTTTGCTATTTAAAAAAATAAAATAGGTTTTAACCATGCCTACGGTCACCTGCATGATAATTGTTGTTGCACAGTCATTATATGTAAAGGTCCCTGTGTGTCACTGTCCTGTGTGTCACTGTGTTTGGGTGATTTAACTGAAGGAATAACAGGAACGATAGATACCTCGTAAATTGGTACAGGTAGGCCTTTTTTCTATAAAAAAAAATGTCAAGAGATCATTAAAGAAATCCAATAATTGTACATACTACCCTTTCTGCGTAGTTGGCAAAAAGGATCTGTACTTACGAAGATGGAATCATGGATTTATTATTATTATTAACTGTGCCTGGCTGTATTGTTCTGTTAGTTTTAGTCAATTTTCTTTTCAAACAAATAAAAATGTAAGTATAAAAAATAATGCTCATCCTATATGGTATACTCACTTTTGGAGAATCTGGGTGGGTTGTCATTGACGTCACTGAGGGTGATGTTAATGGTGGTGGTGCCGGCCAGACCCCCCAGTTGGCCTCCCATGTCCTTGGCCTGGATTAAAACCTGGTACTGCTCCTTCACCTCTCGATCCATATTGGGCAAGGCTGTCTTTATAACCCCTGGAGTGTACGGCAAGATGGATGGAAAGTACACATCATAAAAGGGGGGTTAGGAACAGAGGAAGAGGAGAATATATAGAGCAGTGTAAATGGATGGATGGATGGATGGATGGATGGATGGATGGATGGGTGGGTGGGTGGATGGATAGATAGATGGATGGATATATGTTGAATTCCCGTGTCTGTACATTTTTTATTATATTTTGGTTTTATATTGCTCAATCACTTTTGTTTTGGTTTTCATATGGCTCTGTCACTTTTATTTTTAGCTCAACCTCACACTTTATTCATCCCAAAGGGCAAATCAATGTTGTCAGTTCACAGACCATATACACATTTACTAACACACAGTAGACAGACACAGTTAACTTCAGTTTTTTCCATGCCAATACAGTCCCATTGATAGATAGATAGATAGATAGATAGATAGATAGATAGATAGATAGATAGATAGATAGATAGATAGATAGATAGATAGATAGATAGATAGATAGATAGATAGATAGATAGATAGATAGATAGATAGATAGATAGATAGATAGATAGATTTGCGATAGAGTGCGAGAAAAAAACATCAGAGGGGATAAGGTGGTCAACATAACACATTTCCTGGAATTATGTTGCGACCCAAAATGCACGATTTAACTCTAAAATGCATAAACATATTTCCACCTAAGCAGCTTACTGAAAACAGAGGTCATTTCGCAAACTAGAGAAACACTTGACATTCACTACGTGACTCTCAGCGAAGCCACATAATGATTCACTTGAGGATCAGAGACCCTGAGATCAGAGAGCGTTTGTATAATGCTAGATTAATGGCTATAGGTCAGTGGGAGGTTGCCTTGCTAAAAGGCAAGCGGGCAGCACAATATGGTGTGGCTGCTCACTTTCAATCCTCCTCATATTCTATTACATGACAGGAGATGCAAAGGTTTTTTTTTTTTATCCAGACGCCCGTGGCAGTGTACATTATTTTTTGAAGGTTCTGTCATTGTTGTTTTGAAGTAAAAAAGTATGTTAGAGGGATAATTCTGTGACATGCATTGGAGATATACTCATTCTACCTCCCAACTTAATCACCTTGTTTCCCTCTCTCGTGGAAGCACGTTTGTAGATAGATGCGGAGCCAGCGGCCAAACATTTACTTTAACAGTTTGATTCGTTCGTCTTTTTCACAGTATGCTGCACAGTAAAGCCAGGGAGCGGATGACAGGCACAATCAGCGACAGATTCCGCTGCATATCTGCACCGCGTGATGTGTATGAGCCAATTTCCATAGGCTTTGAACTGTCCCAGATAGCAAGCCAGCAAGCAGCTAACCCGCTAAGGCAAAACACTGTCTGAATACAAAAGGTATTTCCCATTTAGAGTCGCTCACTACCCCTGCTGCCACACTACAACCTTCTTTTTTTTTTTTACTGCAATTCCCCCTCCTATGACACCATCCGCCTAACACTGCAGGTACAAACAATGTGGAAATAAGTTAATAGCAATAGCAAGCCTACATGCTGTGCTGTGTTGTTATGTTTTGCTTCCAAAGGGCACTGCTTTAGCCTAAGACAAGACACTGCAGGCAACAACATTGTTTTGTACAGTACTGTGGTCTTCATTCATGCTAGTATGAATACAAGGTCCAAATTGTACATGTATGTGTTCATTTTACTAAACCCTGTCTGTTTGCTTCTGTATATTTCTCCTATTCAACCATCTGTACACTGACATTATCTCAACATTAGTTATTTTTCCCATAACTCTGACATGTCAACTTCTAAAGCACTTACATCAACGTATCATTCCATTATAATTGTTAGCGCACTATTCTGAGGGATATTACGGAATGATTCGTCTGATTTATGTATCCAAGAAATGTTCTGAAAAAGCTTTGGACCCTATGTTGTAAAAAATTAAATACAGATTTGAACTCTGGCACCATCCATCATCTAGATTTTAATTTGTTAACGATATGCAAATGTATGCATTATTAGTCATATATTACCATATTTGCATATTTATTCTAAACATTTCTGGATTCAATTATAATACAGAAACTAATTGTTTTATGTATAGTATTTAATCAGTTTGGCAAAGTTTCATGATATATTTATAAGTTCAAAAACTTTCCCCTATTCAACTTACAGTGTCTCACCATAACTTTGGCTTAAACATTGCCCAGAACATTTACTTTTGTCAGTATCGTTTGCAGCCAAGATTCAGAAAGTCCCTGGTGGCTTTCTGAGATCATATTTTGCTTCCTGATGCTGAATCTGTCAAGTTTGTGGGTTTGCCTCGACATTTTGATGTGTTGCAAAAAGTGATGGCATTTCTCTACCCCGGCAAGCAAGAAACTACCGAATTTAGAACCGCCGTATAAAAACTGACAATGTTTTTATCAGGCTGTCTGCAAACCATATCTCCTGAATGTTTACCTTCCGTTCCAATACTTTCTGACCATAATAAATGTTGGATATTAGGGGCTATTTGATAGAAATTCAGTTTTTTTGATACAGAGTCCCTTTATTTCATACCTGTCAAATAAATAATTCACTCTCTTTAGACAGGAGAGCATGGTGATGATTGGTGGCATGGCCCAGAGGTCAATTCTGGAACCAGTTTTATTCGTATGATATATGCCTCTGCACTGGTCCACACTTTATCACGCACGCTGTTTCGAAAAACCCTCAATCATACATATCATTCAGAAAACTAATGGCCTGGATAACCCTATTTTCACTGCCTCGCCGAAAAAAATCGCCAGGTACACATGAAAATGGAGGTGCTTATTTTTCTGACACTTCTTGACACTTATTTTTCGCATAATCTAAAGTACAAACATAAATATGTTTATGAGCTTCCCATGGACTTAATCGCCATTTCACTATTTGGTCACATAAATCAGCTGTGGGGAGGAAGGTACTTTACCTGTTTTAGGGTCGACAGAGAAGTATGGCTGCCCGTGAATGATGCTGTATACCACTCTGGCACTGTTTCCGTAGGTGGGGTCATCTGCATCCGTGGCTGTCACTTGCGTCACATAACGTCCCTGTGGGGAAAGAGCAGGAGGCGGAGAGAGAGAGAGAGATGGAAAGAGAGGCGGAGAGAGAGAGAGAGAGAGAGAGAGAGAGAAAAAGAGAGACGTATTGACTTTGACTCAATTTGTTTTCCTCGGGAGACTGAAACCTAAACTCTTTGAAGTTCATCAGTCTGCTGAACGATCTCGACCTGGCACTGACGAGTGATGAATCACAAGTGACACGGCTACGACTAATAACGGAACAGTCAAGGTCCCTGATACAGAGTGCAATATGCATAGGAGTGTGGAGTAGAAGAGAATCCCTGCGTTCCACTTCCAATCCCCATACTTCCCTACTATTTAGTATGCCAGAAAAAGATTTAGCATGTCCCAATACATGCACGTCAATTGTAGAATGCTGAAAATATAAATGCCCAACTAACTCCAATTGCATTTCGGAGTGTTCGTCTTTATTCTTGAAATTTCTCGACATAATGAAAAAAAAACTTCCTTATCTGATTTTTCTTTCTTTCCCGTGGCCCTGAAACTCTTCTGTACTTTAGTATGTAGTGTAGTAAAAAGATAAAGTATGTGATTTGGAACACAGGGAATGTGTTGGGATGTTGCTGTTGAATGTTTTGATTTGTACATTTGGAGCACTACTAATGGGTCTGACCACTTAACGATTTTGTGTATAAAAACGGGTGCAAACTGGATTTCACCGGTAAAAAGAAATTGCAGTCTTTTAGAATGCTCACGCAATTTAGCAAGTAAATCAGGCCTTATGTGGGCAAAGGGTTTAAAAAATAAATAAAAAAGCTCTTGTGTGACCATTCATTAAACAAAGCCATCATTAAGAAACAAATGGCCGGGGTAGGATCAGTATAATAGGGGTGGCAGTTCTCCAAACTCCTGCAGTTACGGAGACAGAATAATTACTTGTTGGAGATTTGGCTCATCCCCCTTAACTAACTGGCGGCGACAACACTATCAAATTAACACACGGTCCTTATTTACCATGGATCTAAATTACCTAATGCCTAGTTTCCACTGAGCAGTGCAGTTCGGTTTTGGTATGGAACGTTAACCCTATATAGATTTGGCTTGCATTTCCACTGTCTATTGTACCGTTACATGGTAGGTGGAGTATATTTCGGAGGGCGATACCCGTGGCAGCTACCTAATAGTGGCATCATAACAGCGGGACACAGTGTCTGCCAATGAATCCAATGATGGCAAGCATGTGACATGGTAATGGCAATGGGCTGTGTGCCAAAACATGTCTCTAAACACAAGATGTTTCACTATTGCTGATGTGATTACACATGGCGGTTTATCTGTTGCATGGAAATGACTATTCTGTTAGCCAATCAATGGACTGCAATATTCACCCTCTTGGGACCCTTTGAGACGCCTTGGCAACCCAATGAAAGGGTGACAAAATAGGTAAGGCACTGTTCGCTTATTTTGGTACCCTTCCCAAATTTTGACAGTGGAAACACAAATAACGTTTGCCGTACCGTACCAAACCGAACAGAACAGCCCAGCAGAAACAATACTAATCCGATTAAATATTAAGTATGCGGTTCCAGAACCGTAATCAACAAAAAAATGTCCCTGTATGTATCACATTCCTCTATACGGTAAGCTTAAAAACATTATTATAATGTGTCAAATATATTACAACTGTCGGATTTGCAGGGAACCAGGGGGTTTGGCACTTACATGGCCATTTCAAATTCTGGTAAGCTCCTAGTCGCCTGTAAATAAGTTCCCGTGTTGCAAATAGGCTTTGGCCGTTGGAGCAGATGCTAACAATGGCATTAAAACATTAGGTGAGAAGGATTAGTGTCTGAATCCCCCCCCCCCATAACAAAGCCACACATGCCTGATTAGATACACACCAGAGGAGGATACTGCATAGTGTTCAAAGCACATAAACAACAGATGAGATGATACACTGACACCTTTTTCATATCGGCAAAAGAGGAGAGAGGAGAAATCAGCAGAAATCGCATACAAAGCTCAGATGCGGTGAAAGTTTAAGAGCCTGTTAGCGTGGCTGACACCCACGCTTTTTCAATGTGACACAGGCACCAGCCTTTATCCCAGGTTGGAGGCATTATTGACAACAGTGAAAAACAATTCTATTCATGCAATTATGGAAATATAAGTGTGTGATTGAGAACTGTGGAGGAGGGTATGACTTCAAAGGTCATGGCTGGTAAACACATGAGGAGAATGCAGAGCAGTTTGGAAAAAAAATATATATTATCTATCGGTATTGTCAGACTCAGCGCATTTGTCAAATAGTATTTCTGGTGTGATAAACAACACATTACTTTAACGTTTCCAATGGAGTGCAGAGTAAACTAATTAGCATAGCACAACAAACTGTGTACACATATTGTATATAAGAATAAGACAAGAGAGAGAGAATATTTAGTGAAACCAACAGATTAATCCGATTGGGAGAAGGCTCGAATGTAAAAGTCTGATATTAACTATTTAAAATGCAGACAAGGGGTGAAGTCAACTAAATGTATCAAGCCCCAGACATTTTGTGGTAATTATGTTTTTCTCAGGCGACTCTCCGAAATACTTTTTTACTAATCAGTCACTTTCTCTTAACGCTTTGGGGATAAGATAATTAAGCAATAGCACATGAGAGGGAGCATGTTGTCGCTCTATATCAGCACTGCTGTGATTCGGTCGTAGGCACGAGGCCGCAGGCCGAGTGCCGAAGAGAAACACAGCAGTGCTGATATAGAGCGACAACATGCGACCTCGAGTGTGCTATTGCTTTTATACAGCAGTTTTACAACTGAAATTCACAAGTTAACTTTAAAATGTTGTCTTTAATCATTTAAGAATGTATTTGCTTCCGCCAACACAAATAGTTCGACAACAGGAGTCAGAGCGGAGCGCGTTGCTAAGCAACAACTTTACGCGAGTGAGCTCGTCTTGCTTTGTTTACTCTGGTCACATTAACCACGGCGGCCCGATGTCCCGTAAAAATCACCAAAGAAACGGAACGGCGGATCTTAATCTAGTTGGTAATAAGGTCCGCTGCCCAATCCAAACCCCCACGCTTCATTTCCCAGAGTTTATGAGTGTATTTCGGCCCGGGGGAAGTAACGTTATACAATGAGGTGCTAAAGCTAGGCTAGGCTAAAGCTACGCTGTGCTGTATTATTCAGCAGCCTGAGTTTATCTCCACACACTATTGCTGTCTTCAGTAACGTGAGTGTGAGCGACTACCGCACACTGTCTCTGTCTGTGTGTGGCAGCGATGCCCTCTCACAGGGGAGAGACTCGCCACAGTCAACCTGAGTCACACACACACACAGATAACACAAGTGAAGCTACGGCTCATCAGTGAGCCGCGGAGTGATTTTGACAGTCGGTCTACAGTTTGGTAAACAGTCCGAGTGATGTTGTTCGCTAATATCAGCACTCCTTCAGAACGCTCAGAAGGTCTCTCGTCCAATCAAATCACTCGCTCAGAACCACTGCTGTATAATTGCTTAACAACTCCAGAAAAGTTGCTGGATTATTGCCATGAGTGATTATGAAATGTCTAGCCATAAAATTCCCACCATTGTAACGTATTTCTCTCTTTTAGTTTTTTTTGCTTAGCCCCGCTAACAGAAAAAAACCACCCACGGGTGTTTTTCTCACCAAAGACAATAAGGATGTAACAAACACTTCATCAAATAATTGATCCCACACACGTCTGCTTGGTATAAATATATGTTAGATACTTTACCGGTTGGCATTTCCTGCAGCACGAAACATGCTGTACTCACAACTTGCAGGGGGACTATTTAAATTTAACAGAAGAGTTCTCGGCAAAGATATTTACGACAGCGCGATCGCTCTGCATAATGTGGTAATATGAATAACTAGGATTTTTAATTGATTTAATTGGGATTTTTTGTGGTGATGATGACTATAATGAGTGACAGTGCTTAAACTTTAAAATTCAGCCCCCTCCAAATAATTAATCAGTCACACAAGAAATTAAAAGCCAGATTATGTCATTGTGGTCATTTCAAGATCCTTGCTTGGATTTTAAATACATTATTTATAAAGGCACTACTATGTTACAAACTGGAAGTATGGAGTTGAAGTAAAAGTAAAAGTTAAAGTAAGCACAATTGTACTTTTAGCTAACTTCCTGTCAGTGACTGCATTTAGCAGTCCCCTCCCTCGTCCCTACGTCACCACATTAATGCACTGCGGTCTTCAAGCAGCGAGTTATCTAGCATAATCTCCGCCATTGTAGGCGCATAAACATTCACCCCTATGTCACTCTCTGCGCGTGCACCGGCAGTGAGACAGGTGGCAGCTTGTAGCATTCTCTCTTCTGATTGGATTTCAGGTTGTGGGATACTCTGAAAAGTTTATTTGCCAATTACATGCAGAGCGGATGACTAAGAGACCTGTGTTATGAAGCGCGCACACTATATACAGTCCCCTCCATAAGTATCGGAACAGTGAGGCCAATTCCTTTATTTTTGCTTTAGACAGGAAACATTTGGGTTTGACACCAAAATATGAATATGAGACAATAGATCAACATTTCAGCTTTCATTTCCAGGTATTCACATCTGGATCTGATACACAACTGAGAAGATAGCATTATTTGTAAAGGAACACCACATTTTTAGGTGAGCAAAAGTATTGGAACAGATAGACTTAAAATAAATTAAAGTGAATAAGACTTAATATTTTGTTGCAAAACCTTCGCCTGCAATAACTGCATCAAGTCTGTGACCCATTGACATCACACAACTTTTGAATCCTCCTTTTTTATGCTTTTCAAGGCTTTCACCGCAGCCTTATTGAGTTGATGTGTGTTTACTCTCTTCAGTCTCCTCTTTAGCAGGTAACATGCATGCTCTATAGCAATTAAGTCTGGAGATTGACTTGACCAGTCTAAAACCTTCAATTTCTTGACCCTGATTAACTCCTTTGTTGTTTTTGCAGTGTGTTTTGGGTCATTATCTTGCTGCATTATGAAGGATCTTCCAATCAGTTTGGTTGCATCTTTCTTTAAATTGGCAGACAAAATGTTCGTGTAAACTTCTGAGTTCATTTAGCTGTTGCCATCATGTGTTACATCATCAATGAAGATTAATGAGCCCATCCGAGAAGAAGCCATACAAGCCCAAGCCATGACATGTTTCACAGATGAGCTTGTATGCTTGGGGTCATGAGCAGATCCTTTCTTTCTCCAAACTTTAGCCTTTCCATCAGTTTTGTAAAGGTTCATCTTGACAACGACACAGTAACACATGATGGCAGCAGCAAAATGAACTTAGAAGTCTACAGAAACATTCTGTCTGCCAATTTAAAGAAAGATGCGACCAAACTGATTGGAAGATCCTTCATGATGCAGCAAGGTAATGACCCAAAAAAACTGCAAAAACAACAAAGGAGTTAATCAGGGTCAAGCAATGGAAGGTTTTAGAATGGCCAAGTCAATCTCCAGACTTAAACCCTATAGAGCATGCATTTTACCTGCTAAAGAGGAGACCGAAGGGTGTAACCCCCCAAAACAAACAGCAACTGAATGAGGCTGCGGTAAAGGCCTGGAAAAGCACCACAAAAGAAGAATGCAAAAGTTGTCTTATGTCAATGGGTCACTGGCTTGATGCAGTTATTGCAGGTGAAGGATTTGCAACAAAATATTAAGTCTCATTCACTTTAATGTACTTTAAGTCTATCTGTTCCAATACTTTTGCTCACCTAAAAATGTGGTGTTCCTTTACAAATAATGCTATCTTCTCAGTTGTGTATCAGATCCAGATGTAAATACCTGGAAATGAAAGCTTAAATGTTGATCTATTGTCTCATATTCATATTTTGGTGTCAAACCCAAATGTTTCCAGTCTACAGCAAAAATAAAGGAATTGGCCTCACCGTTCCGATACTTATGGAGGGCACTGTAAGTGATCACTGTATGAATATAGAGCGATTTAACACATATATTAACATACATATATCGCTCACTTCACCTTTAAAAGGAGTTAGAAAGTTTATATTGCAAGTATCACCTAATGAAATGTGCTATCCACTTCCATTATGGGATAGTAAGATCCAAAGTTGTTGAGGCATGACTCATACTTGGGCAGGATATCTCTGTCGCTGCCTTACTTTGACAAAGTATACACATGTTTGAAAGTGACGCAGTAGCCCTTTAAAGATAATGGCTAGTATCCATTCATTGTATACAACAAAGTAACTGCCAAAATTAAATCATGATAATAAATTAGTTATGTTTTTCATATCATCAAGAAGGGAACGGTTTTTCAATTGTTTGATTAATTCCCTGAAAGCAAGTCCAAGCGATTATCTAAATTAAGGTTAATTAGTTTCGTGTTTTTTGTCAATTATCTGAATTAAAGATCTCCTTGATTGATTATGTGGTTGGTTGTTTTAAAGCTAATCTCTGTACCCTGCTTTCCATGGTCCACCAGATGCCTTTTTGATACATTGGAAAGAGCCTCTGATACAGTAAACTGTTTCAACAGCTTGTGATTTACAGTGTTCACTTGGGGGGCTGCGCTGTGTTCCTGCTTGCCACCCCCAACCCCCACACCCCCCTCCCCTTTCCTTCCAGAGAGAGAGTGCTGATTTTGGGGTTTTTTCAGGGATTCATTGCCACACAGATCATGAGGAAAACCATTCTCCCAGCGAATTACCTTGATCTGTTCTCTCTCCCTGGGGGCGGATGTGGAAAGATAAAGCTGTGATATATTCTCAGGGCATGCCAAGAATAACTGGTGCTCTGAAATGTCAAAATCTGTTGTGTGTGTGGGTGGGGGGGGGGATTCATGTTGCCCCCTCTGGTAGTACCTGTGATGCTACTGAAACTCAACTTTTGTATAAGTGGGAAAAAGACAAAAGCTTTTCAGTGCCAAGAGTTTCCAATGATTTAAGGTGGGACACTGCAGTGCTTTTTTTCAAGCACTGGTACATTTTGAGTTTTTATGGGCTATTCTGCTCCCAGACTATGGGTCTACTTTCAATAAATTGTCCGGAATGTACATCTAGGTGTACTTTTACCTTACCATGCTGTTTGCATCCATATAGTTCTACTATACCACCTTTATCTGCCATTATCTAGATGAGAAAATGCATACTTCAATACACTTTACATAATCATTCTTAGCACAATGCCAAATTCTATTACAGAATGATTTGTTCATTGTTAATTGTCTGATTGCCTGAAACATTTTAGTCCCTGGTGGCTTTTTAGATCACAGTTTGCATCCTGTTGCCGAGACTGTCAGTTTGCTGGTTTCTCTGATATTTTGATATGTTTCAATAAGTGATGGCATTCCTCCACCCAGGCACCAAAGTAACTACTTAATGTAGATCCACTGTAAAAAAATCAGACAATTTTATCAGGCATTCTCTGGTGTCTCTTTCTTTTAGTGGACAACTTCCGAAGGACACACTCACCTACTGGGGACATCTCGGGGACGCTTGCCCGATACGGTCCCTCCAGGAACTTTGGCTCATTGTCGTTGATGTCTTGAACCTTGATGACGAATTCTGACTCGGGCTCCAGGGGCCGGTTGGTGTCTGAGTCAACGGCCTGGGCGCGTAGGGTGTAGTAAGGCTTCTCCTCCCGGTCCAGACTCCTTAAGGCATGGATGTCCCCCGTAGTTTGGTCAATTGTGAATATGGAGCCGGCCCCGTCTCCCGAGAGAGTGTACTTCACCACACTTTCCCCCTTATCCAGGTCAGTGTGTAGCTAAAAAGACAAAAAGAAGAAAAAAGATAGGTTGAGTTGCAAACATTGGCACAGATAATGATTCATTGAAAGCACTGGGGACAAGCTGTCACAGAAAAGCTATCTCACAAGGACAGTTAAGGAAACTGACTGCACATCAAAGAAGGAAATTCACAATTTATATTTTTTTTCTGCAAAGATCTGCAAAACACTAAGAGTCGTGAGGAATAAGATAAAATGATGGTGCTTTCAGAACGTTTCACAGATTAATGAGGCTAAATCTCTCATAAATAATAGATTCTCTCTGAGCAATTACACTACGGTGATAAGTCTTCAACATCGTGGAATCGTTTCTAACTCGAGTGTGAATCAAAAAATCCCTCTCTTCTCATATAAAGATAGGAGATGATAGGCAGGTTTTATTTTCCTCCTCTCCTCTATTCTCCCCCTCTCTCTTCTCTCTCTCTCTCTCTCTCTCTCTCTTCTCTCTCTCTCTCTCTCTCTCTCTCTCTCCCTCTCTCTCAAGGTGGCAAAGATCAGACTGTGAAAACTTGTAGTAAATAGTCCTTTTTCCAGATAGGTAATTTTTGATAGTGGAGGTTTGTGTGACCAGACCACTCTCAGCTCAGTTGCAAACATATGATATCAATACTCCTGTCAGAAATAGATCTTCTGGACCTATTATAGGTCCAGGAGCCGAAGCACCTCTCTTTGCACTGGACAAATACATTCTGGGCTGGTGTCAGAAAGCGTATTGATACAGTCATGTGTACCTCCCCCGGGGACATCGCATTCAAGTTCAAGGCTTGTTCAAATATTAAAAGGGCTTTTATGCAATGCGATCATCACCATAATACTGTACATGGGTATGGATTTTTGATGTCTTATCAATGGCATGGAATTTCCACCGACACCATTGAAAAACATGAGACATTCCAGGAGACGAGAGGAATGCAGTATAGCAGGAGTCAACACGAGTGCATGCTTGCTCTGTGCAAAATGGATTCATGCCATTTATTCAAAAACATGAAGATTTACGGAAGGCCCAGAAAGGACATGTTCTTTTCATATAATATAAGTGCCGGTTATCGCAAGATCTCAATTTAGTCTGTTAAAACGATAACAGTTTGTGATCACAAGTTAATGAATGTGCATCTCAAGAAAACTGTACCTTATATTAAAAGTTATGAATGTGAATAAGCTCTTGTGACCCCTTGATCACAAGATGAACTGCTGTAACAATTACGAGTATGGACGCTCTCGTCTTACATAGAAATACCTCTCTAATCCTACACTTTATTATTTATTTTGGCCTTTTTCTAGCACTGCTTAAACAGAATAATACCATTTTGGTTGCTTTTGGATGTAACTTGTGAGGTCAAACTGTAGGCCTGTCCTTAACCATTTTTGGATTTACGACCATACTATCCCAAAGAATTAGGTCTGCATTGGGGGATTTTTTTTCCATGTCCAATGAATGCTTGACATTGCGTGCCCTTTGTGTATGGCAACAATCTAAAACCAGAAATGAATGCTTACATTTTCATATTTTCATTATCTTCTAATCCTCATCTATTGTATCTGTACCAAACTTTGTGTACCAAAGTCATCATAGTCCACTCATTTGAACCATTGTATAGCTGATGTGCACTACAGGCAAAGACAACTGAATCCACGGATTTACATTTTATTATTTTGTTTCTAATTATGTCCTTATTTGTCCCCCACTGATGAATATAAAGCTGTCGTGGCTTCCATAGAGCAGAGAGTACATTTGAATTGCAGCTTTAATTTCCCTGCTGCAAGATAAGATTCTAAACAACCGAGGACACGCAAACATGAGCACTGACACACACTGGGAGTAATTGGTGAGTCAGTGCAAATTGCCCCGTGCTCACAAACATAGCATGGCATCGTAATGTTCTCACCCATTGTGCATTATTCATTGCTATTCAAATGAGTGTGGCACATATTTTTAGTTCATAACCCTTTTGGGGTGACAACTAAGTCCCAAAACATTTTATGCAATGAGCTCAAATTCTGCAATGTAAATATGAATAATGTGAACACTATGCCCCTCCACAAACTAAATGCAATCGGACAATAATGTAAACTAGATCACAATCTAGATCACAAACTTTACTCTTTGTGTGTATACTCCCTCTCTAGATAGCGTTGCACACTTGTTTAGTCCATGCAGGTTTAACATTTATGCTCCTTACTTATTATTTTGTTGGTAACATTGCACATTTTGGGAAGATGATACATTCTATTTGTACAGCTCAAGCCTGATTCATATGCAGTGCCAAGCACCCCTTTTTCAAATGTGTACCAACATCAATTTGTTGGGGGTAGGGCTAGGCACTAGAGCTACTTTTTACAATACTAATAAGTACACATATTATGATATACATGTTTTATGAGTTGTGATGCTCCAATCCAACCCATTATTGACAACTGGCAAGTCACACCATCCATATACCAAGTTTTATATTTTTATAGCATTTTATGATGAACAACTGTGGGCTTCTTACAGGGAAAAACAAAGTTTATGTTGGGCTATTTATCTCACTCGCTTTTTCATGGGTCTTGCCAGCAGTCTATGCCCTTTATACAAGGAGACAAAACGAGGACAAGAGGGAATGGTTGGAGGATAGTTCTGCCCTTGCTTTAAATAAATTGGAAATTGGCAGCCATTGTTTCTGTCAAGTGTTTAAGCCAAGTTCTACCTGCCTGCCAAGAAGTGCACATATCGGTGGGAGCTTGTTATGGTTAAGGCAAACCTACTGTTTAAAAAAACATTTAAAGGCTAAGCCAAATATTCACTTTCAGGTTAATTTATGTTAATAACAGAGAATAAATCCATTATTTTTAAACATTTAGGTTCATACATCTATTGTATCAGACTCAGTACAGCCTTGGAGCATTTCCATGATATGTTTGGTCTTAAATTGACAAGGTTTCACTAGAATAATCCACCAATAGTTACTTAGTTTCAGAAGTTTTTTTTTTAATAAGTTTTTTTAATCCTTAAATAAATGAATATGGGATGTCTAATTCACTCTGTCAATGTTGATTAAATAAAGTATTTGTTGATAAAAAAAAACATGTGATTCATTTAAAGAAGTATTTTTTTTTTAAAAATCAATACAATGTTTGGTGGGCCAGTTCTCCCTTTAGCTGTGCGCACTCCCGCGAGATGCGCGCCAGTTCTCGTCACTGCACCTGTCAGAGTTTCCGTCCTCACGTCACGACATTTTCGAAGGTAACCCAACAAACAAATGCACGCGCTCAGCATTTATCCTCGCCGATAACTCCGCTAAGAAACGGTGAAAAAAGAAAATGTTACAAGTGTTACACCTGCTTGAGTCACGTTGTTGAACGGACGAGAGTTGATACAGTTTAAGTCCTCAGGAGGAGGGGGAGAAGCAGGTGTGTGAAAGCCCCAAATGAGAGAGAGAGAGAGAAGAGGCGCATGGAAAGTAAAAAGATGCAACCTGAGTAGCCTACAACGAGGTCTAAAAAAATCACTGAAAGTTACGTTACTGAAACGCAAACTTTAATTCCTCTCAACTCTGAACTACAAAATGAAAGCCATAAACCTAACGCAGCTGATGCCAACAGGGACACATGGACGTATTGAACACATCATGGCTGAATCACATTATAGAACCAAGCTATCCAGAGCAAAAATGGATTCTTGTTTTCCACCTGGACTTTTTCAAAGGATTTCACTTTGGAGGTGAACTTCAGCCTTTATTACATATTCCTGGTGGTTTCAACTTTTATAAAATGGAATGATATGGATTATGGACGGAGTTACATGTGGCCTGCATGGCTGAAGACTTCAAAAGGTTGGCCATGACTCTTATTATACTGTACACTGTGCTTTGCTTGGAGGCCACATTGCCTGCCTTTCTTTCTTCTTCTTTCTTTCTTTCTTTCTTTCTTTCTTTCTTCTTTCTTTCTTTCTTTCTTCTTCTTTCTTTCTTTCTTCTTTCTTTCTTTCTTTCTTTCTTTCTTTCTTCTTCTTTCTTTCTTCTTTTTTTCTTTCTTTCTTTCTTTCTTTCTTTCTTTCTTTCTTCTTCTTTTTTTCTTTTCTTTTGTGCCAGAATTCACTTTTCTGTTGGTTGCTGAGAGCATTGTAGAGCTGGTAGATACTCCATTAGGCCTACACTTAATCGACTTTAAGTGGAGTATGTTGTTCTTATAAAGCAATTCCTTAACTAAATTATCCATCACGATGCTTTATACGAGTTTTTAATTGTCTTGTTATGGATGTTTTGACAGATGTTATGCAGTCAAACACAGTTCACAGCAACATAGATTGGTTAATTTTTACTTTGTTTGCATTTGGCATATCAATTGGAAAGGTAATTTCATTAATATTAGGAGATTTAGTTCAAACATATTGCCCATAGTTAAGTGCTTGCCTGGGTGTAGGCGTGAGTTTGGCAGAGAAGTGACTCAATGCTGTTCTATAATGTTTTATTATCTTCCACGCTGTGCTATGTGTTATGCTGTGTGTTTTTGCTGTCTGCTGTGCTAATGGTTTTTATGCTTTTCATTCGTCTCTGTCTGCTTTCTTGTTTGCTGATCATAAATTATTCTATCGCAATGTATGTATTATGTGATGCCATGATTTATTTTTCCACTACACGACACATCCTTTGCAACATGTTGTGAAAGTTCATGTTATACAAACACACATTTGGTATGTATGACACAAATTGAACGGCTATGTTGACGGTTTTGCACATAGATGGAATTCTGGCCTGGATGGGATATTTTATTACTTTTCGATCCGGTCTGCATTTGTATGTGCAAGTATGTTTTTGTCCATACTGCTGTGGCATCCATGTTGTTTGTGTGGATATAGCCTATAGTATTGTTGCTTATTAATTATGGACAGGTTTTTGTGTATGGCCGTGTTGTCAGACACATTGAGGGAATAGTTTTTGCTGTACTGGCTGCAATAATTCATCACATGTCGCTAAAACATTGGTGTAGTTCAATAATGAGTCATTAGCACATATTCAGCTGGGCTTTGGTTTCAACAGGAATGGATTGAACCAGTTTCTGTACTGCGGAAGGGTTAATGGTATTGCAGTGACACAAGTGCAGGAATTTTGCCTTTAGTGAAGACTATTTGATGGCAAGTTGGAAACGTATACTGTGATGGTTTTGGCCGGCCCGGGCATCAATTTAACAGCAGCACAGATGCAACATGCTCTTTAAGACCTTTTCTATTAACATAATTATGTTATTTTTATTCCAAACTTTTTTCCCATATTTCCCAGTGATGCTTGGGTTTATGCAGATGTGTTATCTTGGTCATTGTATCCCTTGCTTTTCCCAAATGATGTGTGTGTGTCTGTGCATATGAAATTATGAATACATATATGCCATACTTTTGTCTACCTGTTGCAGAGTTGTTGTCAATGTTTTTGACTGATGAATGTTTTTTTGTGTGTTTTATTGTCTATGGGTTTGTTGATACTGTGCAGAAAGAGAGCCCCCTCTCTAATTAAAGCCCGTAATTAATACCGTTTGGAATTACTGTACAAATCATTAGCTTTCATTCTCTGATTTAGTGAAATGCCATGTCTGTAGGTGAAGCAGCTGGCAAATGACTACACACACAAGAGTCTTTCAAATGTGTTGTTGTTATCTTAAAGGTTATAAACCATAACTTTAGTAAAAAAAAAACTATTGATCCTCTGACTAAAGTATAGGTTTTGGTTGTTTTAGCTGTTGATATTACAAAACACAATGTATCATCCTACAGCTGTATTTTCCCCTTGAGTCTAATGGAAGAGAGAGCTATTTTCTTGTGGGCCTTCTTAGCTGTCAGCAGTTACTCTGCTCCAGAGTGTTGTTGCCCTCAGGCGCTCCCCACAAACTTTTGCTTACACGTTTTTCCCCGGTCTTTAATAAAACGCTGTGTGGATCCCAGGACCTCTATGTCTTAGTCAGACCAGTAAAAGGCCATCCTGCTGTGGAGTGTTCTACACATTTATTATCCCCTGTTCCTTCCCATTGTCTAGTAAACCCTTTATCTTTCTGCAAACACTTTCACGGTATAATATATACTTATTTCAAGATTTTAGTGTTGCAGACTTTTTTCTCGTAATCTTAACCAATGAATAAAAATGGGCGGAAAATAAACTCATTGCTGGCATTATAAACACATTGATCCGCACTGTCCAATCTTGTGTAAACCGATACAAATTGCTTGCAACAGACAAAGTTGCTAAGCATATGTTTTGAGATTTGTTGAGAATTTTTAATGCTTTTCGGTTTTTGATTTTCGGTATATTACAATATGTTTATCCTTCCAATGAAATCTATACCTTGTGAAGCTGAAACATCATATTTCTGGCACGCGCTTGAATAATTAACAGTGTTAGCATTGTTAGCTTCACAGCAGCATTGTATATTACTTTTAGGTGTTCACTATATGCTGTTCAGTCTTGAATAATCTTCAAAACAAATTTTAAAAAAATAACAGAAGGATTCGGCATCAGTATACTAATGCATGTGTGTGCTATTGAATGCATTATCTCAAATGCATGATTAATGGGGAGTTTATACATTTTGTTGTCCTGACTGACAAAAAAATCAAAGCAAACTTGGAGCCTGGAAATTTTTCACATGTGCAGTGTATTCAATGCAAATACCCAGGAGAGGCACCTGCTAATCGAATCAGAAAATGCACAATTAAAGATGAAAAGGAAATGCAAACATAAAAAAGAATAGGCATGTTTGCCCATTAATTATAAGTGCAAGTTGACTGATATTAATTAAAAAACCCATTAGGCTAACAATGGTAATCAGTTATATAAAAATTATTCTTTATTAGGCAAGCAGTCACAGGCTGCTTTTCAACTACAATACACCCAATCAGGTTCAATAGGCAAGAGGCACAAATCACAGCAAGGACCTTGTTAAGAGTATGTCAAATGAAAATAAGTGTTTTTACAAAGAAGAGGGGGAGAAATGTCCTATTTCTTTCTTGTTACTGTTGTTTCCAATTTATAATTTATAAACCAGCAAAGCCCAGTGTATGTATGCCAGATTCCAACTATGCCATAGCTGATGATCTTATGTAAATCTGAAAAAAAAGCAAACACACATTTGGGTTGCAATAAAGCATGTGCAGAATGACTGGGTGGATGATATGCGGCCACATTATGGCGAGAATGTCTTTCGCACTCTACCCCATTTTTCATGATAAGCATAATTAGCAAGATGCTCCGCTCAGGGTTGAGAGTTGACATGGCGGCTATAAAAAGAAGCAGGTAGAGCGAGGACAGAGCTAACAAGACTCCCGTTACCATCCTAACTAACGCCATCTGTTTGAGGAATTATGTTTGCATTCAGGATTTTTTTTTTACCCCCAGAACCCTCCCCCCCCTTCCCTCTCCCCTCTGATCATTGCCCACTGTTCACACATTTTCAAGATCCAGGAAGTCTGTTCTTAAGGAACGTTTTTAAGGTTTCAAAAATCGGATACCTCCCAACCCTATTTCCAGGTCTGGCTTTATCCTAAATTTGCCAGGATTTATGTCTCTTAATGGACAGGCAATAGATGATAGCAGGGTTAAACGCTGTGACCTATAATTTCCACAATATTCTCTCTCCTCTAGCCATTAAGCAATCTTGACCTATCTGGATCAGTTCGAGGCAATGAATCAGCGGTGTGTCGTCAAAACAAATACCGGCAGCAGGCACATTACTCATCTCCTATCAGCTCAGGAATACTGCTATTTACCCCAATTTACTCAAGTATTGGCCACAAATCAGGAAATTGCTAACCCATTTAGCACTTGGCTTTCGGGGGCAGTCGCATGCTAAAGGCAATGATGGTGCCTTACCAGGAATGCTTGGCTCTCTGAGAGATGGTGTTGTGCCCTGCGCTTACTTTTCAGGATTTTTGCAGCTCGTAGCCCTCCTCATTGGCTATGCAGTGAACCTGCACATTGATTAATTTGAGTGATTTCAAAAAGGAGAATGTAACCAACCTCTGTAGAAAATGCTGTAATTGGATTTTCTGCAAACTGGGATTATGCGAGTGAGCCCCCCTCACAGGAATGCATATGGAAGCCACACCACTCTTGCTGATAGTGGGCCAAATGTAGTTCCTTTTTAAAAAAATAAATAAAAAATAGGTCCCAGCAACCCTGCACCAGCAAATGCATTTACAAATCAGTAAACACTATTGGAAAAAAAGGGTCAGTTCGTAGTTGCTTTTCTCATCTTTAAATGCATTTGAAAATATCAGCGTGGATTATGTAATTCAATATTCATGTCATTGTCTGCTACAGTGTGCTATTCTTTTCTCAGATCTCTTATAATTATTTTTTTTTATGATCAGAAATCAAAGGGGAACATGCATCATTTGTATATATGTTGGTTCATATTGGTGACCTTAGTTTTACATAAGTTCAATGGAGTACTGTTCTGGTTTCCATCTACGTACATCAATGGATACTGTATGTCCACCCTTTAGTTTCCATCCTATTTCATTATATCTGTTTTCTTTTATGTCTATGTAAATAACTCTTGCCTTGTATGTTCTATCTTGTAAGGCACTTTGAGCTGCATGTATTGCATGAGAAATTCTATATTAATATACAGATTATACTTATTTTGATATAGCCAAGCAAATCCTACAGTAAAGAAGTAACATTTTCTTCCTTTATTCTCTATCCTTTGCCCACTCCTGTATTGTATTTATTGTGTTGGTTCTCTTTGGTTATTCGGTTTGACATGTTCCCTTCAATACAACAGCTAACCATTCAACCACTGTCACAAAAAAAAAAAAAAAAAAAAAAAAAGCCCTCGTATGTTGACATATGTTGTGGGTTGCTCCATGTCTGTGCCTTGTCAGCCCAGTGTCATGGCCGTGTCACAACTGTTGGCTGTTTGGTAAGTTTGCACAGGGTTATTTGAACCGGAGCAAGGCTTGCTGATGGAAAAGAAAAGCACTGTCACATAGTGCGAGCTTATTATAGCTGATCGATATTGGCTTTCTCCTCGCGAGCCATTTCTTTGCAGCTGACAGCTCCGAGCTCGCTATCTGGGTTGTGTCATACCTCAGTCAGGTAATGGGGACGGAGGTGGAGAAGGAGTGCACACATACATACACACCCACACAGATGGACACTGCTGTACCGGTGGAAATGCAAACACAGGAAATGTTTGTGTGTGTGTTTGTGTGTGTGTGTGTGTGTGTGTGTACGATAGAGAGAGAAAATAAGAAAGGGTGGAAAAGATGGAGAGAGGTCAAAATGGAATAGATTGACATATATAGCCGTGGGTGTGTGTTTGTGACAAGAACAGATTGAAGCAGTTGAGTTGTATTCACCTGTGAAAACTGTATTAGAGCAATTCAGCGCTCGGTACAAAATCACATTCAGTTGCAAACCGGCATTCATCTAAACCCAGACATGTGCATTCACTATTTGTACTAGGGGTGTGCACGTGTACACGTGTACACGTGTAACCGTTTAGTAAATCATAACCGTTTAGGAAAAATCAATAAACGAAAACCGTTTAAAAAAAAATCTTCAAATTTAAAATTTTCTTTTTTTCAAAGTTTTTAAATATGTTCTGGAGACACACATTTATTGATTTTACATCACTAGTAGGCCTAAACTATTTGGGGATGATACAAGCTAGTCTGCCCAATCGGTCTGTCCCTCGGCGAGTCTGTGTGAGTGTGTGTGTCGGCGCACACACACACACACACACGGGGAGTCGCCGTGCCGGTGCAGCCACGGAAGAGGGATGAAAGATAACCTAAGATTAAAGTTACTCGGTTGACGTGAACTACGCTTGTAAGTAGCCCGAACTTTATAACACTGTTCAACTGCATGAACGTGGACATGTAGAAAGCGATAGGCTATATTAATCAGGAAATGAATGAAGCGCGATAATGACGGCGCACATGTCAGGCGAACGTGTGTGTGTGTTTGTGTTTGTGCCATGGACCTATTATAAGAGGTGTGTAAACGAGCGTAGTTCATTTCAACTGTGTGTTTACAGGCGAACGAACGCGTATGTGTGTGTGTGTGTGTGTGTGTGTGTGTGTGCGCGCGCGCCTACAGGACGGCGGGCGCGCGAAGACAATGACGTCACGGTTAACCGTGTACACGAAAAAAATTCCGTCGTGTACACGGTTAGACATTTTTGTAAACGTTCACACCCCTAATTTGTACTGTGGGTGGATGAACTTTGTAACCATATAGTCTAATATAACTGTATACATACTGTTGAAGGACGCCTGCCAATGACTGCTGCTGCAATGGCTGTGCATTATCACAATCAAACCATCTGGAATCTTGAAACTATTTACCAGGTCAACAATCTAAATAATTCAATACAGTTGCAGCTTTTACCATACATGCCCGTTAGGTTGCCTCTTGCATAGCAAATGACATGTTGTAAGAATGATTTGACACGTCACATCAATGTACATGATTGTTATTGATCTCGGTGAGCTCTCGTACAGGGTTAAGGCTTGATTCCCCTTTTTTCTCATATCACACTTGATTAAACAATATAGTGATATTGATACAACATAGAATAGAATAGAATGCAATTTTCTACCCAGAATCACAAACACTAGAGCCCATCAATGTCAAGGACCACAAAAAAAAACCGTTGACCAGGGTCGTAAAGTGATACCGATTGGGACATTAGCACGCTGTTTGGATATATGATCCAGGCAATTCAGGAAGAAAAGTCCATTAACCCACCAGGAGAAAATAAATGAAATATATTTCACTGGCAGGACAGATGAATGGCGTCATTACCTTTTTATTTCAGCTGTTCTGTTGAGAATTCATAAATCATAAATCATAAACATACCATTACAATTGTAGATAGCCCCGACCTCTTAATATGTTCTAACTAGCGGCTGAAACCTCGCCCACACCTAATGCATAATGTTCAGGAGAGCAATTCTTTCAAATTACTTTTGAAATTGATTGATTTGACGAGGAGTTACTTCACATTTTGACTTTCTTTTAACGGTAAGATCTGTGATTTTTATTCTTTACATACAATATTTTACATAGTCTGCAAATGTACTGCATTTTCTTCTACTGGCATTCAAAACAACTCTGCAAGCCAGCAATGCTTAGCTATAGGTCATTAAATAGACCTGCATAGATCAGTGCAAAGCAATCAAGTTATGCAGCCCGTGATTTAGGAGTAGAAAGTAATTAACTGCTGGCTTTCAGTAAATCCCACTGAAGTATTTTACAACATTGGCTATCATCATCATCATTGCATAATGTGTAAACAGGTTAGCTGTGTTTAAATGGGCCTCTTCAGGTTTTTAAGCATTGTACAGCCACATTCCAAAACATTTAAACCAAACCATGTTTAACAACGTGGAACCGGCCGTCACTAGAAAAGTCTGGTGAATTTTCATATTGTCAGAGGATGGAATCTCTCTTTGTCGAGGGGGGGGGGGGGGGGACATAAGTCTTGTCGGAAAGGTTTTTATGTCCTTCTTATAGGTCCTCATTGAAAGATTAAATTGTGGGCTCCCACGTCAAGTCGTAAATCTCAAGCCAGGTACGGGGGGGGGGGGACTGTGAGGGAAGAGCCATCAATAAAAAGAAGGATGGTCATTCCTTGTCAGGCAGCGAGCGAGGGAATAAACAAGTTGTAGGAGGGGAACAGGGGGCTGCCCTTTCTAGCAAAACGTGCTTTATTGACTTGTATTCAAATGAGCGACCTTTTTGTCTGCAGGTGTGGGGAAACGGGGCAATGGAGCATGCCACAGTGCATACCATCACATGCTCTATTGCAATAAAGGGTATACCGAGGGACCTTTTTATCCCCTCCCCTTTTATAGGTCCTTAGTGTGACTCAATCTAAATTGATTGGATTTCTCTTTAACCTTCGGTGCAGGTGCTGTTATGGGTATGATATCTGCTCCCCTGAACTTAATGGCTGCAGCCTTGGTGTGCTTTTTCTTTATGGAAACTTGAATAGATGGCCCCGGCTGTTTTTTCTTGCCATTTGTTTTGTCCCCTTTTTGAGGGAGTTTCTGATGTTGCCTTTCTACCAAGTTCCCAGAAAACATGCATGTGTATGTGCAGATTTTGTGGGAGGTAACGGCCAAATTATAATTTTTTTTTAGACATAGTGAGAACTTGGAGACCAGGAAGTCCTTATCTGGGTCCAAACACTCATCAATGGGATTCCAAATGATAGGTTTGCTCTAGCTCCCTTGCCAATATCTCTCTAACCCTCTTCCTCAAACACAAAACACACCCTTTTCTTACTTGTATATCAAAGGTTTTTTTGACCATCTTCTTGCTGGCACAGGATGGGTCAGTATAAAATAGTAGACAAGCGCTGAATTGTATTTTCTTTGGCATGCTTTGAATTCCTTCCACATACATCACAATGAGACACTGTATAGCCTGATATGTTGTCAATACAACACTGCAGCTTCTGGTAAGCCCTCCAGGACATTGAATGATGGAAAGCCATTGGAGATGTGTTGTTTTTTGATTGCACCTCCATCAGCAGTAAGCGGCGGCCATTATATGTACCATTATCTGAAATTCCAAGTATACAGTTCCTTTTTTTTTAAATCGATCCTGAATTGCCACATTTACTGTAATGCTGTGCAAACTATGTCAAATGGCATTTCATGACCGGTACTTTCAATGAAGATAGGATGGAGGAGGCTGCTATAGACTGAAATGCAAGGAAAATAGGTGCCGAGAGTTTAATAGAGAGTGAGAGGAAGCAGCTTGGCTCTGGATATATACAGCCAGAACCGCTAATGGCCGTTTTCTCTTGCAGATAATCACCGCTCAGCATAGGAAAGGCCTCAGCATTATCCAATAGTGAGTGCACAGGGGTTGTTACATCAAGCCCTTTAAGCCCCGGGGATTTAATTGCTAATAAGCAATAACAAATGTGGTCGTCATCAAAAGGATATTGTCGAAATTTGAATGATATTAAATGCACAATGTTGGTGCTCTAATCAATACGTTATGGCGGTCCCTTTGTTTCTTATGCGACGGAATAAATAGCCATGGGATTTTAAAAGTGTAGAGGGAGAAGACATAATGGTTTGTTGTTTTCACACCTGTATATTTATTGTGTCATTGGAACTAGGAAGCTCACCACTACTGCAACCTTGCAGTTAACTTGAACACGTATACTGTATAGGCAAGGCAAGGCAAGTTTATTTATATAGCACAATTCAGACACAAGGTAGTTAAAGTTTAAACAACATATTTAAATAGAAGTAGAACCATTGTGCTATTGATACATCCATTGTATTACTGAAAACAAACCGTTTCATAAATGGCCCAGAGCCTCTTCAGCCTTTTATGTGAAATATTAACTGACCACTTTTCAAAAGTAGTTCAGTTGCCCTTTGAGCAAGCCCTCCAAGCAGTTGCTTCCATATTAATGCTGTTAGCAGGGACAAGTAGTAGTGCTATAGAGATCTTGCTTATTATGACCTTTTATAGGTATAATATACTTAAGTACCAAATAAGTAACATAATATGCAGCACCCAGTTGTCCCTGTAGGTTTTCTAACACTCATTTCATGTTTTTGGTGTGTGCCATTCTAACTTCCTTGAAGACAACACTATATACACGGTGAATCTCAATTCAGGGGTTACAGCCTACGAAGGCTGCATTTGAAGACCGATTGCGTCATAGTGGCGCGCAAAGGCTTGTTCCATTTGCAAGGCTCCTTCATATGCGGCCGAGAAATGCAGCCTTCGTTTCACGGTTTTGAAGGCTGCAACAGTTGGATCCTTCGCGGCCCAACATTTCATTGCGTTTTTTTCAGAGATGGCATAACATAAACATAACAAAACAGCAACGTGTTGCTTCATCTTCTTAACTTTTATCTTCCTTTCTTTTTTTCTTGTACTTTTTTTTCTTTTCGTCTGGTAGGCAACTTCTTTTTCTTTTTTCCTCCGTTGACAAGGCTGTCTCCATTGGCAGCAATCAGGGTTGCTAGGCAGCACAGGAGCGGCGAGTCGTCACGTAAGGCAAAGGCTTGTTACGCAAACCGGAAATGCTCGTAAACAGAGACATGCGGAGACCGTCTCGTTTAACAACGCTCGTTCGGCCTTCAAATCGGCCTTCACAGGCTATAGCCTTCATAGACCGCAAGGACGCGGTCTCTGGATTGGGATATAGCTACAGTCTGGCAAGGTTTATAATGGTGTGTGTGTGTGTGTAAACAATATCAATATGTTACTGTTCATGTCATTTTTCACTTTGTTCTGAAATTATGTTGCATGCATTAAATGGTAATAGAACCAAAGTCTAAATGAATTCCCTTTCATTATGTTGTAGTCACATCATGCCACCATAACACATGAACATGCAGACATGGCATATTTTTTTTTCTACTGGTATTGCAAAAGAAAAGAAATGTTGCTTTGCTTGCATAACAGTCTGAAATAGACCAAACAGCATGTGGGGAGGGATAATGTTTTTTTTTGTTTAGTATGTCCTTCCCACAACCATTCCCAGAACATCACTAATATTTACATAGGCATCTATTTACTTAGGATTTACATAAATGTCGCCCCAAGCATTAAAAAAAAGTTCATTTTAGTCTGTGGCTTGGAAATTAAACTCGGATGCCCCCAAAATGACAACGGCCGCGTTTCCCAGATGCGATCGTTCTTTGGGGCCAAAGAAGGGTCGAAAGAAGGGTTCGCCAAAGAAAGAAGGGTTCGCCAAAGAAGGAGCGTTAAGATACGGGTGTTTCCCAGATGGCTTCTTTGGTGCCTTCTTTGGAGAACGCGTAAGTTGAAGCGAAAGAGCCTCTTTGGTGGGAGCTGTCCACCGCGGTCGTGCTGAAACTGAATAAATCGATGCCAGGCGAATCGATCACCCACCTCTTTATCAGCGCATAAGTCACACACAGCGCCCCGTGGTCTCCCCCACACAGGTGGAATTAGGCTACGCATGTATCGTGTGTGTGTGGGGGTGTGTGTGGTGCGGGGGGGGGGGGGGGGTAATCAAGCCCATTAGCGCATATATACCCCGTGGATAGGCACACACATGTGAGAGTGGAAGAAAGCGGCAGAAAAAGAAACAAGCGGGCACCGTCGTTTACCGCGGAGGAGATGGGCGTTAGTGGACGAGGTCTGGCAGCACCGGGCAGTTTTATTCGGGGGAACAAGGGGCAAAAAGAACATCACGGTGAAGAACCGTGTTAGGCAGGCCATAGCCGAAAATATGTCCCCCTCCATCCCATGTGGCCTGCGTGACTGGGGTGCTGTGAGGAAGAAGTGGCAGGAGTTCCAGAACCAAACAAAAAGGAAGAGTGCGAAGGTTTCACTAATCAATCTCCCTTCGTTGCAGGTGATGCAGACGCCCAGTAAAGACAGCGCAGAGTAACCCCTCCCCCATATGGTTTCAATAAACTACTTTGGTTTCCTTTTCAACCATGTATTGTGTGTATCATTTTGCATTGAAATGAGAGTGTCAAACCTATAGCAACAAAAAGTCCCAGGCAATTTGTAATTTATCTAAGCGTAGGTTAATGACGTGTGCGTATAGTGTGCCCTTTCAACAGCATTCCAGTGCCAGACTTTCAGGTAAAGCACTAGGACACAGCAGCAATACTCATAATGTGCAGGACGTAACATGTAGCCAACATCTGCTGGTTCTGTTTATTTATTTCAGCCTTCAGGCCTGAGAGTATATGGGTGATGTGGTGGTTGTGGGTTTATCGTTTAGTGATCAGTGATTGGTGGTAAAGGGGTAGGGGCTGGGGGTTGTTGGACCTCAGAAGAGGTTGATATGTTCTTAAAAACGCAGCGCAGCCAGAAGCTGCATCTCCGGGGGGCTGAAGGAAAAATTGCATGTGTGTGGAGACACCAGAGTGATCAGCCGTTGGATCTCCGCACGGCCGGGGCAGTCGGTACTTTGCCTGGACGGCCCGGTCTGATAGCACGTCCAGTGGGGAGAAGTGCCGACGCACGTATGCATTTATGTAAACCGTCTGGCTTCGCGCACGGCGAGGCTGTTGTAATGCAGCCATGGTTTCTCACACGCGCGGACTTTGGCAACGCCTTTATAGCAGGTGGAGCCGCTCTGGATGAGGTTCAGCTGAGTTCAATTAAATCTGTTTCCTTGATATCTGTCAAATGCCACAGGGTTGTGGATGTTTTTTTATGTGTAGTAGGCTACTATAAACTCATATGTGTGTGGAAAACGTAAACGTGTAATTCATTAAAACATTTTTTTCTCTACTATTAGTTTATGTTTATTGCGCCAGGTCCGCATAGAACATTGTTTTATTAGCCTATTTCGAAAAGTGGAGGAAATAAATGTCCCTGACGCAGCATGATCACTGACGATTTGGTCGCTAAGAAGGTTGAAAGAGTGGGTCAGCGCCGTCGTACAGTTCCATCTTAGTGAAAGTACTACTTTCGCTAAGAAGGAATCTGGGAAACGCATTCTTCTTTCACAGCGTTCTTAAGTGCGCTCCAAAGAAGAACTTTGCCCAAAGAGGCTCTTTGGGATTCTGGGAAACGCGGCCAACATCGGTACAATCTAATGGAGAACACTCAAACAGCCCTGAAGTAGGTTAGAGTGTAACCGATAAATCAGACCAATGCAGTAATCGCTTATTGCCGATATACCAGTGTTGGCTTGATGCCAAAACGTAAGACAAAATTGCACTACAGAAATGCCAAACAAGGTTTAAGGTAATTTAGGTGATACAGTGAACAGTCAAAAAAGTACATAGTTTGTCCACTGAGCACTGATGAGTTGACATTTAAATCATAAACCTCTCTAGACAAACACATATTAACCTCAAACATCCAATAAGTAAGTGTTTTAATAGATATCTCTTTAAAGCTATTGTCATTTTTGGTCGGGAGTTTCTCAGAGCATATGATCATTTTGGCCGAGTTTTATCTAACTTCATTCAACTCTGTGTATGTCCTACTTGTGCAACATATTAGAATAAGTAGGAGACCCAGATGTTGTGTTGTAAACAAATGCTTTGCTCTGATGATCAAATATGCAGCTGTTCTGGTGGTGAAGGATCTTGAATAAATGTGCCATAAAACGTCCTGTGGTTGATATAGCTTCAGTCAAGTCTAAGACGCAGATGAGTATGTTTTAGAAATTTGAAGGAAAAAGAGAAAACAATTATCCTTCTACAAGGTTATCATGTTGTTTGCCAACATCTGCCATCACAAGCAAAGCAGCGGCGCATTCAGCCCAACGCAAACAGTTAATAGAGAAACTTCTCGATCCGTAACTCTACTGCAACCCCCCCCCCAACACACACACACACACACACACCCTCCTAGCAGTTGTCTTGCATTCCCCACGCTGTCAGAACTGACAAAGACGACCAGCTCTTGTTAGTATTGTGAATTATTTGAATTTCAATGGCCAGTGCTAATTAGAAAGCGATTCGTCCTTTGCAATTACAGCTGGCGGTGAAGCGTTAAATACAACACTCACTGAAATAGATATTTATGTTTTGCTTACGTGGTCAGATTTTTCTTTAGAAAAAAACGGCACAGAATTTCATCAAAGCTTCCACAATGTTGAAAATAATTACACATTTCTGAATAATAGTGTCTAGTTCTTTTGATACTTTAATTGCACAGAGGCATAGAAATAGAGACACCGACGTAAAAGTCGGATGAAACATTAATCTAGAAGAACCCATAGAGTTAAATCGCTGCTTAAAAGGCCTTGAAGCCACAGATAAATGACTGGCTTGTTCACCCAGTCGACATCTACTCTATTTCTATTCTATTGGGCTTTTATGAATAAAAGTACTTCTCCTTCATAAGGGGAAATTGGTCCACAGCCATTAAAACAACCCAGCCACCTCACATATCTTCTCAAAGATATGGGTGAGGTGGAACTGTATTCAAATCCACATTTTCATCCCTATCTATTTTATATGCTGTAAGGTTAGGTATGTCGCTTACAGAAACAAAATCCAACATGATGCTGGTTTAACGAAGCAACATTACCTCAGGGGAAGGCATAGTGTACCAATACCCTTTTATGCTGCAATAGACATCAACAGTTTCAATGGACAACTTATACAGCATTCATATGAAGGCGAAACGTTGCTTGAATGTAAATACACATTACACATGTGTTAAAGGGTGAAAAGACACTAAACTAACAAGTAGAACAACACAACAGTTGTCAACTAACTCATGAATGAGACCCAATGGACGAAACTAGTCCTGAAACTCTGAAGCAATCAAGCAAACCAATCGGAACTGCGGAGGAAAATCACCAATGCGTATATAATAAAGTACGCATTATGTTCATTAAATAAGCGCTGACATTTCAAAAAATAATAAGTTCTATATTTTGGATAATTAAATATTAATTTGGTTCGGAAGTCCACAGAGGCTAAACGTGGCAGTCAGTTTGAGCCCCCCTGCAGCCTAAATCCTCTGCGGGTCACTAAATGGAAATCACGTTTCAACACTCGAGAGCGGAATGCATTAGCCCAATTGGGCAGTGATATATTATACGACAAGCAGCATCCATTGCACTAAGACACACGGCCCATTAGAGTTCATTTATGTGCCTTGAAAAACAAAAACTGTTTCCTTTTTATCGGCCTCTCTGGTGGCACTTGATAAAGTCCTTTTAGAAGACTTGTCACTAACACCGCGCCCTCCCACTCTCCCAGGCATTATCTCTCTCACTGTTATCCAGCTAGTTTTTGAACCTAAAGCCTTTTCTTTCCCCCTTAAGATCGGGCCTGACAAAAGGTCTGGGGATCCCATCTCCAAATGCTTTTCATATGGCAAAGAATCAGTCAATTATTTTTCAAGCAGTGCACTGGCCCAGGATTAAGTGACTTAAGAGTTGAGCAGACAAGCAGCCTCCCTCCCTCTCCCCCCCTTCTGTTTAGCCCCAGAGACTTCCCACAAACAGCACAGCTTTGTCAGGGCTGATTGCAGCGGCACTGGGGCAGATAAGTCAGTCTTACTATTATCCTATGTAAGCAAGGGGTGCCAAATTACAAGTTTAGCCTTAAAACCCTGTGGAGTTTACTTACGGATGCCTTAAGCCTCAGTGGAGAATAATAATAAAAAAATAAAAAAGTCCTATACTAAAAGAAACAGAGTTGGCTAAGGTTTGAGTATATCTCTGGATTCAGTTCAGCAAATCTGGTTTGCTCCGGTGTCTATTTTTTTTATTACTGTCGGCATCTTCCCCGGCTCATGACGTTCAGACAGCTTTACAGGGAACTGTAATTTAAATATATGTGACTGCCATGCCATCGATTCTCTCACCACTTCATTGTCATGTGTGTCTGGCTCGTCTAACATAGAAACCCAGGCACAGCTCTGTTAGCATGTATGGATTTTTTTTATTCTCCCATGCCAGAGACCATCTTTATCTTAAAACACTAACACACAGGGACAGTTTTACAACACGGGCATTAAAGGATGAAGGCTTAGTTCCTGGAGAAAAATAAAAATGTATAACTCGGGGGCTTTCACCAACAGAGCTATGGGTGGTTTTTGAGATTACAAGTTACAATAACTTGGTCAAAAAAAGACTGATTGACCCAAAATATTGTCCCATTGATTATAAGAATGAATTGAGTGGCGTGGACATACTCTCTAAGGGGCAGGGCGGAAAATAAAAAAAGTGCACCCCTTCCATGTGAACAAACTTATGGCCCAATGTGTGGGGCACGTCCTTGACTCCCAAGACATTGGGGTGTATATACGTTTTGGCTGAAATAGGTGACATAAACACACAGCCACTGAACTGTCCCTTTGATGTGCCATTAGGGTAAATATGTTAAAGCATGAAGGTGTCCAATCAGGGCACCTCTTCAGGTGAAAACAAACGGTTGGTCTCCGGTGCTACTAGGGGGCCACCATGGTAGACTACCATGCTTCTACTATGGCCACATGAGAGGGGCACTTGAAACGCTCAAATGGCCCGGTGAGGAAGTCCCATTTGTAGTTAAATGCACTGGTTTGAATAGAGATTTAGAAAAAGGGCACTAAAGGAAGGTCCCCCCGCCGCCCCAATGCATTTATCAATAATACATATTGTGATCATTTATTTCGCTGACTTTGCCCTGCTTGAAACCCTAGTACCTCCTTTAAACTTTCTATACATTAGTGTTCCTTTGTCTTCCCTTTTCTCCTATTTTATCTCCCTCACGTTTCGACCGTGCCCTCCATTTACCATGGATTCAATTTCTTTCCCCTAGCTCCTTTACTATAGTGATTTATGGCTTCTCACGCACCATGGGAAAAAAAAAAAAAAAAAAAGTGGAAAATAAAATAAGGCTTTTTTTACCTTGCCGACGTACTGCGGGTCTGAGCCCATGTACTCCTCCAGCACAAAGAACTGGTTCCACACCCAGCCCCTCTTGACCCGTTGGAAGCCATTCCTCATGGGGCCTCCCGCCACCAGCGAGCTGCTCCTGGCGTGCTCCCTCCCCGCCGCCGCCGCCCGGCTCCGCCCCAGCGCCAGCGACGGCGGACGCAAGCAGGAGACCAAAGAGCCTTCGTCCACGAGAATCCAAAGGAACAGCAGCAGGCAGTTCCTTGTTAGCATTGGCGATCTGGGAGGTTCAGGTTTTACCCCAAGTTCTTAAAGTCCAGTGGCGAGAGTCGAAGAGCCACGCTGAAACGACTTGTGGAGGCGGGTATGGGGAATGGTGGTGGTTAGGGTGGGGGGGAGGAGGGGGAGGGGGGTTCTGTGCCGGGATGTGGCAAACCCAAAATGTAGTTTATCCGGGGGGGCTTGTCCAGAGCCCACTCAGAGATGTATGGAGCTCATCACCTGAAAGAAAAGAAGAAAAAAAATATATCGGTTTAAAGATTTGCTTTTTAGATGAAGCCCTGTTAGCTGCATATTGTTAGTCTTATTTTCCTGATCAGAACAGTCTGATAGCACACATGGTCGTCACATAAAATGTTTGGGGTGTTAATTGCTAATTATTTCTGGTTCGTAATCTTTGCCCCCCCCCACCTTACTTAAAATTCTAACTGCCTGGTGACGAATGGCACAAATGAATGCCACACATCAAAATCAGTGTTATAATCATTTGCCTGGTGATCCAGTGTTGGGGTGTACTAGAGAGATTTTTCCTAATTAGCCGGATCACTTTTCTTGTGTAGTGAAACTGGGACTTTATTTTCGCTGTCAATTAAAACGGCGCTGACCTGGCGGTGTAACTGCAGTTCCTTAATTGCCCGTAGAGGTTGAAAGTCGTGTATTATTTAATGACACTTAAACGAGAGAGGGAGAGCTGATGAGCTTTTATGTTTCGCTTCACAGACCTCGTTTTAGTAGTTTTTGTATTACTAATAATCAGAAAGAGAAAAAAAATGCGCTGGTTACATCAGTTGCAGGCAACCATCTGAAGATGGAACATGTTGCGGTTGCCGGCAGTTCATATTTCCAGTTGATGTGCACTGTATGAGATGTCAAAGCAGCAAAGCAGCATGCCTCACAATGATGTCTTTAAGATACTCCCTCTCACACATCATTCCGGTTGAGGAGGAGCACAATCGATTTGACAACCAGCGGCCACAGGAGATTGTTCCGCTTGCCGCAGTCAGTCTTGTCATTTGACAGACGTGCATTCCGTTGAAAGGGCCGACTCAATACAAGGAGATTACTAATATATAATCCAGCTCACAGACATTCCAATTGCATATTTAATTTTCCTCTCTTTTCATCCCATATGTTTTTTATATCTTCACATAGATCAGTGGAAGCACCAGCGAGCGGTTGGCATACGCACGATGGAGCATGTCAAAACATTGTCACGTCACGCCATCGAGTTTGATTTTGTGTGTAGTTAGGAAAAATAAATAAAATTCTCAAGACATATTATTCAACACAAGTTTTTTCCGACTACTTCAAAACAAACACTTTAATTCATGCAATAGCAGTCCTTTCTTTTTGAAGCCACATTATTTCTAATCAAACATAATCCAAGACAATTTATCCAATACAAATGGAAAGAAAAACAGGTGCTGAATAACTTTCCATATTAGTAGAACTTTAATTAGTTTATACACATGTTTCTTTAATTAACTGGACAAAAACTTGATATTGTGATTGCACACTCATCCATTACACAGCCTAATGCATAAAACAACAAAACTACTACAGAACCAACCTAGTTCTTGACATCTCATTCATTATTGAGCTAAGCAGCTATTGCGCTGTTGCTGTTCACACACATATATCATAGCGTATCAACACTCAAGCATTCAACCCTAGCCTTGTTACGAGACACTTAATTGCACCGGAAAAAAAAAAACAAGAGACGGGAACTACAAATGTTTTCGGAATGAAGAATGGAGCTAATGGTTTCCACACCTGGTCTATTCTTCCTCTCTGTCCCTCCTAATGCACGTCTAAGCTGTACAGTAATGGAAGACGGCGTGCCTCTAATTTTCATAACCGGAGCCCTCATTGACACCATTGTCTTTTGATTAATTATACAGACTTGGAACAGAAGAGAGATACTTCAACGAGGCTATACACCGTGGCACACCCGGACCCATTCATTATCTCTTGTCACCACGGTATCTTCCAAAAAGTCGAAACCGATCTGCAAAAGAAAAAAAAAAAGTTCTCCGTGCAAAATTGGGGCAGGAACTGTCTTGACACAGGGGGTCAGACATGCCTTCTCTACCGGGTAGGTCACTCCTCATTTATGGTGACATAATGGAAGATGACTGCTACCCATAATTCCTTGCAAAATCACGCCTCCGTGTCCGCCACTGTTCGTTTCGGGCCCTGGCAGGGGAGCTCCATGCATATTTTATGAGATAAGTTCATTAGCATGTGTCGGTGCTTCGGTTGCGTGAGCCTTGACCCCGTGTGTCTACTTCAGATAACACGACGCAGCGGGCTTGACAGCGTTTCTCACACGTCACCTTCAATAATCAAAGGAACATATGGCTAGCCGATCTGCCCCGGTTGCCAGACTTATACACCCACAAGAGACTGCCCACGGAAAAGTTATCAGACGTCAAAGGCTGCCATCAACATGACAAACAAATAAGTAAGGCACATCGGCTCTCCTGGAATGCGGGGGTAGAGAAATGATTAGTCATCTGGATCAAGTTCTTGTTTTGCATATACTTTCAATATGTGGGCAGATATATTTTATTCATTTATTCTTTAACAACCGCATGTTTTTGAATTATGGACTTGCATGTCTTACAGAGACTCAAATAAGGCACAGTTGTTTTAGATCAAGACCTAGCTTCATAGGTTTCTTATACAGATCAATCAATTCTTAAGAAAAGTTTTGATACTTTCATACAAATTAGTGTGATTCACATTTGGAGTAGTGGTACAATTTCAATAGATTCCTGAGTAGAAGCGCAATATCATATATTTAAATGGCTTCATGTGTGAATGGCGAGGATGCCCTACATGTAATGAACCATCACTCTTTTATGTCAGTTTCGAGGGCTATATTATTCAATGCGATGCAAGATGCACAATTCATCCACTGATCCCCCAACCGTAGCACTACAGTTCATCTCACAAATGGGAAGCAGTAGTGCAAACACCAGAAAACAATACAGCAATATAATAAATCCTATAGGATCCTTCCAGCATAAACCATGTCACTGGTTTAATGATTTTACATTTATTTATTGCGAGAAGAAGACATTGAGTATAAGGATGATATGATGGACGTGGATATGAGATATGTTGAGTTGACTGATAGTATGTTGTAGTTAAGGTAAAATTGCAGTGAGTACATTGGTTGCCAGTCCAATCCATAGCTGCATTTTTGGGGGAACTGACCCGGGATCTTATCTGCAGCTGTGTGATTTATACACTACCAATGCAATTATCTGAGACTGGTATTATTTAGAAAAAATATTCTTTATCTAAATGTCCTATATTAAAGCTTCCTGCATACTATTCCTCAAACAGTGCACACAGTTGTAGGTCCTATACTCAAACATATAATCTCCGTGTTGTTTCTACAATAGTGGCCGTCCATTAGTCTAATAACATTAAAAAGCAACACACTGAGAATAGTCACCTGTGAGACCATGATTAGCAAATAGAAAGGTCATTAGTGTCGTCAAATTCTTTAATGAGGCTTACACACATTGAATTGAGCGGCAAATGCCCCGCGGAGGTGTTTCTTAAGCTTTTTTGTTCAGGCATAATAATCACATCATGGTTGTTATTTCTAAAGAAGGAGTCCAGTGGGTTTGTTTATTGTCATACGGAATACTTTGGATCATACATATTTGAACAAACACTTTCTTTTTGTTATTCAAGAAAGTATTGTTAATAGTGCTTTTCAATATGTGTGTATTCACTCGTGTTATTTATGCGGTCCTTAATATTAGATGTTTTGGTTTAACAATCAACTTTTATCCACAATAGATTGGCATGGACGTTAAGTACCTCTATGCATATTCATCAAAGGATCTGCAGTATACTCTTAAAGAACATATTATTCTCTGTCTGATTGAAATAGCAGTAAAAAGCTCCTTTCATAATAACCAATATGATGTGATTCACTGTCATCACATTTTTTTTTAAACTGTGACCTGAAGTCAGCCTACCGATGAGAAAATATGCGCCTGATGTTTGAAGATATTATGAAGGGAAAACAGTGTTGGTCATTCAGGGAAATCACTGTGTAGACATTGCCTTTCCCATGGCACTGCGGCTAGGGGCCTAAAGGAGATGGTAATATCACTGAAACCCTTTTGGGGGGCGAAGAGTGGGAGGAGAGAGGTGTAGGTGGATATAGCAATGTAATGAAAATGGGGAGTAACAACACAGCTGGGCCAGTCAAACTAAATCATCAAAGAACACCTCATGCGTAGGTTATAGCGCACCCAAAGTAATGAATTGTGAATGGCAATGGCTCTGCTAGTTACTCACATACATTTACTCATTTACGATGCAGTTTGGGCTCGGCCATTCTGTTGGCTTGGCAAAGAAAATGGGTCCATTTGTGTCTGGGTGTGAAACAATGACTCTCGACTCACTGTTAAATTCAAGTCGTAACAATGGACACGATGCAGTGTCTGAAACAAGAAAAAATACGAAACTTTTAAGAGAGATTGTTCATTTGTGTTTTTACAGTATTTGTGTAATTCAGTGGAGGGCTGCATGCACGCAATGCTTGTGCACAACACATAGCACATGACTTGTTTCCCTAAACAATGGAGACATTAGTATGATCTCATTGTGTTTGGGGAGAGCCAAAGGATGCCTTCCACTCACATTAGGTTTGTTTAACTTGGTAGTGGACTGAAAATGCTGTGGGCACCAAAATTATGATGAGTTTCTACTTAACTGCTTTTCTAGTATAAAGTTGTTTAAAGTCAGAGTGCATTAATGATATATCTTCTTTTTTTAGGAAAGTAATCTTGGCACATAAGTTTGATTGGTGTTTTGTTTTTATCCTGTCTTCCCGTCTTCTTTGTTTGCCCATTACAGGGCTTTTGGCTTCCAGGAAAAGCCCTTAAAATGTGCTACCATGCCCCCCCCCAACAAAAAAAAACAAGTCAGCCATAACTAACCTTGGTAATTTAAAAGAGATGATAACACAATTGAACACTGGTGTTTTAGTGCGTTTTTTGGACCATAGATTTGTCCTGTTGGAAAAAAAACAACTCTATCTTTCATTGAGTTCATTAGGAAAACCAAGCCAGTAGGCCAAAACACATTCTTTTAATAGTGACAAATGGCGACTACTTTCTCCGCCAAGGCTATTTCTGTGATAAATGTGCCTTGATGTTTACCTTACTAAAAAGTGCCCTGTCCGCAGAACATGGAACTTGAATGAGACTTTGCAGAGGGTTTTGGTCGTTTTGGGGATGGTGTTTGCATGGCCTGGTGTTTCATTTTGGAAATATCCAGAAATGCAGTCATCCAGAAATGATTTACTTCCTTTACTGTTGCTCTCATTTCAAACCTTCTTAACCTGGAACATAGCACCTCACTTGCATTGCAGCGAAAATAAGAGTGTGTGTGTGAACACGGCTGAGATTGTGAGCACTAGTGCGAGTGACACCCAGATTAGTAGCTAATTAATGTACTTTCCATTTTACTAACCAAGTAACTTGATAACAGTCCAAAATTAAACCTGTTTCTTGTCTGGTAATGTAGCCCCTGCAAGCTGGTGGGCACTCAGCCAAATATATTTTGTGAGGGAAGAACCTCACATATACAATAAAACTGTGCAAGCGATTAAACAATAGGTCCAACAACTCCAACAGATACTGTATGTATTCTGTCAAGCAATATATGTTAGCTTCTAAGACATAGTCTGACAAAATAATAACGTGAAGGATATTTTAAATCAATGGTAAGTATTGAATCAGACTCTGAAAATCTGCCCCTACTCAATATCAAATGAAAAAAAAAAATCTTTACTGGGATGTCACCAGTTCCAGGAATTGGCCCAGGATTTATAATGGAAACTGGTACACATAACTGTCAGAAATCATGGTCTGGTAATAGGAGCAAACGAGACAAGGCAAGCTTTGTCTCAGCAAGAAGTTCAACACGCTGTATATGTCAACTTGTCATTTTCATTTTTTTTTTCGTTTTACATGGAATGTCATCATTCCTACATGTTAACTTGTACACCTTCCTCACAATTTGAACTACTAGCTTGCTCAGACCTAATGATTTTGACAGTCATTCAAGGGCCTACAGTAGCCGTTAAAAATACAATTCAAAATCAATGAATCTTTTGTTCCCCTTAAATTTCCCCTTTTTTCCAAATAATCCAGTGCTCAGATGTCTTCTCAGTTCTTTTGACATCTGACGTTTTGACGGATACACATTTTCAGGAGTCAGGAGACATGCCTGATCTCATTATGTTGAAGTGAGAGACGGGCTGGCTGCAAAGATGAAATGAAGCAGCTCTGTTGCCCAAGGCAGCCATGCAGCGCCAATGGTGCACAGGCACCCGCTGTCATCCAGACAGACACTTCTCAAAGAGCGTAGGACGGCAACAAAGTTTGACCCTTTGACTATTTTTTTTCAGGGCTGCTCTCCCAATGAAGGACTGTCAGTTCCTCGTAACCCAATTCACCATTATTGTGGTTATACAGTATGTGTAAGTCAGAAGCATACATAATGTCAAAGAGATTATGCCCCCTAAAAATTGTTACATCACATCAACTGAACAACCTGCAATCTGACAGATATTATGGGCAAAGGAGTCAAGTTCAAGGCGCAATGTTATGATGCAATAGTATGTCCCAAATGTAAAGTAAAGATTATGCGATTTAGAACGCAGGGCTATACTTAAAAATGAATGCCTTGTAAACAACCGCATTGATTTAGAATGGGGGGAAAAAAGCAGTTGAGTAATGGGAGACCTTAAAGAAATGGCTGAACTGTGTCCGTACTAACAACCTGTTAAGATCAAAACATTTTAGTTTGTTTAGAATCATACTTATGTGACCTTACATATTTCTGTCCCCATACCATTTTGACAACATTAACAAATGGCTGCCATGTTGGGTTCTATTTTTTTTTAGATATATTTCCTCTTGAAAAAGGAAACCTTTCTACTCCTCACAATACACTTCCCATCAATCCTATGATTCTATGAAACACCAAAGCAGGTCCTTCACAAGTCCCATGTTGTGCATTTATGGAACCCTCCATGCACTCCCCGAGACAATGCACCACTATAAACCTATAATTCAGCGATGATGAAAAATAAATGTGTTCGCGTGTCCCACTGAACGAAGGTTGCCTCTCTCTGCCAGAGACTGAACTTTTCCCCCTGTGGAGATCGGGGAAGGGCTTAAACCGCGGAGACAAAACTAGCCTGAGGCGATAAAAGAAGCACCACACTGACTCAGCTAGCACCCCCCACCCCCTCGATCCCTGCCAACAAACGTCTATGATGCAACAGATATGGCTCCAATGAAAGGTTATGATTTTCAAAAAAGGAAGCGCATATGAAACATCACACTGGCTCCCGGCATCTAGATTCTGGATTTTTCTTTGTAACTTTCCGTGTATGGATAATCGTTGACAAGTTGCACAGACACAGAGAAGTGGGAATAAAAAAAAGGAAGAAAAAGTACCACTTAAGGTGAAACTGTTCAGAAAAAAAAGGATGCCTGGTTTCATGCTGCTTTAGAGTCAGAACTCCTGCTGTCCCTTTGATCTTAACCGTAGGATCGTACATTAAAATGAAAAAAGTGTGAATATGGAGACTTGTCAGCACTCAGCTTGACTTTGAGCCCACAAGACAAATTGACAGTGGGGGGGGGGAACTGTGCTTTCTCTACCACTACAATTTGTGCAGTGCAAACTCAAGAAAGCGCATCGGGCCCCTCGCTGCTTCGGGTCTGAGCAAAGAGAAGGCGGCATTTTGAACCTGTGTTATTGTGTTATCGAGTGTGTCATTAAATTCTGCTGAAGGCAATGCACAACTACTGACGGAAGAGGTTATGAAAGGTAACTCGGATTATAACAAGACAGATGGCATTGGAGCGAACGGTCAGGCACCTGCTATTTCTCTAGGTATAAAAAAAAGCAGAAACTGGCGCAGAAAGATAATGAAATCACCTAGTCTCTGCAATATGAATGGACTAAAAAAAAATGGTGTTTTGCCATTATCTTTAGATTACTAGGAAAGCATATGATACATTTTTGAAAGACAATCAATCATACAATGAAATATAAAATGGAAAGTCCTTCAAAACATCCTTGTGTGCACTTTCGGATATAATGTTACTGAAATGATTTGATTTACAGCTGTGTGGATGTTACAAAGTAAAAATGTTGTCATATAGACTGAGGAGCATTGAATGAGAGTCTTTGTTGGTCTCTGCCAAGCTGTAAGACAGTTGATTGACAAGCATTGTGGACATGCCTCAATACCTTTTTAAGTTCCACCTGATACATTCGTCACCAGCAATACATTCAGTTTACCCACACATCTCCTACTAACCCTACTACTATGAAGGGCATTAAAGGTGTTATGAGGAATTTTTAAGTATTTCTGAAACAGTCAATTTCTTTTCTCTGGACATAAATTACATCAGCAAACGAGACCATCAGTTCAAATGATACTATTTTCATATAGTGTTTCTTAATGCCTTTTTCATGGGTACGCTCACCCAGGAACAACAGCTGGGGTAGTAAAACACACTACCGCTTTTGTCCAAAGGGGGTGCAAGTGTTAAAACAAACTGAATGTTCCTCAGAGCACCTTTAAGTTCCACTTGATACATTATTCACTAGCAATACATTCAGATGAACCGCACATCTCCTGCTACTACCATGAAGGTCATCTAATGGTCCCTATTTTCTCAAGATTAGGTAGTCAATAGAGGGAGCCTGTTTAAAATGCCTGTATTAACCCCAGTGCAATGTAAATGTAGTCCCTTAAATTACATGGATTTAAAGCTTCATTTGTACCCATTCTTTGTGAGGTAGAGGATGGGCCCTATTAACATATAGTGCATTAAATCTAGCCGTGGGTTAAACCCCCTTTAACTACGGAATAAATTGAGTAGCAAAAGCATCATTGAGGGGTTTACATTTGGTCTGTTAAGTATCAGTTACTCCAGCTGTATTTCCCCTTTTTGAATTATTTATTCAATGGTGAGCATTCCACCTTAATCATTGTATAAGCTCAATGGAGTTTTGCAATAAAGACTTGAATGATCTCTTCACTAGAGACTTCCTGATTCCTGTAGATAACATCCACCATCGCTATCCTATCATCGACTATTGATTACGCAACATATAAAGAATGTCTAATTAACGGGGAAAGTTTGCTTCTTAAAAAAAGTTTGTAAAACACATTAACTTGTACCTGTTCACAAACTGCAATACAATAAAGCCATGCCATAAATGTGACAAAACTATCAAGGTTGGCAAATTCCGAGTGGGTTATCTTTCAAGGACCACTATTTCAAAAGAGTTTGAAATATGTTGAACATTTCAATCTTAAGAAAATGCAGGTAGGAAATCAGTCTACAAGCTTATGGTATGCATAAGAAAGTGGACATTTAAAGTGGACACAGTATATAGGTAATCACTAATCAGACATTTAAACATGACTTAAACATGTAATGCCACTGGCCACAATTACCTGACGATATAGCATTATCATTAGGCAACCTATTCAGTCAGCAAGCAAAACAGTTAAAGGCTCATATATGTAAATATTGCATTACTTTATTTTGAGGCTACAAGTTATGCATAGAAAAACAATCAGCTATTTGGCTGTTGGTGGATGTTACGTCGTCCCTAAATCCTCGTGATTCAATTCATCGGAGCTGATCGGCCACAGTTAATTAGTCTTATCTTCATCAGATTATCCATTAGAGCGTTTTTTTTTAGTATATTCTTGACAATTTCATCAAGCCATTAGATCAGTGGGTATATGGTACATGGAGAACTTGTAGGTATTTTGCCTTTTGCGACCTTCATCAGTCATTATGCGCAGCGTGCAATTCCATTGATGTAATGCAAGTTGGCCTCTTTAATCATGGCTGAACGGCTTTCGCATATCACAGCTGTTGTCTTCTTCTAATTACCCCTGATCTAATATGTGCATTTTGCGTTGCTCGCTTGCTTGTGACAGACGTGTATCCCAAACCATTATGACTGTCATTATCCGGCCGCTGCATTTTTCAAGCCATTTCCGATAATTAGACATTGCTAAATGTTTAACAGATAAAAGCTCGGGCGCGAGGCAAGTCAAGTCTGGGCTCAGATTTACACCCGGGCCGAGCAGATGGCGATAAATTAGATATGAGAGAGAGAGAGAAAGCGGGGGAAAAAATGGGCAATTCCTCCATTCCTGTTTAATGGTGGCGGCGAAAAAGGAACCTGCCATGTTTCGCTTTTTGTGGCATTTGAAGGTGCCAGTATCTAATCCAATCAAGCCTTATGGAGCAGTTCCACCTCTTCCCTCCTTTTCCCCTCCCACTTGTTTATTTAGTTTTTTTCACATTTGCTTGAACGCGCAGCTATTATGCACGACAGCTTTGAAATTTCCATCTTCATATTCAACATTTTAGATCAAAAGGCTTTCAACTGGTACACAGTGCTTCACACTCCAACCCACCAGCCTTTATGTTGTTGATGGAGCAGACGGATAGCTCACATTACACACCAAGTGATAAACATTCCTTGTGTTGAAGTATGAATAAAAAAAAAACACAAGTGTTGAATAGAATCACTTCAACAGTTCACATTGACTATACTCACACATTATGAATTGTAAGCTCCTACTACATTGTTATTCAGTGACGTTTTTTAAATTAAGGCTAACATCTTCACCCCTGCAGTGGACTTGGCATGTTAATATCATTTTGCAGTTCAAGGTTCTGTCATTCATGAGACTTGTATTGTGTTACAAGTCTTGTCTTTTTTTTCACAGAAATAAAATACCCCTCACATTCTATTTGCGTCAGCGCCAGTCGATAATGCAACTGCAAGTGGTGTGAAGTAACACACCACATTGTTGCCAACTTGTCTCTCAACTTGAAAAGCAAGTACAGGGAAAAAAAAAGTTGATGCTGAATACATTTTCACCTAGCTTGTGTTCTGTTGTTGTGCTTGTCGTTTACATTTTGCCCAGCACAGTAAGGGCTACAGAGGATGTGGGGGTGGGGAAGAGGGAGGGGATTCTCCGCGAATAATGCCTCATTATTTGATCACTGGAGACAGCTCTTAAAAAAGTCAGTACTTGTACAGGCTTGGCTATGCTTAATTAAGATGCGCTGTCACATTTGCGATTTTGGAAGACAGGTAGGAAACAAATATGGCCTTTTGCTTATGCACTATTGACAAACAATGTGGTGCTTCATGAATATGAAAATCTGCACTTGACATGGTGTGTGCAAAATCCCAGACTGATTAACCATTTAATGTATTTTGATTCCATAGTTCACATATGGTTTCCTTTTTTCCGGTTTGGTGTTTTTTGTCTGGAGCGAATAGAGGAGAAACACTAGACCCTGGCATGTTTAGTACACTGAAAATAACACACTACAAAATAAGCTTAAAGGAGCTACAAGGAACTTTTTAAATCGTTCTGAAAGTAATTTATTTCCTCTGATGATCATCAATTACATGTCACAGCAAACAAGACCATCACTGCAAATAATGCAATTTTTATACAGTTTTTCTTAATGCCTTTGTCATGGATACGCTCACCCAGGAACTACAGCACAGTTGGTGTAGTAAAAACACTATCACTTTTGTCCAAAGGGGGCGCAAGAATTAACACAAACTGAAAGTTCCTCGGAGCACCTGTAAACTCTATGTAAACTTCATCACTCAATTACAGTGAGATGCTAATTAGCTAAATATATATATTATCCCCATGACAATAATTGTATAGAATTGTTGCTCAAAGCTTTGTTTGTTTGTGCGCAATCTATTTCCAAATGCCAATAACTTAATTGTTTAAGTGTGACGGATGGTGATTAGGATCACTCCATAATACATATTTTCATACAGACTGTTGAACTTCACCATTTCATTCAGAAATACACCCACATTAGTCTTTTTTCGGAACAAGATTCATCACCATGGTTTTTTTCTATTACCACAGTAATCTAAATGCAAATGTATTTGACTGTCCCTTCTTCCACTAGGATGATGCTTCTGGCACAGCATGTGCACTAGAATTGAGATGTGTGCTTTTTTTCTCACGCCTCTCTGTTCTACCTCACCTAATCTCCAATGAAGACTGCTTATGTTGACATATTGTAAAAGAAAATGTCACTAATTGAAGCAAAAAAAAAAAAACATTCTGACATTCAGTCTGTGGGCATTCACAGAGTTAGCTTTGTAAAAATGAATGCATTCTAAAGAAAAAAAATCCTTCTAGCGATTCACAGGTTTGACTGAAGAGGAGATAACTGTAATAAAGGGGGGGGGTGACATATTGCAGGGGGCAATCAGTAGCTGAGTTATGTAGTCATGGCCATGCTTTTGAATGATCCAGATGTTTAGTTTAACATCTAATCAAATGACAGTTTCAACTGCTATCTTGTCCATTTGAAATCCAATGTTTAAATGTAATCATTTAAACATTGGGGGGTGGGGGGGGGGTTGATGGGGGCATATGCTGCATTTACCATCTGGACTCAAATGGGGGAAGCTATTGCAGAGTTTTTCTCTCCGCCTTAGTGACTTTCATTGCACACAGCAAACGGAGGGATGTGAGGCACACACTAATACACACACTGTGTTACTACACCACTACCCTGGAAGAAGTGATATGGATTGGTGGCAGTGAAAGGTCTCATCATTCCTGCCTCCCTCCCTTTCCCCTGCCATCAATTCTCCCCCCGTATGGATATAGTCCTGAGTGACACGCCGGTGGTGAGTTGCTTTCTGCTATCGCCCAGCTCTTCCCCAGCCTGTGAATACATCCATGGCATGGCAGCCTGAACGTGCCTCTCATGGTGAAACTTTAAAACCCTTTACATGTTGAATGAATAGAACCTGGATCCCTGTAAGGTTGTTGTCTATGTAAAGCACTTTGAATGTGAGAAAAGCTCTATATTTATTATTATTTATTATTATTATATTTATATTATATATTATATTATTATTATTATTATTATTATTATTATTATTATTATTATTATTATATTATTATATTATTATTATTATTATTATTTTTTATTATTATTATTATATTATTATTATTATTATTATATTATTATTATTATTATTGTTGGTGGTGGTCTGATAGCAAATTATCTTTATCTGCACGTGTGCTACGTTAGCATTCAATTGTACTTTGTCATTGCGGTTGGGGACACCTGCTGCGTTTAGAAATACAGTTTTTTTTTTTTCAACCACTATTCATTACTAGCATATCTGGAACCACATCACACATTTCTCCTGTGTCTCGTAAAGCTTTATTGTGTAACTTCTGTTGCCCCCATGAGGAATCCTGAGGTAAGCCGCCCCACATGTTGGGAGGCTGATACCAATTATATTCCTCTGCACGTTTGCTACATTGGCATTAGCCACTCTGCCATTGTGGTCGGGAACGCCTTTTATCATCCACTAATCATCAGGGGACTGAGGACTAGAATATCTGGATCCATATCATTCATTTCTCCAGTGTCTATTATAGCCAGGAAACAATTAGCGGAAATGAAGCTCATCTTAATTGCAAAGTTACCCTAGTTTACCGGCTCTGCTAATTATTACATCATATTCTATAGATTGAGTAAAGCTTCTGTTGCAGTATATTCAGAGTTTGGAACTAAATGCCAAATATGGTCAACAGTAGCTGGACTTTTCTATGCATGCTAAACCTGCATGAAAAAGCAATCTGATAGATACAAAAGTTTACACTTGTTAACTTTAAAATATGTTGAGGAATGTAATATTCCCTACTTTGTTAAGGAGGGAGCTTTTAGACAAGCTTTTTCTAAATGCATTCCAATAATCTCTCCCAAAACTCCTATAGTACACGGGTAAATAAAAATAACTATTTTATTTTGTGTTTGTAACCTGCGTGTGGGAACACTTTTCTGCTCAACAATGCATGCTCAATTTGTTTACTCTCCTAGAACTTGATATCAATTATTTTCCAATTTCTTTTTTGTGTAGACTCAGGATATTAACCGGTCCTGCTATGGATAACGAAGTTCCACATTATTCAACTGAAAAAGAGTTAGCATTTTTAATCTGCTCCAGGGTGTTTGAATAAAACAGCGTACAGAACATCTTGACATTTTTTCCTTTAAAACAAAGACGAGAGTCAATGACCTCGGTAATGCCCACACTGTGGCTGCTATCAGTGCTGGTAAGAGCACCTGATAAGGGACTGATGAGTACAAGAACCCTCTCTCAATTGAGGCTAATTATACATTTTACAGTCTCTAGTGTCAAACTGGGCTATCTGTGTCTTTCTTGGGAATATTAAAGTGGATTTTATGTTTCACTTAACATTTTGGCATTTAATAGCAACACAGAACAGGTCAGGAATAAGTTAAGGGGAACAAAGATTGAATCTGAGAAAGATGTACGATAGCAATAACTAAAGTGCCATAATGCATGTAAGACAACGACTACCATTTAAAATCCAAATGAACATTGGGGAAACAATTTTTTTTTAATTAAACAAAAATTAAGGCAGAGCCATTTTTCGATTTGTGAGCCTATGCAGGGGTACAAGTGCACATGTCCTACCTTGAGGCTATGTGGGTTATATAGTAGCAAGTTAGCGAGTGGGTTGATTGATTTCTGTTGAAAACACAATTACTAATTATGGCACTCTATTGCAAGCCAGACATAGCCCACGCACTGGGAATTAACTAGCACAATGTTTACTGGCAGTGATGGAGTTTTGTCTCGGTCGACTATATTTATAATTAAATATATAATAAATCTCAATTATAAAATAGACATGTCTGGAATTGGTGTCCTCATGTAACATGTATTTTTTATTAAAATATATTTGATAGAAAATGACCAAAATGTCATGTCCAACCATTTTCATTCTCTGCCGCTGTCCATGGTGCTGAATTTTCTATGTAGCTGAATGGGCTGCATTGAAGAAGCAAAGCCACACATTGCCAAGTGTATTGAACATCCTGAAATTGCCAACACATATCATCACTATGATAGTAGTCAAGTGTCAGCAATATAGAAACATATAGAAATACTGAATTCATTGAATAGCTGTTACAGTGAATGTTTTAATTTTAGTTTTTCAAGTATTTGCAAACCTTCCAATAACTACTTGGCATACAAAATGGTTCATAAAACATTTCAATAATTTCTCGCTATGATTATGTTTTGAGATTGTCTGCTATAGTCCAATAAGCATTTGGAATAACTAATGAGACACTGTTGAATCAGAGAAAGGTCTACTTCATTATTTAATGCCTGAAATGGACTCACAAGTCTACATCAAATGAATGAACATCAAAAGCAGATTCACAATTATTCCACCACACAACTTCCCAACCACTCTCAATTAAACCCAGTTAAATCTAGAAATGTTTTTGGTTCAAAACACTTGTAATCCATCACAAATAATATCAGACTTTTCCCTACTCTTCTATCTGTTTTAATGAATTTCAACATTGAAATACAGGGCTTTTTTTCTTTCAATATTGATGCATCATAATGAATGTTGTGACTGCAAAGATTAATGTAGAAATTGTCTGATGAAAATAACACCCAACGCACACATGGGTATATTGTAATAAGCTGTGATTATGATTGGGTCTATCCATATTTTAACAGATTGAAAGGTAAGCAAACCCCACAGGTATTTGCTATTGTTGGACTACTTCTGTTGCAGCAAATAATGAAAAAAGATGCAGCGTCACTACAGGGAGTCCACTATAATCTTGGCACAGAGAGCAGCATATTAATATTTAGATGCATAATACAGACCCGTTAATCAGTGTGTGCGTAGGCTCAGTGTGTCTGTTCATTAGCCTGTGTGCCAGGGGATTAAACTATCGATGGGAGTTGTGTGCATAAGATGTTCAATATTGTAAAGTGGGACAACTGAAACAACCTGGCAACCATAATACCATATGGAACAGAGACATGACCCAATGCAATGGTTTGGCAAAACGAGCACGGGTCAAATTGGCATACAGCTTTCTAATGTGGATGGCTGTGATCATAATCCATTAGAAAACATTTTGGATACAGCCTTTTGTCATGTTATAAATCAATAATACTATGCACGGTCATTTAAAATGCATCTAAAATATAAAATGTGCCATCAATTAGATAAGTAACAAATGAAAAACATATCATAATTTACTGAATGAACTTTGATGAAATTAGGTGCTTACAGTGAAATATGGTAGAGTATGAAATGGTGAGATGACAGCCGTTAGTGTATAGGAGAAATATACAGATACAACAGAAAGGCTTCATCAAATAACACCTACATGTACAATGTAGACCTTCTATTTATACTAGTATAACAAAGACACGTTATCAAAACACAACAGCTATACATCTCAAAATGTATTCTGTACTTGAAAAAAACAATGTGTTGGCCGCTGTGCCTTGCCTACAAGCAATGGCTGAATGGAGAATATTGGCTCACAGACTAGTTAAAAGGCAGAGTGGGCTACATAGCATAGCACGTCCTCAGTAGCGAGGGGAGCTCTGGGATTCATTTCAGGCATAAATGAACAGTTCATAAAAAATCAACATCATAGCCGCTTGAATGAAAGTATGTTGTGTGGGTTTAACAGGCGTGTGTTATACAGCTGAAAGCAATTCCCATTGAGATCAGAGGGGGAAGACATGACAGACTGATAAAAGATAACGAGTCGATATCAGTCAGAAAATATGCACCTTGGCTGCAGGTCTAGCACTAATTACGTTTGAGAAATAGATACACGTTTCTACACTCTAAACTTTTGATAGATTTTAGATAATGGTGTGGAGGTCGCACAGTGGATAGTTGAACAAATGCCCCCCCGCTTTATGTCCGCAAATGGATCGATACTTTCCCTCGGCTTAAAGGTGTCAGATTGTCAGCGCAAATAAATCGCGCCCCAGGAAATCCAACTGAAGACCTTTTTGTGTGTTGTGTGTTTGTGTGTGTGTGTACCAGGGTTTCAGTTATTCCTCGAGTGACGGCGAGTCCTTTGTACCAATTGTGCCTTGATCTTTTATCACAGACAAGAGCCTTTTTACATTTGTAATCAAAGGGAAAGTATGCAGGAAACTATTTTGATCACAAGAAGACAACAATTTGGAATGCAGTGCTTAAGTTTGGGACCAATTGCCATCCGTCTATCTACATTACATTTCATTACATGTCATTTAGCAGACACTTTTATCCAAAGCGACTTACAACTGTAGCACACGTTCATACACCGATAGCAGCAGCAGCTACCACCAGAGTGCGAAGTTAACTATCGGGAGCAATTTAGGGTTCAGTGTCTTGCTCGGGGACACTTGGACATGTGGGGGGAGACAGGGGATAGAACCACCGACCCTGCAGTTGCGGGTTTGGCCACCCTACCCACTGAGCTACATCCCCCCTACCTATCTACTCTGCAAGAAAAATAAATACTTTGTTGGACAATGTTAGGAGTGGGAGGATGCTGAAGTTTTCTGAAAGTTAATAAACAGGCTAGGACACTGGAAAGACGCCAACTCACAGTAAAATGTGATGTCACACACCATAAACCACATCCCTGATCTTTAATGGCCGGAGTTATAATGCACGCTTCTCCTGGTTTTTTTTATGATGACTAGTGAACTCTCCAATCCTTCTAGTGTTTTAATGTCACTTTTCAATGGAACATTCCCAAATGATCAGTCATATTTTAGATCTATACATGAGGATCACAGCCTGAATGTAATGTGCACTACAACAGGTAAATGCATGTTGGTACTTATAGCCAATAATATAGGGCTGCAAAGCCTGGTACTGACTGTTCAACCCCTCGTTTCATTATGTCAAGACTCTTTCAATAACCTCCCGCATACTGAGTGCCTCCACGAGAGGTCTGGCATCCAGACATCAATTTACTTGTTGCAAAGGACTGGCTGAGTGGCTGCTTTATTACAATCATTTTCTGTAATTAGAATTATAATGGTGTAATCAGGGCCGTGTTTTTTTTTCGACAATGAGGAAGTCGCATCAACAATGGTGGATGATTTTACACCACACTGTTTCCTTGACATCTCTGCGTTTGTCACAGAATAGAAAACAACGCTGGTTTAACTTCAAGTGCTCCCAACGGTGGTACAAGTATGTTGGTTTAAGGAGTGTTAAAACAAATCGATATTTTCTAGGACTTGTAACTATTAAGGCGTACCGGAAAGAAAAAAATAAGTCCTTCTTGCAAGAGTGCTCCGGATGTTTGCATTGTCAGTTGGTTTGGATCAGCGCCGAGATCACAGAAAACACTGAAAGAGTTCCACACTGGAAAATTGCCAGGACTTGTTTTGATTTGTATTTATTTTTTGATGCGTAGTGTCTGCATCTGCTATACTGCACTTTGCTTTGTAGTATTTATAGCTGTCCGCTTATGTTAATCAGCCTTATTTTACTACTCACACTTTAAAGGCATGTTTATTTTGTTTGCCTTCTTTAGCCGTCAAATCGTCACAAAGGTAGTCCACTCGTCTACACGTCTTGCTGGAACATTTTACCAACGCAAATGCATAATTAGTTTCAAATAAGATTCAAATAGCTGCTAGCTGAATCACATATACCGTAACCACACACATAATTGTTGACTCTAGTTCAGATGCTTTGGGGCGACTAGGCAGCTGTTACTGTAGAGCCATGACCTAAGGGTTGTGTACAAATCTCAAATGTTTAGCAATTATGGTGGGAAAACAACTATTAATGCAAAAAATCAGATTGACCCTGGTTGAGATAACATAAATAAGAATATATGAATCACTCGCTTGTTTTGAATCGCTGTAAACGTCAACATGTGTTTTTAATTAGGAGCCTTTTCATTTATCAAAGAATTTACAGATTAAAAGCACGGCTTAAGCTGCTGTATATGTGGTGTAAATGTGCTTTTTAAAAGTAATCTCCTTGGGCCATGTTCTTTGACATGAAGAGTACAAATTATATTCATATAGATATGTCTATCTCCTTACAACAAATTTACTGATGTGAGTTGAGTTTCATTTGAATGCAGAAAAAAAACCTTCAACTGTCCAAATAATAAGTTATATTATGTTTGTATTAAAAATATAAATGCAAAAAAATATGGAGGTGGACGCTTAACCGCAGATATCACATTGGTTAATACTGCCGAGTTGATTTCTCCTTTTATTAGAGTTATGTCCTTGAAAATGAAACCTCCGACGTAGCACTAGCTCTGGACCTAATTTCATTAGACGCTGGATTTTGCCAAGTCGGTGAACCCAGAATGATGCAGTTGAACTCTGCGGTCTCTCCAGCCTCCCGCCCTGGGAGAGGAGAAGGGTTGGTGAGGGGAACCAACCACGAGACAGGTTACCTCGCTACTGTGGCCTCCAGTCAACCTCAACTCCTCCACAACTCGCTCTCTACTTTTAACCTTGCTTCTATATATGCCCACTCCATTTTACTGCTACGTATTGTTGTCCATTTTTCTGCTCAGCTGTGCTGTAAAATCAAACAATAAAGCAGAGTGAGAGAGAGAGAGACAAAAGCAAATATTTTTTTTTCATGGTGCTATGGGTTATTAGGCACACAGTCACCATTAAGCCCAGCCTCATTATCGGGCCAAAAGGAACTCAAAATGCATTAGGGTTGGAGCTCGCTGATGTATAGCTATGATCATCACATTGGTTATGCTAATGGCTGCCTCTGTTTGTTCCTGTGTGTGTGTGTGTGTGTTGTGTGTGTGTGTGTGTGTGTGTGTGTGTGTGTGTGTGTGTGTGTGTGTGTGTGTGTGTGTGTGTGGTGTGTGTGTGTGTGTGTGTGTGTGTGTGTGTGTGTGTGTGTGTGTGTGGTGTGTGTTTTGTGGTTTGTGTCCGCGCTAGCCTAATGGTCATGTTGACATGTGCATCTGTGAACATACAGTATGTGTACATGTTGGTAGTAGTGATACTCCTCATTCACTCTCATTGAGTGCTCATGTCAGAGGGACTGAGGAAAAAAAGCAGGGAAGATTTTCATCCTAGCCTCTTTTTTTTTCGTAGACGTTGCAAGTGTTTGAAACTCAGTGGTCCGATTGTATCATCCCAAACTAATGGGCCATTATGCACATTGCACACACACTGCACTTAGTGTAATAATTATCGAATTAATTAATGTAATGAAGATCAAAAGAAACACAAAAGGAGGAGGATGTGTTTAGGATTTAGCCTGAGGCAGGGCTCAGTGACCACACAATGTGTATGAACAATACGCCCGTGGAATCATAGTCCCCGTAGCAGTCTGCACTGCAAGCTATTGCTGTTTTGCCAGGCAGGATTACTCTTAGACGAGCAAATAACAAAAGAAGTTCCACTTTAAAGGTAGGGAGTGATGTATGAGTTTGCATCAGCTAGTGGTGAAAGTTATAGATTACAACGCTCCCTTGCTAACTCCACCCGTCTAGATAATTCACTGAAGCTACTGTGGCCTTCAAGGACAAGAAGTGATGTCATCCCCACCACTGCCTCAAGTCTTTCCACAATGTCAAGTGATGAGGTGAAGATGTGTTTAGTTATTTATTCTATAGCACTATATAAAACATGGCGGGCAGCATGGTGGCCTCCTTGGAGGGTGCTCCGCTCCTAATAGTAAAAATAAAAATAAAATAAAAAATGCTTATGTAATAAAAAAAAACACTTTCATTATCAATTGATTATACACTAATTAAACACTACTTTATTATACATTTTTTTCCCAAGTCTGTCCTTAAAAAATCCCAATTCCCTTTGCACACTGCACATTTAACCTGTGATACCTTTTTGTCCAAGTAGTAGAGGACCCATGCAGCGACTTTGCGGGGAATTTTTCTATTGGGATTATTGTGTTTTGAAACGCTTGTGATTCTGTTTTACTTCCTCGCCTGCTGTCATTTGCCTCTCATTACTGGGAACGATACGAGGCCCAAAGCTGACGGCGGGCATTAAGTACAGCAAGGGTGATGGGCTTTCAATTAACAAGCCAAGTGTTGTTGTCGGTGTATTTTTTATTATTATTCAGCATACCGAGCGTACACTGCCCCGTAAATCTGATGCTCCTCTGAAGTGGATTGTAAATAACAAGCTACCGAATGCCATGTGTATTGTGTATTTGTTGTCTGTAAAACGTAATCCTATGAGATTACACAGACACTGCACACAAAACGCACACCACACACACACACACACACACACACACACACACACACACACACACACACACACACACACACACACACAGTTCCGGGTTGTCAAGCCTCCCTCCATCTCAAATCACGGATAATCTAATGGACTCTTGAGGGCTCACTAGTCAGGTTAGCAGTCTGACCTCAAGAGGGGCCTTCAGAAACCTACTAAAGCACTACTGTTTTGCACTCAATTAATGAAATTAGTCCCAGAACGTTTAATCAAAGCATTCTTCAAAGTATGACAAGTCTCGTTATTTGACTCAAGTGCACTACTTATTTTCCCTCAACTCCACTAATCCAGTATACTCTCAAAATGAATGGTGCACTTTACGTAGCTTTTATGAAAGACAGCTGCATTAATATCTCTTCCTGCCTTCATAGTTTACATTGAAATTAAACCAATAAGGTCATGGGAAGAGCCGTTTAAGTGTTCACTATTGAGGGAAATAATTGGCAGTCCAGTTTGTGTGGTGTTTGGGGGAAATTAATTTGCATTGTTTAGTGATTAATATTTGCAAAATGTTGAAGGCTACTTTATCACGGAGGGCCCCTCATCAGCATTCATAATCAAGCATCGCAGTTCAACATTATTAGCCTCAAGCAGCGCTGGTCTAATCAGTCAAGCCAGGTTATATTAAAAGGTGGACTCTTTCCTCTCTCTCCGGTGACATAACCCGTCTTAATCAAACGCTTATCACACAGGCGAGAGAGGGGAGAGAGAAAAATGAGAAAGAAATATTTGGATTAAAAATTGGTCATTTTTTGCAATGGCTTTGTCTCACTGGTTCAGTGGGGCATTATCGTACAGCATACAACATCTGGGGAACTAAGATTTATGAATTGTGGCACTGGGGATTTATAATAGGAACAAAATGGAATCTGTTTGTTACATGGACTAATTGGGAAAGTAAAGAGTAGCTTATTAATACAGCTAGTTTATTCTTCTGGTGATTGGTTTTTGCCATTATGTGCGGTTATTCTTGGGATGAAATGAAAGCCACTCCATCTATTTCCAAACATGCCTGACAATTAAAACATATGCCGCTTTTCCATTACACGGTACCAACTCTACTCTACTCTGCATTTGGTATCAGGTAGTTTTTCTGTAGGGTTTTTTCCATTACAAGATAGTACCCATGATAGTACTGCATGTGTGTAGCTAGTCGTCAAAGAAACCCTTAAGGGTATCATTAGCACCTATGCGTTTCAACTCAGCCTTCATCATGGCGATTATTGGTACTTGCTTTTGGAACCTTGATGGATAAGTTACCACAATAGTAGGGAACACTGTAGTACTTGTAGATCGTAGGGAACCAAAAACGTAGAGTAGAGCTGGTACCATGAATGGAAAAGTGCCATATTGTGTCAGACAGTCTCTACAATAGTAACTGCCAAATATTTAGACAGTGAGGTATTTGCAGAAATTCCCTTATTACTTTTTAGAAATGGAAACACACACCTCTCCCACACTGTGCTGCCTGAGATTTAGGAGGGATTATTCTCTATGTCAGAAAGTGTGCAATAGCTTTGGTCTTTGTGGCAACAACATTGGCCCTAAAAGTCCCAAAGGGAGGAAGTCTCTCCCCTCTCGCGCTCTCTCTCTCCATTTGTACTTTATTTCTTTTCAAGCTGTATTGAAATATTGAATAGATGGAGTCTAATGCTGACAATGGCTATAAAAGGCTTATGAATAACTTCACATTCTGCCTTTTTTCTCTCCCTCTCTCTCTCTCTCTCTCTCTCATCTACATTATTCAGTTCCAGTTAGCGGGTAAACTTCCAGAAGCTATTGCCGTGTATTTAAACTGGAGCAGGTTAATGTGAATTCCCTAAAAATAGGGAAAATCCTCCCCCGGAAAATAGTTGTTTATCCATTATTCTGTGAGATGAAAAATGTATTGCATAGAGAGTTTTTGCAAAGCTGTCCCTCATTGCAGGCTGCAAATATAACCACAGGGTAATACGATACGTTGATGAAATAGGGGGGAAAATACATTTAACCTTTTTGCTTCAAGGAAAATCAGTTGCATTACACTGACTTCAACCCCCATCTACACACTTGTAATACTGCAAGTTAAATCAATAATCTTTATTAGTGTTGAGACTGTTTTTAGAATGTAGAATTGCAATCACATTACAGTTGATTCACTGCAAGCAATGCCTTAATGAAATGTACCTAACATGTTCATGGTTATATTTTTAGTATGCTATAAAGACTTGAAATGGCTTCCATAAAATAGTGCCAAAATAAATCAAGTATATAAGTAAAACTACCCTCTGACTGTAAGAAAGTGCTGCACAAGTGACAAAATGAATTTATGTGTGAATTAGAAGTGAATAAAAGCAGCTACCGTGAGACAGCGTCAGTCCGATGTGACCACCACACACACACACACACACACACACACACACACACACAACACACACACACACACACACACACACACACACACACACACACACACACACACACACACACTACCCAGCAGCAGCTTCAAGCTTCAATCATGATTTCCCCAGAGTTAACACTTAATTATGTAATTGATGATGGTGCTATCAGACGGTAGATCATCCATGTGTTTCTTAAATGAGTCACATGTCCGAGTTATACCTTTTTTTAAATGTATTTGACACAGTAGCCACCCATGGTTAGCTTCCTTATATGCACCTGTCATGCCTTTCACCTGCATTACCTAGATATACTCATCCTAACCACCACCCATACATATCAGCACTGCATTGTGATGGTGTATATCTCTCAGGTGAATGGTAAAATGATTGTGTGTGAAGTAAACATAGTCAATCATTATATTTAATGGAGAATTCCCTTTGGAAGATGAGTTTATATACCGTGTTCAGGGGCTTGTTGTAATTGCACTCCTTGTCAGTTTTTTCTTTCTCTAAGTTTTACAGCATGCATTTTTTAATATCCAAACCACTATCGCTAACCTTGCTGCATTAGCTCCATCTCAGATATCAGCAGCACACCAACCACAGAGCTCCGAATAGATATCTCGAGTACTGTATGTATGATGAATGCATTATGGATTAAGAGTAAATGTGCCACGTGGCAAAATGCATTAGCCTTCAGAAGTGTTCTGCATAATAAAACAGGAAGCATTACGTTCCTCAGAAAAAAAGTTTTGGTCGCAAGCAAAACTTTTATCTGCTAATACGAATGATTAACGGCATTGTGTGACTAATGTATTGTTGTAGAGTGAATTAGGAAATGACTTATCTTAATGGCATGCTTAGAAAATGGGAAAAGGACAAAACAGCTATCAATTGTTTCATTAAGTTTACCTTTAAGACATTAGTAAGACCTCAAAAAACAATAAATGCGCTGTGGTTCGAACCCTTAACATTTAAGGGATTCTAATGACCTCACTTTTCTCATTTTTGCTTACTCAGGTGCAAGTAAGCGCAGGTGCTAAATCCATTTTAGGATCAAACCCTCTGACACATCCAGGAAAAAAATCAAGTTCAGGGGATGTCTCCGCTACACATTTTAAGCTTGTGTCACCGCAAGTTATCGAGTCCAAAAAAAAAAAACTTTCCCCTCAATCTCAACTCAATTTAAAGTTAAGATGTTTCCCCCAAAACAGCTCGAGTGATCCATGGCTCTATATAAGAAAAGGTGATAGGTCTGTCAGTCCGGCGGATTGTGTGTAGACAATCAGATTGGTGGGGGGGGGGGGGGTTGCTGGCAGAGGGACTTCCTAGAGTGAGAGTACTGTGCCAACCAAGCTAAGACAGGGCACACTGTTGTTTATGCTCTCCACAATGAAGTCAGAGGACTCTTGCTAATCAGCAAAACTCAGCAGGCTGGGTCACAGCTGTCAAATACAGAGCCCCAAGCCTTTGAGGGGGGGGGGGGGGGGGGCTGGCTTGAATGATGCTTCGTCTGAATCATTGTTGTGCTCCGAGGATGAATAATATAACGGAACCTGTGGACGTTAAATACGATCAAATAGCCATTGCTGTGTTCCACTAACTGGTGTTAGTATTTGTAGATACTGCGAAACCCGAACCAATCTGTCTGGTGCCTAGATCAAGCTTCATTGGCACGTGCATTGGTACTAGAGATGCAGCTGTGTACTTTAGGCAGTGCACACACATATGTGCAGTCAACTTTGACTCAGCAAAATGGGACACATATATACTATTAAGAAAAGAAATACAGCAGCCATCCATCAAAACCTTTCCAAGTAATGTTTTGTAATGTTTCAATGTTCCAGGCAGTGCAGTATTTGATAGAAGACTTGATTTCTGTACCATGACTATTCAAAATGTTTGAGCCCAATAACTAATGCCTTATGATACTGCATTGTGTAAAAATACTACATGACATACAGTTTCGATTAAATCTGCACATACATTGTTTTGGTGAGTATGCCACAGCACACAGAAGCTGGTGCAGTGCCTGTGCAAGAACCAACCATCTGGACCAACACATTCATGCATTGCCCCAAGCATGGAGTCAGAAAATCACACAAACACAGTACCACAGTGGCACTTCAATGCCACTGTGGTATAATCTACAACAGGAACATGACTAAACGGTGTTAGTCCATTTACAACATCCTTTCTGATGTAATTTGCCGGTTTCCATATAGGAAAACTGGCCCCAGTGTTGTCAACCAGTTTGTTTGGTGCAAGGCATAAAGGCATGTTGGATGCTGTTGCCTTTCTTCTTTCTGTTACACTGACCAAAGCATTTCATATTCAGAATACAAAATCCTTAATCTTAATTTTCTAAGCAAACCAGAAACATATTTTCTGCCCTCCGTAGTCAAGCTGCCTCCTTGTGAGGATAAATAGACCCTCAAGGCGACTCTTAAATATTGAGCTAAAAAAAATTACCAGAGCCAGAGTGTGTCCTCTTGACACAGCAATCTAGGATGCAAACCATTTAACACAAACTGTCAATGCGGTTTCCCTGCACATTTCATTGTGCTGAATGCGCTGTCTGTAGATTGCATTCATCACATCCCACATACTCTGTCTCAAACTCAGTCAGTAGACTTTCTTTCAAGCATTCCCATCTGCACTTTGAAAGTTGTTTCCCTTGAGGTGGCACTCTCAGTAAGAAAGTTGAACCATTTCTAAAAAAAATAAATGTTTTAACTAAACTTAAATACATTGAACAATCATTTTAGGCAATTAAAACAAAATATTCATCATATTCAATAAACTTGTACTGTCATCAACTGAGGTTGCTTAAAAATAAATATTATGTTGCGGTGTTGTCCATCCTTAAATGGTTAGGTCATTTAAAAGTATTCCAGGCCACAACAAACAGGTGTTGTATTAGACTGTTTTTTTATTTGTCATGTAACCTCTTCGACTTTCTGTGCCAGTTTTTGCGAAACTTTTTATTTGTGTCTTCCTGGGAAAACTTTTGACATCAAGCATTAAACCAAGAAAAAAAGGCACCTGACTCCTGTAGCCTCCTTAATCTTAGTGACAACTGAGGTACACACAACTCTCTGTGGCCTCTATTTACAGGTAAACACAATACATTAACCCCCCCCACCCCCCCACAAACACCTCCAAATCTTCAAAACCACACCACCCCCCTGGCCCCTCACTCCCTCTCCACGTCCTATTCATCACGGTAAGAGTACCATCACGCTGCTGACCTTGAGCAAGTCTCGCTCATATAAGAAGACTCACCCAGGCCAAGATCTAGGGGTCTGTCAAGATGATTTCTTATTCTATTTAATGGAGGAAGTGCAATGCTTTATCACTCCCCAGGTTCATGGTTTATATAAGGCATAAAGGGGCCAACCCTGTTTTTGAAAACGGTAAGCTGTTGAATCCAAAAACCCAGTAGGCTACACACACGCATGCATGCACGCACGCACGCACGCACGCACGCACGCACGCACGCACGCACGCACGCACGCACGCACGCACGCACGCACACACACAACAAAAACATATCCTTAAAAGTCGCAAAGAAGGGGGCGCCCTTAGCTCAGTTGGTAGGGCGTCCCCCCCACGGCCAGCAGCGGACCCGGGTTTGATTCCAGCCCGCGGTCGTACTCTGCATGTCACTCCCCTCTCTGCCCCATTTCAACTCTGACTCTACACTATCAATAAAGCATAAAAATGCCCAAAAAATATCTTTAAAACAAAATTAAAAAAAGTCACAAAGATGTGGGTGCAATGGATGGTTTGGGAGGTCGGATGGGTAATTGAATGTTAACGGTGCTATGAGGAACTTTTAAATATTTCTGAAGCAAACAAGACCATCAGTGCAAACAATCCTATTTGCATATCATTTTCTGAATACCTTTTTTATGGGGACGCTCACCCAGAAACAACAGCTGGCATTGTTAAAACACTACCACTTCTGTCCAAAAGGGGGTGCGAACAATTAACACAAACTGAAACTTCCTCAGAGCACCTTTAACACGGGCACTCTTATGAATAGTAAACGAAGAAACAGATGACACTGGCCCTCCTTATCTCCTCCAGTGACATTTCCCTCAAAGGCATTTGTTGGAAGATAAGCGATGAGTGAACAAAGGTAAGTGTTTCTTTGTCCTTAAAGGAATACTTCACCCATACGGAACCGGCGTTCATTATAAAATCGCTAGTATAATATAATGAATGAGGTGTTTCTTCCCTCAGTCTTTCCTCAGTATTTCCTTGGTCCAGCTGTCCTGTTAATCCTAACCCTATGTTTACTAGTGTGATGTCACAGTAGTAACATGTAGGGTTAGACAGTGAGACCATAAAACACTCTTTCTGCCTTTTCTCAGGCTAGGATGAACCGATTTCTAAAATGTTTGCACATTTATACTACATAGGATCTCATAGTTTAATACACATTCATGTTCCCACCAGTGAAGTAGGTCTTTAAGCTTTTCATAGTCACAGTTCCAAATTGTGTGGCTCCAGCAGAAGTTGATGATTAGCTTTTTAAACGCCTGCTTCCTCTTAGCAGGATCATGTTCATGGCATCGGTAACATACCACCACCCCACGCTCCTCTGTGTATTGTTCTATTACCCATCATTCCATCCGTAAAATCCACCAAATTTGTGCTGCAACCCGGCCCTGTGTGCCTTAGCCAATTTTCTTTAATGAAAGAAAGCTCATCCACCCACCTCTTCTATCATATAAAAGAAAAAAAACTGCTGATCCAGCTCATTATAACTAACATCATCAAACTGCCTTTCGCTGCGCTGTTTAAATGTAGTGTGAAAAAGGTTTATTGCTAAAAATCATCGCTCTGTATTATTAATGAATCAGAGCAGCGACGATAAAAGCTCTATGGCGTGTATAACAGACATTCAAGCGGCTGTGGTCACATATAGGGTGAACCTCCATCATTGTCAGCAGAGGATGACAAGACCGGCAGCACAAAACCCTATAGTACACACTGAGAACATCATGTCAGTAATACCAATGAGTGTGCCAATATTTCATAGATAAGTGCAATTGCGTTTAGCGGTTAGCTCCCATCCACCCATATCAAACAGCTGCTTGTGCTATAGCTCGGCCTCTGTTCAACTCAGGTAAGTTATGATGTAATTTTCTTCCCTGTCACGATAACGATAAGACGGGCGAGATACCATAAGGGACCAACTTCCACGGGTAAATATTGGAAATTAAACTTCAGCACAAAAACAAGCCATTCTAGGCACGCTATGCTTTGAAATACATCTCAGATATTAAAAATCAGGCCGAGTAAGCAGTACGTCTATATCTCTTTTTTCCACTCCTGCCTGTTTGTAGTCAGTAGTCACAACGGTTGTGCTTCCCCTTGAACTGTCTTTAAGGGATATATGTTATACCTGCTGCAATATGCAGCACAACATCCAAGACATGGAATGAAACATGGCTTTGGTCTAAGAGATGCTGATAGCATTACTGAACGGATGTGCTGCCACGGGTTAGATTCAAAGTATATAGTCTATATGCTATAGGGAGGACAACCAACTCAAGGGTGTTGAGGAACATGAGACACTTTGTTAGAGGTACTACTTCACAGGAACGTTATGTCTTCAGCACTAGGGAAATGGTGTGAATCAAGCAACGCATTTTCTATTAATGGAATGAAGGTGAGTTTTGACTGGGGTTAGATTTTTCTTTAAGTGGCATACATAAGAGGACTGAAGTAAATGCTAAGGCTTTTTGATGATGGGAAAAAGGGCAACAGTGTTTGTCAATGTACTAGCGTAAGACGTCTTTAATGTGGACAACGCAACCATAAACAGTTTACATCATACAGAACATTACATTTTTTTCGCAGCATTAAGCTGTTGCACTGTGTTAGATCTTACTATCTTAATGTCAAGTAATAGGTTACATGAAAGTAGGCAGCTGGCTTTTTTTGTATGTGTTCACCTAAATGTACTGTTTCATAACACAAAAAAACCTGCTAATTGAATAATCTGTCGACTTTATGAAGTTTTAAGTTATTTATCAAGCCAAAAAATATATAAATTATTCAAAAATGTGAATGATTTTAATGTTACCCCCCCACCCCCCACCCCTCAATAAACACATTTGGGTTTGAGTCTGTTGGCTTGTCATCTAGCAATTTGAAGATGACCATAACTTTGCTCTCTGGGAATTTGTCATATTAATTTTTCCCATCTTTTTGACATCTTAGAGACCAAAGATGAATCGATCGGTAATAAATAGTACATGCATCTTAGCATGTTATCTTGTCATTTTTTTCCTAGCCTAAAACTGAAGTGAAAACAAACATGTTGGCATCCTATTGATCCATCAAAGCTATTATCTTTGAAAAAAGATATGCTAATAGCAACGGAAGTCGTCAGTGGAAGATTTAATCAATTCCACAGAATGGAGTATGCCATATCTATTTCTACCTCACACTTTTTTTTTTTTACCGCGGGAGTGCTGCTAGAGTGCTGCTCAGCCCTCTATAATGAAAGGCCCCCCAGCACCCTCTCTAGAAATCATTACAATCTCCCTCCTACCTCTAGGGTCAGTAAACTAATAGTCATTCACCTGCATGACAGAAAATCTTTCCCAAGTTGCCGTTGGGGGGGGGGGGGGCGGCGAGGTGGTGTTTAAGGTTATAGAGTCGAGTTGAGCAGGAGATTACTTTTTTATTGTTTTGGATGGATCCTTTGTGATAAAATGTGTATCACATCCAAAAGCATTCCATCACTGCAATGCACCTGATGGGGATTATGTATAGAAACTTTCTGCTAATTGGCTGTTTTTCTTGATACTGGCAAGCATGGAAAAACCTGTAACTCAGGGCCTGCCAAATACGAAGACACAACAAAGAGAGCCTATATAAATAGTAGAGTGAAGCCGTTGGCAAAGGAATCATCCTCCATCATCCACTTGTGTACTTGTGCCTGTTGTTTGGCCTACAGTGATCTTATGAACACAACCATCCCTTCACACTGTTGACTGTGAATCAGTAGCTGGATTTCTCTAAAGGGACAACACGATGTATTCAAAAACGCTCAACAGCCTAAGGGATCTCTTTGGGCTATTTTGAGCAAAAGTTCTGAACCTTGATGGAAGAATGTTATATAAAAAAAAGGTGGCCTAACAAAAGCAGAGACAATGAACTGACCTCCCTTAAAGGAATACTTCACCCATACGGAACCAGCGTTCTATCATTATAAAATAACTATTATAATATAATGAATGAGGTTTTTCTTCCCTCAGTCTTCCCTTGGGCCCAGCTGTCCTGTTAATCCTAACCGTTACTGTGATGTCACAAGAAGGAAACTGTAGGGTTAGACAGTGAGACCATAAGACAATCTTTCTGCCTTTTCTCAGGCTAGGATGATCCGATTAAAAAAAAAAAAATGTTGCACATTTATACTAAATAGGATCTCCGAGTCAATACACCTTCATATTCCAACCGGTGAAGTAGGCCTTTAAGAGTTTCCTTTAAAAAAAACATCTTGAAAGGGAAAAGGTTGCAATTGGAAATGCATTCACGTGGAAAAAACGTTTCAAAATAACTGTTGTCCTTTCCCTTCACTTCACTCTTTCCAAACTCGATGTAAAACGGTATCTTCAGGTCATCGCGTCCTACCTACTTGCTATTTTCACCACCCGCTATACTTCAAACAACATGCAACAGTTTTGTACCATAGGGAAGGTTATATTTTGCTTTTTCAAAGAAATAAGGCATAGCAATAGCATCAGTGCTTTTTGCAGAGAAAAAAAACTGTGTAAATTTCTGTACCACAGAGAGGCGGAAGAAAAAAACACCGGCATGTCCAAAAAGAGCTGACAGACAAACAGGAGACAAATCCATATAAATAATTGCTAAGTGAAGTGAGGGGGAGTTGGCCCATCGTTCAGAGCAACAAAAAAAAAAAAAAGCCTGAGCAATATCTGCTGGAGATTGAGAGTCATCCATCACCGCAAGACTTTAATTTGAGATGTTTAGGACTCGCAGCTGATGATTGTCTGAGATCCGGGGAGAGCCCTTTCACAAGAGGTCTGCAGGGGTCTTTGGCAGAGTGTAGGCTGGCTGGCTGGGGGAGGGGGGAAATGCTGCCACACACACACACACACACACACACACAGACAACAACACAGACAAAACTCACACTAACACACACACACAACCACACACATACACCACACAAACAACACACCCACACAACAAATGAACCCACTACACACACAACACACACACACACACATACACAAATTTTTGTCTGAACTTAGAGTTGAGAACTGCAGAGTGAACAACCAAATCCCACTATCTGATTAGGATTTGTCCGATAAAGGTTTTTTTTTACTGGAAGTTTTTTCTCAGCCGAGCTAAGGGTCTAAGGGCAGGGTGTTTGTACTGTATGGAATGTAAAGCCCACTGAGGCAAATGTCTATTTGTGATATTGGGCTATACAAATACAACTGATTTGATTGGATTGAAAGGCGATTTAAAGGTGGAGTCAGCGATACAGAGAAACGCTTGTTGTCAAAATCGAATAGATATGTCCTCACAATCCACTACCTGTCCATACTGTGTTTGTGTGTGCACTGAACAAAAAAAAAATCAGTGTTTATACACAGCCTAGGCTCTGTAACGGGCATGTTGACGTCATGGCCCCACGTTTACATATATTTTTTTTTGTTTTTACATACCAGATTACAGATCCTAGGCTGTGTATAAGCACCATTTTTTTTCACAAGGATATGTTCACTGATTTTGAAATAATAAAGTGATTTGACGACAAGCCTTCTCCAGAATCACTGACTCACCAAAAAATGTGGAAGCAATTTTTTTTTGACAGCTTTCTTATGATATCTTTAGGTGCTAAAGGGATGCACGCAGACAACCCGTTTGAACGCTCACACACTGTCGCAGGCACAGATTCACATTTGCACACTCAGACACACCTCATTTGGAGCGGAATGATGTCAAAATGAGGTCCATTGAGTGGGTGTGGGGGGAGAGGGAGGGGGAGGGTGGGAGATTGAAGAGCCCACGGTAAAGAGGGTCTGGAGACTCCAAATAATCTCGACTATCGATTCTATTTAAGACCCACGCTCTTTGATGGACACTCACTTCAAAACACGCTGATAGGTGGCACATCCGGATGACTGATCACTGTATAGCTGTGCTTACGGTAAAGGCTGCGGACCGATCCATAAATAAACTAGCTCGACCTAGTCAAACAGGTGCAGCGGATGCAAAGATATGATGACAGCTCAGTGTACACATACTTTAATTTACCGCAAAGCACTCTAGTAGTCTTTCCATTACATTTGGTCTAAGGGAGTGGGTCGACTTTACAATTCCCCTGACGAGTGGTGTTGCTGTCTTGCTGTGGCGAACATGTATCTGTCAGGACATGAAGGTAATTGATACATGTCTTGCTTTGGCCTCACATGTTTCTTCTTATTGTACATGAGCATTGACAAGACTTGAGTTGGATATGTTTAATGTCTCACAAATTACTCAATATGATGCCAATTTGCATTGACCATACAACCACATCATCACTGAGTAAAGAGTAATTACTGATACTAAGACATTTCTTGCATTTTTTTTGTTGATGTACCAACGTTAAATATAATTAGTCTTTTGGCGTATGGGGTAATTAATCAAGAATCCTTAAGAAAGGGGGCGCCCTTAGCTCAGTTGGTAAGGCGTCCCCCCCATGGGCCTCGGCCAGCAGCGGACCCGGGTTCGATTCCAGCCCGCGGTCGTTCTCTGCATGTCACTCCTCTCTCTGCTCCATTTCAACTATGTCTCTACACTATCAATAAAGCATAAAAAATAAATAAAAAAAATCCTCAGAAAAAAAATATACTTAAAAGTGTTCGTTAACTGCACATGCACAACTACTTTCATGGTCTAACATTGAAGTGTGAAAACAATGCCATTTCATACTACACTACCCAGTATAATACATGATAGCTTTCTGCTCTATGTCCTTTTGCAGAGAAGTTTCAACACTCAATGAGGGCAACATCTGTACCTGTAGCTAGAAAATGACAGAAATCTTGACATTACTATATAAAAACCCTTCTCACCTATTTTACTTCCATTTCACACTGTCACTGGGTAGATGACATGCTTGTTATGTTAGTATATGCACCCCATCCAGGCAGTGTCACTGTGGCCACCTAATATACCTCAAGTACATTGTCTATCTCCTCATTTATCCCCTCTACAGACGTTATAATAGCTGAGTGCTTGGTTGCTGCATTCCCTGAATGCTCATTTTTCTGCACAGTATCCTCTGTGTACTCATACGGGTCCAGCTCCTCCTTTTATCTGCTAGTGGACTCCTTGGAAAGGTAATTTGATTGTTGGAAAGCAGGTGTTTTTTTTTGTAGTTGTGTTTTTTTTTCCTTTTAGCTGAATGCTGATAAGTGGACTCCAAGCCCATGGCAGTAAAGTGAGTTACTTTAGATGTGCTTAGTGCTAAGCAGAAGCTTATATTTTGTTATCTATCAATTGAGAGAAGATTGGTTTGACTTTGAACAAACCTGTGCTGATGATTCACACAGGGTATCTCTCCAGTCAGAAATGATGTTACACACACACACCACACACATATCCCCCCCCCCCCCACACACACACACCACACAACACACACACAACCACACACACTGACACTTGGTAAGTGAGTATTCTGACGTTATTATGTGTGTACTAATTGCGATGCACATGTGTTGAAAAGTCCATAAAGGGGGTATTATCTATAGTCCTTGCATATGTCTGTCGTGGACTGTCACTTTTTCTCAAACTCAACGTGCATTGAGCAGCACGCACTTGAGATAATTATCGCCCTGGATTTTCTGAAGAGATGCAAACAACTTGCAGTGGGGACTTTTCTTTTGTGACAATCAGATGTGTATATTCACACAGCAGCAGATGTGGAAGCCGCAACCCTCTAGGGTACGTTTTGGGGTTATTTTGAGTCATTTATATATTTCCCTGTCTGTGGCTCATCCGAAATAAATAAGCATCTGCTCTCCTGCGGAATGGGGGCAAGGTTGCATCTGTGATCCAATGTTTTCCCCAGCAAAAAAAAAAATCACACTCTGTCACAAGCCTCTTTGATATTCTCTCAGATTGTTCCCCTTCTAATCCCTTTCAACAAGGCAAGAATGGGATTTACCCACTCATACTATTGCTGCTAACCACTGTGTGCAAACAAAAGCAAATCATATCAAGCTCTATGATTGAGCCATCATGCTCCATCTGTTCCTATTCAGAAAGTAGTTTTATAAGTGCTGCACTCTTCACACATACACTACAATATATGTTACATTCAAGCTAAATAAATGTCTTTGCCTTGTTGTTGTCATTTCAATTTGGAAGGCATAATTCATTCATTGAATTCACAGTTTCATAATAACATGTATTTAAATTGGAATGTGCTGAGAGAGGTTTTTAGGTTGGCTGCGTATTTACCCCACAGCTTAGCTCAACTGGCCAAGCCCACTTGACGTGCCATGGTGTGATAATCAGTGTTGAACACTGCCCAACACAGTTGAAAAAAAAAAAAAAAAAAAAAAAACGCTCCATAGCCTCTCGTATGCAGACTAAACTCAAATAACTCAGACCTACAAAACGGGGTCAGCACATTCAAAGTGTTGCCAGTCAATTCAACCAATACATAAAGACCCTCATTGAATTCATGTGTCCTTCTACAAGCCAAGATAGAGTGCCCAAGAAATACACAAGTGTCTGCTGCGGTCCTCCTCTGACTTAGAATGGCTTGTGTTGCTGCTGCTGCTGCTGCTTATCCTTCCAACTCCTTTTGGTTTTGAAACCTCGTCAAGGGCACAGCTGAGCCCTCACATCTCATCACACTTAACCAGCTGTGAGTAAGAAAAAAAAAGTATTTCAACTGTGTGTTGTGTGTGTGTGTGTGTGTGTGTGTGTGTGTGTGTGTGTACATGATATGACACCAATAGTGCACTCGAATCAAGCACCTTCTCTCATCTCCAGCTCCGTCAACAAGCGATCCAATTTAAAGCAGGTGCCGAAAACTAATGATCAGTGTAGTTCATAAAAATCAGTATACAATTCTACAAAGGTGAAAACTTCAATACATTGTGAAATACAGCTTGAAAAGATAAAGAGACACTCACCTTTTTAGTGGGACACTTTATAGAGCAAAGACAGACGCAGCCAGTTTACATCCAAAATAGTCACTGAATCGAAACTGTCCTTCCAATCTTCTGTTTTGCAAGTAGCGGACTCCTTTTTTCCTCTCCTTTATGCTGGCTTATTTTAATTCCCTCTCTCACCCTGCATTCTCCCCTGGTGCCTTTCTTTCATTATCCCGCTCGCCGGAGTGCAGTTTTGAGCCCACGCTAAGGGCAGAACAGAACGTTGGCTTGTGAGTGCAATGCACTGCGCTGTGCTGTGCTGAGTTACCACAGTGGAGCGCGTCTGTGTGTGTGTGCGGGTTACGGAATGACGACTGAGAGAGAGAGGGAGAGGGAGCAAGTGAGTGAGTGAGCGTTGATGTGAGGCAAAGAAGCTGTGTGTGTGTGTGTGTATGCATCAGAGAGGGAGAGATGGAGAGAGAGGGTGTGTGTGTGTGTGTGTGTGTGTGTATTTCTGAGCCCTGCTGTGGTGAGCGACGGTCGTGATTGCCTTGGCGTGAGGCAGGCAGGATAGCGCAAACCCCCCTCCTCTGTTTCGTCAGGTCCCCTGAGCAGTGGGGGATCTTCATCATCAAGCAGATTACAGCCAACTAGCGAGCACCCACAACCCCCAAAGACAGACACACACACACACACACACACACCAGAGCATAGCCAGTGGTGTGTGCAGTGGTCACTGGGGATATTCTAATCAGAGAGACACTTGGATATGCTGCTTTTGTCCAGAGCTCGTGTACTCGCGGATTTGTTTAAAACCCAAGCTACACATTACAGAACTTCTCGGTCTTTGCTGGAAGAAGTTTTTTTTTTTTTTTTCTTTACTAAATAAGGGAAAAAGTTTTGCTGGATTTAGGATGTTCTGTGGAAGATTGTGAGTCTGGGGAGGTGGAGTTGAAGAAGGGTGTGCTGGTGTGGGCGGCCATTATTTCTGTTTGACTGACAGCTGAGGCAGCAAGGGGGAAAAATACACAGTGTAAACAAACTTTCATCATTAAAGGTGCTATGAGGAAACTTGAAAATATTGCTGAAACAGTCTAATTTTTCCTCTGATGATCATAAATTACATGGTACAGCAAACAAGACCATTATCCATTTTTATAGAGTTTTTCTTAATGCTTTTGTCATTGGTACGCTCACCCAGGAACAACAGCTGGCATAGTAAAAACACTACCGCTTTTGTCCAAAGGTGGTGGTAGAATTACAACAAACCTGAAAGTTCCTCGGACCCCTTTTTAACTGTCACCCGAAAGCCACATTGCAATACAATGTTTTATTCTTTTTAGCAGAGAGTTGGAGCAGTGTATGATGTAACTTCAAAACCTACTCCGCATACATTCCACACTATATATGTAAAGCTCTTACAGTCGACTAGATACAGTACTAGATATATACCACACTATACTAGCTACATGAAGTGCATTTTTCTACCATGTCTTAGGAAGTGCTATTCCAGTTCTTGGACAATTTGTGTTGCCATGCTTTTACACAACATGCTCACATTACAACACAAGAGTTGATGTTTTCCGACACATCTTTTATGTCCATGTTGTAGGCTGCTGAACGGCTAGCTGCTTGTGTTACCGTCACACTGCGAAGAAAAAAAAGGCAACCAAACCGACGATTACTGCTTTATGTTAATGCTTGAATAAAATTTGATCCAACATGTTTTGATTGGAGACTTTTTTTTTCATGCAAATCGCTGTTCCAGCTGTGTAGGTAGATAACCAATCACAGTCCTGCTGGCAGAGAATCACAGGGGGCTGCCTTCCTTAGACCCCAAAAAAAAGAAGAAGAGAGGAATGTGACGCTTTTGAATACCAATTTTATTTCATGTTTTGCCCATGAAGTGAGGACATAAGGACTGCCAGTTACACAGCATATGCTGTAGCGGAGGACTGTTGACAGGTCGACATAAGTGGCAGCGCAATAGTAGGGATATGGTGCATGTCTTTCTATGTTCAACAAAAGGCAGTATACTCAGTTTAAACTGGCCATGGTCAAGTACTTTAATATATTGTTCATCTTGTACAAGGTGTTTAAAAAGCTAATGTGATAACATATCAGGCTAAGTGTACATTTTCAAGGTTATGTTTGGGGACATAGCACTCAAAACACCCACAAAATCACTCAATAAATACCATTTAAACTCTACAAACTAGAGTGTTAGTGTGAGTTAAGGCTTCACTTAAATTGATTGAATTCCATACATTAACACTCATATGTTTATGTTTGGGCCTTAAAGTGTTTAGAGTAAAAACTCCAAAAAGATACGGTTTTATATCAAAAGCCTGGTCAAGGTGAGCAGATAGGATTACAGGGTGCCATGATGAAAACACATGTATAGTCCATGGGCATATTTTGAGCTTGTGGAAAAGTGTCTTTTTAGATATGTGGTTATTAAAAAATAGGAAATACTGTGCATAAGTCACCATGTAAAAATAAAAATAAAACTGCATGGTTATTTCATTACACATGTGACTACTGTATAAAATGTTGATAAAGCACATGGGTAAAGAGGACTGGTCTATAGGGGGTGTGGGCATAATTCCAGTTTGAAGCGGACAAATCAGCTGGTTAATGCTAATACCCATAACCTCTCCAAGTCACAGAGCTAATCAAGAAATCCCTAGTACCTCCCCCTTCATATTCCCAACAGAGATCCACCAAAGAGAAGGAATTACATCATCTAAACATCAAAACTTTGAAGGGTTTTCCTCTGAAGTCTCTCTGGCAGTTGTCGCCGACACTGACCTAAATTCTCTCATTTTCATGTTTTTACATGATACACACAATGCACTGCCTTTTTCTCGCCCTTAGACTTGGGAACACAGACAGCACACAGATGTCCTCTTGGCATTTTGAGGAGAAAACCACCAGCTTTAACCTTTAAAATTAAAACCCATGATATAGCGAGAGAATCAAAGGTGACGCACATCACTCTATGGAAAAGGTTATTGAGGCATTAGCATTTAGTGCTCTCTCATATATTTCATTTTGACTGTCTTGAAGATGGACGGAGCTCACACAGTGAAACAATATTCCTCTTCTTTTCCTTTACTTTTATGTACCTGATTCAATTTGAGGTACCATCCAGATTGTTGTATTTGTACTATAGGGCTGTCAGTGTTAACACGTTGAACGCGATAAATTAAAATCATAGCATACAGTGTTTTATTTTGTGCATGCTGCTAGTGTTACCCTTCTAACGACCCTTACAGGGCCAGCCCATTCCCCCACAGTAGGGGAGCTGATAGGATTCAGTCCACTCAATGTGTGTGCTTCAACCATAGACTGTATAGGGTTTGTTTTATTTACAAAGCCTTGACCGGGAAGCTTCCTCGTTATTTAACTGAATTGCTGCAAATCTCAGATGGGCTTTATCAGACCCGCTCCACTGACATGCTTATGCTTTATGTCCCACAAGCCCGGTCTGAGCTGGAAAGACAGCTTTTAGCTTCAGTGCCCCCGACTCCTGGAACAACTTACAGCAACAAATTAAACTAAATAACTTCATATCCTTTAACCAATTTAAACAAACTATTTTAAATCTGCCAAACTCTACCTGTAACTGTTTTAATTAGGCTATATTGTACTCTCACCCATTTAATTTTAATTGCTACCACTTAATTTCACCACTGTGTAAATGTTTCAATTGTTTTTCTCTTCACCTGTTGTTGTGTATTTGATGTATTTGCGTTGAATATTGTTAATGTATTGTTGTTTTTCCTTTGAATTTGTTTGAACTCGACGTCATTGTAAATGAGGGTCACCCTCAATTGGTCTCTCGAGGATAAATAAAAGTTAAATGAAATGAAATGAAATAGGAAAGTATCTGCTCCACTGCAGCTCCAGCAGTAAGGAGCCCTCTGGTGCAGATACACAAGGCTTATATATTTGCTGGATGCCAGTGCAGAACATAATAAAGCCCTCTGTGTTGACAACATATCTTATTTCATTTAACTACATCAACACAATCCCATAATCTTAGACTTTGTAACTTTTTGTTTAAAGGAGCATACAATGAACGAGTATTGTAATGTGGCCTGGAGTCAACCAGTGGGATCGAACTCATTACTACTTTGGATTTGAAATAAGTTCAGAAACTAACTTTCTTTGCATGCATTTGAAACCCAATCGAGATACACTGGTACGTATTGCTTTACATTGCTAATATTGACTTGAAAAACTGTGTTATAATGCAAAATAAACAATTTTAAACATGCAAATCAAAAAATTAAGTTTAATCGCGATTAACTATTGCAATTCTGTGATGAATTGCAATAGAAATTCTGCAAAAATCTTTCTACAGCCCCAATTTGTACATGTAATTGTATGAAACTAGTTGAATTCAGATTATTCTCTTTCATTTTAACTGTTGAAATGCCAAGGCAGATGGCCACAAGACACAAATAATTGGGTAGAGTGCTTCACTCACTACAGGAACCACTCTCTCTAAAAAAAGAATTCACTGCAAAGACTTTTCAAACAATTTGCCAATTATGCCGTGTGTTCTGTCGTCTTATGAGAAGGCAGATAGTGAAAAACAAATGATCAGCAGAAAGTAAGAATATGTTATGAATCTTATGTATCCGTCTCCGCTCCTTAGATGAGGCAACATGAAGAAAGAGTAAAGTGGGGGGAAAGAGACTGCTGAATTGTGTGGAAATGACCCCTTTTTTTAAATAAATAAATAAAAAAAATATTCTCAAAGGGCTGCAAGCTGTTTTTGAATGTAGTTGTGCGTCACTTTTTATAGTCAGCAGTCCTGGCTGACAACCCGTGCTCCCAGATCAACTCTGTCCAGATGGCGGCCGGAGAGGACTCCATTTTTAATCCTCTTGGCACAGGCTGTGGCTAAGCAAGAGGTGGAACGGATGCTCCGAGTCACACGTCAATCAGAGCCATTTCAGACTGGGCACAAAAGCCTTACAAAAAATGTCCCAAACAAGTCCACAAAAAAGCCTTACAAAAAGTGTCCTTACAAGTCCACAAAAAAAAAAACAATCTAAGGTGTATGATTTATATTTATATTTATTGGCCAGTTGTGTGTGCATTGCTGTTATGATGGATGTCCCATGAGTTGAAAAGGTAACATTCTGGAAGCAAATACAAAAGAAACTATCTCAACATCTCATTTGTTTGAATAATAGAACAATGCAAGTGTAGCTCTCAGGAACACAAGCGCATGGAGCCCAAACTGACAAGAAAAAAAAACACAAACAACATTACATATTCATACTGCTTGGAAAATAAGGTTGTTAGAGTTCACGTTTCATTTTGAATTGGTAGATGTGTATGCAAATTCTGCTGAACTTAATTAAAAATAAAACTATTCAACAGAAGGCAGTACGATAAACATGGCAGAAGTTTCCATAAATCTCATATATTTGCACCCACACTACGTTTTTTTCTGAGTCTTGGAAATTGAAGGCTGCCAAAAAAACTCATCACTTGTTTTAAAGATGCATAATGAAGATAGGTCATTGCACTGCTCTTTCTTTATCCTAGCTGCATTGTAATGGCTTGACTTCACATCTGATACAATCAGAATAATTTTTCTCACGATTATCAGAAGACACCGCCGTGAATTGTAACATCTGTGAATAGTTAATAAGCGATGGGAGTATTGTCACCGTAACACTATTGTAGGGTAATGATTCTGGATTAATTGCCTCTGCTTTTAACTCTTAATTTTTAATTGGCCTCCGGAGAAGCGCAATTGCTCATTTTCCTTTTCTTGAACATTTTGCCGGGAATATGTAGTAGCTATTGGAGTGCAACTTTGCTTTTCAGGCTAAGCTGAATAATGTGTTTGCACGTGTGTGTGTACTGTACTTGTGAACTTTGTAACAATAAGCTACAATGGGCTCAACATTCAAAACTTTTACCTCCTGGTCAAACATTCAATTCTTTAGCTCTGTTAAAGTTAAAATGCCCAAAGCATTTATTTGTGCCAATTTTGTCTAAACTACAATATCCATTGTTTTTGCCACAAGCATTTTTTGCAAAATGTCTTTGTTTTGTTGTTCAAATATGTATATATAACTGAGGTGCAGTATATCAAGTGAGATCAACATATCACTCGAGATCTTTCAGTGAACTTCCATTGAACTTAATTTGGGGCTTTCTGGAGGAGTTTATTCTACACAGATGAAAGATTCACAGATTTGACTATGTTTGATACTATTGTTCCTTTGTCTTGCCATTTTTTCCTGGAGCGTGTGTGTGTGTGTGTGTGTGTGTGTGTGTCTGTCTGTCTGTCTGTCTGCATTGGAGGGGTAGATGGATGGGGGATATGTTGCAGGACAAAAAGGACCCAGGTGTACTTCCTATTAGCGACTGAAGCTAATGGAATCACCAGTCTGCCTGCTCTCTAGCTCAAGACGGGACCAGGATGTCCTAAGGGAGGCTCTGGCCCAGAAGAGGGGTGTGTGTGGTGTGTGTGTGTGTGTGTGTGTGTGTGTGTGTGGAGGAAGGGTTTAGGGGCCATATGGGGCCCCAGTCTCCCTCTTTCTCCTCTCTGACTCACCACAATTACCAACAGAACAGACAAAGCAACATCCTGCAACAACTACACTACATCTGCGGCTCATAGTTCCTTGTTGTGGTGTCATGTAGAACAAGTGTGCATAGTGTATATTATCCGCATAAGAGGAAATCTGTTTCATACACAGCTAAGAATAAATCCAAATTACTTTTTTTTTTAAATAGTCCATCATGATTCATGTTGCATCGTCTCAGTTTACCTAACCCAGTATGATATGCATCACACATACATTTTTGCTCCACTCACATAATATATAACAGTGTTGATATTAACGTGCATACTCAATTCATTTTTCAGTCTCTTTTGAATACATAATGAGCAGTATTGCAACTGCATAATAACGCTATCAAAGGCTATATTACATAATGGTATGTTAAATATTGCCAAGAGGTGTTCTTTAATGTACATTGTTAGCTGTTTGTCAATATGTGTACAGCAAACACATTGAGACATGCATTATGCACAATGTTGTTTTTTTCAGTTCTGTCACCTTTGCTGCATTTAACACTTTCAGTCGACTAAACCATTTTTACAACAGTCAGAAACTAGTAACCATGCATATATTTTAAACCATCTGTTAGTGCAGTGCTATGCCTTTTGAATACAGTCCTATTTGGTTGGGAGAATTCCCTCCTCATCCAAAGTGATACATCATTGCAGGAGCATCCTTGATGAAGCCCGCTCAATAAACAGGCACTTCACACTCACAACCTCGGGGGACAACAGGGATTTTTGGAGGGGAAACTCAAACTCTGAAATCCTGAACCGCTTATCACAGTAACAACGCTGCATTGTTTAGAATGGAGCGGTAATTAAAATCGTGCAGTGTTTTTCGGGGAGAGATGCTTGAAAAACAAGGATGCAGACACTCAAAGCTAACAATAGCCCTCTGCAATACAGGTTGCCGTTAACAACAATCAGTGCTGGCGCTAGGATTGAGACGTCTAATCACAAAGCCCCTAAAACCAAACCCTTAATGAAAGAAGATTACAAATGCTTATTTGCGAGAGGCCACAGGCTCTTAAAAGGCAAGGTAATAGCGCTGGGAAAGAATTATTCCCCACACGGATTTTGAGACATTAAACATGGAATTCATTTTTTATGGTGGGTGAGAAATATTGGTTGGCACGGGTAGAGAGGGGAATCTGATTTAGAGTCACGCCAAGCTCTGTCTTGCAAAAAAAAGAAAAATGGAACGTGTCATAGAAATTGCCCCACAAATAAAATGGGGTCACAATATTTTTTTTCTTCCCATGAGTGAAAAAAAACAAAAAAAAAACAGTTTAGGCCATTTGACAATTTGATCAGCTATTTTTCCCCCCCGAACGTAATCAGCTCTGTCAGACACAAGCCCGCTCCTGTCAGCGCCACGGGCATGCTGCGAAATGAGCCCCATATTACTTCTTGTCTTTACTGCAAAAAAGGCTGAGGGATGTGTTGTCAGGGAAGCATTTGGCAGAAAAAAAAAAAAAAAAAAGAAGGGTTCAGGAAGAAATGCATTAAATACTGAGGAGAGATGGAGCGGCTGCTATATGGGCTTTAGCCTGCAGAGAGGAAGGAGGTGGAGGTGTATATTGAACGAGTGAGCGAGGGAGAGAGGATGGCCAGGAGGGTTTGCGCTTTGCTACAAACTGCTTCCACTCACCGGAGGCTCTGAATTGTGCTCTGCAGCAACAGTATATTACCTTTTCCCCGCTGTCCACCTGAATGCAGCCCACAGCATCACACTTTGAACCCATTGTGAGAGTGTTTTAGCACTTCACTAAGGCTGGAGAATGGTATCCAAAGCCTGCTTCTGCTGCTGTGAAAATGACTGTATGTTGTAAAGTGATCTGAATGGACGTATTGTATTCAAATGTATCAGTGATTCATGGAAAATGCATGCTGTCAGAATCACTTTTTTGTCAAAATCGGTAAATATCTCCTCTTGGTCCGCTACCTGTCCGTAACTGTGTGTGCGCTGTACAAACAAATCTGGTGTTAATACACAGTCTAGGGTCTATAAACTAGTATGTAAACAAAGGGGGGCCCACCGTAGCTAGCAACATGGCCGTTTACAGAGCCTATGCTGAGTATTGACACCAGAATTTGTTCAGCGCACACTCAGTACAGACAGGTAGCGGATCATGAGAGATATTCATGATTATTGACAACGTGATTTTGACAAAGTGTTCTCCAGAATCACTGACTCCACCTTTAACTAAGGCTACATAATCGTTCCTTAAGCCTTATGCTGCTGTGAAAAGGAGTTCATGTTGTTATCTAATCTGAAAAGCAGTATTGTATTCAAATTGCTCCATTGTATTTATTTACATGTTTACATTCATTTTTCTAAATCTCCCAGTGGATTGAGGAAGACACAGTAGCTCCAATGTGGTCTGTGTTTTTTTTTTTTTTTTTTTTTTTTGGCCAGTTGCAAACGCGACGGGATAAGCACTGAGGTCTGTCCCATTAATGGTAGCCAAGCCAACTTGGATGTTATGATGAAAACGAGCGACGTGTAATCTCCGAGGGGATGAGGGATGCCAGGGAAACGGCTTTCCTGTTTGTCCACTGCAGCAGGATTTAGCTCCCTTCATCCCTAGCTCTCTCCCGTCCACACACACACACACACAGATACATACACACACACACACACACACACACACACACACACACACACACACACACACACACACACACCACACACACACACACACACACACACACACACACACACACACATGCAGCAGCGGGTTATAATGCTGTGAATTCCCACGGTGGGGCCAATCAACAGATGTGCTTAAACTGAATTTGTCGTCCCCCTCCCAACGCGCCCTCTCCCCCCCCCCCCATCCACCAGTGATCCTCTATCACGTAACAGAACATGGTGGAATATGTGCTGGTTGCCAGAGTATTGTTTGCAAATGAGGTTTGTATCAAATGCTGAATCCCTCAGCTAGAAATATCAAAAACAATGGTTGGCCAGTCTAGGTGTTGTAATAATCTGAATAAAAGTTAATGCATTAGTATTCATGGGATGGCAGGGTTGTTAATGATAATTTATTATCAGTTTTACAATTTCATGAATATATATATTTTTGTGATAAAGTTGTTTTAAAGCTTTTTGCTTTGCTTCGTGACAGTTCAGTGTATCACATTCAGAAGAATGTCATGTGACTAACTGGAATATATTGATTATGAAGATGCCTAAAAGTATCCAAGAAGTATACTAACTACATATATCATATATTTAGAAATATGTTCAGACATTCAGATATCCATTTTCCACACAAACAATATGAAAGGTATTTACTCTTAAGGGAAAGTGGCCCACAATCAAATTCAAAGCTACATTTTATTTTTTTTCAAATTATTATAATGTATTATACGGTAAATAGGTTCTTCTTCTGGCAAACTCAAATATAATTTGTCTTCTAATGAGGTCCTGATTATGGGCCACAATCCCCTTAAGAGTAAATACCTTTTCATTTTGTTTGTGTGAATGAGAACTAGGACGAGAGAGACGGATGAGGAGGAGGAGAAAGATAGATAGCCAACATTTTAATTATGGCTTTTTGTGTGGAGCAATGGCTGCTATTTCTGTATGGAGGCGTGTGTGTGTGTGTGTGTGTGTGTGTGTGTGTGTGTGTGTGTGGTGGTCAGGTTTGTGTGGTCAGAGCCAGGAGTGGTTTGGATGATGCGGTAAATGGCTTCAGAACAACAGATTTCAACCCAAATTGCAGGGCCTAATTTGAGTCCGTCCAATGAAAAATGTCAGTCAATAGTTGCTTAAAGGTGCTGTAAGCGGAATGGTTCTTTTATCTAACTTCCTGTCAGTTACTGCTGTTAGCAGTCCCCTCGCTCGTCCCTACGTCGCCACATTAATGCACTGCGGTCTTCAAACAGCGAGTTATCTAGCACCATCTCAGATAAGTAATTGTGATAAACATGATAAAAACCATCAAAACAGACATTGGGAAGGATTTATACCTGCTCCGCCATTGTAGGCGCATAAACATTCACCTATCTGTCCTCTGGCGTGCACTGGCAGTGAGACCATGAGTGAGACGGGTGTCGGTTTGTAGCGTTCTCTCTTGGATTGGATATTAATTTTGGGATCCGACAAAAAGTGTATTTGCCGATTACATGCAGAGCAGCTGACTGAGAGATCGGCTTTATGAAACGTGCACATTATGTAAGTGATCACTGTATGAGTAAAGAGCGATTTAACACTTATATTAACATAAATAAATCGCTTTCTTCACCTTGTAACATAGTTTTTGTGGAGGAATGGCTGCTACTCTTGTATGGAGGTTTGGGTGGACTGGACAAGTCTGTGCAGACAAAGCCAGGAATGGCGGGGTTTGTGATTTAAATGGATTGCGAGAAAAAGATTTTTTCCCAAATTTGTATCTGTCAAACATAGGGGTGTGCAATATTGACAAATAATACTATCTCAATATTCGTAGGGAATTTTCTGATAACAATAATTGATGATTGACACAAACCAATTTTTAAATGAGTGACATACCAGATTTCAAATTATTTTGCAATGTGAACACTGACATAAAAAAAAACCATTTCTGAATCACTTTCATCAGATTTTGCGGCTAATTTTACCTGCACTCTTACCGCAGCCTCAACTTGCTCTGCTACCCATTATACACACCACACATTCATTTTTAAAAGTAAATACCACAAATAATGGGCCCTGCACATGACATGCTGTATGAGTAGCTTGAAAATCACAAACATACACAATAACTGTGCAGCGGATGCCATTCAGAGCCTTGTTACTGCATAACGATGATTCCAGCAATTCTTCTCAAAATTGGGTCAATTATTTGCTGTCTGTCTAATTCATTTGGCATCGAGTCATTAAATCAAGAATGATGCTGTTTCTAGCACTGCTGCATTTGCCATGTCTTGGCAAGCGGGGCTTAAATTAATATTCAGCTGGATTGCTTTGCATATACACACACAACCACACACACACACACACACACACACACACACAAACACACATGTACCGCTATACTTGTGAGGACATTCATTGACGTAATACAAATCCTAGCTCCTTATCCCAATCCTAACCATGACAACTAATTGCCTTACCTTAACCCTTACACAAACCCTAACATAAACCTAATTCATACCTGAACCTTTAAACTGACCAAAATGCCCTCACTTCCCAAAAATGTTCTCACTCCGTTGGTTAAAAGCTTACATTGGTCCTTAGACAAGTACACACACACACACACACACACACACACACACACACACACACACACACACACACACACACACACACACACACAAATGCACACAATGGGAGAGACAGATAAATAGAGAGCGGGAGACAGAGAAATGATGGTATCGGTGCAAACAAATGACCGCTTTCACCTTCTCCTTCAGGAACTTTTTTCCCGAATGAAAAATAAATGCACCCTAAAGTTTTGGGAACACATCCCGAGCTCCATAAATGTGTATCACCTGCTGTATATCATTAGTACAACCCATTAACACATAGCACATAGCAGTACACGCGGACCTCATTCCTACACTAAATCTTGCCAGCTGTGTTTGTGTGTGTGGTGTTTGTGTGTGTGTATTTAGCGGCCATAGAAACCTGTCTGTTGTCCTGTCCCAAAAATTGCATTTCTCCACAAATTCATCCAAAAAGCATTGGTATCCTGTGGTGCACATTTTATTTATTTTATTTTTTATTTTATTTTTACTTTGTGGCATTTGGCAAATTTGCTGAGTGAGTTGTCCAATCCATTAGGCATACATGGGTTTATCAGTGGTCAGCATGTGTGGTCAATTAAATAAAGGGATAGTCCTCGTGTATGTCATTTCTACAGGGAAATCTGAAGGAAAAAGAAAACAAAAAAACACATGTGCTAGCTAAAAATCCAGGCCCATTTCTTAGTATAATCTCTACTGGGGCTACTACTGGGACTTGCTGTTGCCTCCGAATGTGTAAGCTAGTATTCAAATATCATTTGATATGGGCCCTTGACTGTGAACATCATTTTGTACTGAGCACTTCTTTTTCCTGACATTTCTGTACGTCTGTGTATCATTGCAAGACGGGGGAGAAAGCATTTGGAAAGTCAGTGGGAGCAGGCTCTTTGAGGAAAATACAGTGAGTGATCTAAACATACCTGCAAAGGGATCTTGAAATTGTCTCTTATTTTACCAAAGGAAATCAATTTTTTAATTTGTTTGTAAGATTGTGTGTTTGTTGGCTATAGGGAAATCACACGCATCCTTCAACAGACAACACAACAATTGATGCTTTTGCTGCTTGAGTGATTTTAATTTGCGTTTTTTTTTTTTTACCATTTAGGGAAAACAAAAGATACATGCACAATACATGTGAAGTTGACTAAATAAATTGCTTCTGCTGTGACTACTAACATCCCTCTATACAGGCGGTTATTACGGTTATGTGGCATTGCAGTTTAGTTTGGGGTTTTAAAAGAATGGTTAACATTGGACAGTATATTTTCCAACACAAACTTTTTTCTATGACGTGTCACGGACAGGTCAAGCCCACCCGGCGAGAGGGTCTTGGCCATTACTGGACTTATAGCTTATGGTGATGTTGAGAGTGGGATCATTATCAAACGGTCTCATCCAACAGGCTCTAAAGAGTAGTGTGTTGGCAGCCGCCGGCCTCAAGCTGTTCAACCTTACGCTCACTAATTGCTCTCTGTCAGAGAAAGCCAGAATGTGTCGGCTCCACAGTGTTCAAGGCTAAGGGAGGAACTCTGCAGTTTCAAACACATACAATAAGTGGGAGGGGGATATAAATGGCCTTAGTATATGGCAACAACAACACAAAAAATTATTATTTGTAATGTCTACTTACTATCTATAATGATTTCAATTGATCATTTTATTATCTGTTTATTATGTGATTACGAACTCTGTTGTTGAAATTAGGAGATGTACGGAGAATTGATATGAATTATGATATAAGCGACAGCAACACAATTGTTATTCTGTTTGCTAACAATGGAACCAATTGTTCATATTACCCATTCATTTTTTGATTGCTTCCTTGGTAAACAAACACATTGTCGTTAACTTTGGTAATGTTTCCTGAAAAACACAAGTACGTTCTTAAAAGATATAATGATATTGAGCTAAAAAATAAAAATATATGAGTTTACTTTGTGGAAATATCAAGAAAACAGAACTATTAAAAAAAGAAGAAATCCACCAAAAAAGAATCTCCACCAGAAAATATACGGGCACATTCATAGTGGAACTTACTCCCATCATTATAATGAGCTCCTGAAATAGGCAATGTTTAAACTTCAGATAATATAATTGTGTGTCAGTGTCCTTTCATTTGAAATCACACACACTCCGATGATATGTCGAGGCTTTCTCTGAAAAAAAATATGAATATGGTGCTGGGTTATTCTGTTCGGTTTTTTGGCGGATGAAAAAAGAAAAAAAAGTTCCCAGATCCTTTTGTCAAACTTGAGAGCTCTTCACTTCTTTTTTTTGTTGTAATCCGCTCTGCTCCACTAACTGTGGGGACTGTTTCTCAGTGTTAGCTCATATGGTAACTTCTGAGGGACTTTTTTTGCACAGTTGATAGCTATTATTATTTGGCAGATTTCTAAGTCTTGTGCTCAGAACAAATCCACACATCGTTCATTTCTGTGCTGCTAAAAACTAGACAAGCTACTTCTTCCTTAGGCAAAGGCAGGAAGCAAGAATTCAGATAAGAAGTTCAGGTATAAAGAGAATATAGACAATTTGCCTTTGGTGATCATTCGTGTACCACAATACAACACAATACCTTGACGTCCCTTTGACAGAGCTGGCCAAGCAGAACAGCCCAGCCTACACGCATAATGTTCAAGCACGATGAGTAGAACAATGGTAAGCCCTCTACACACTAGATTCACAAATGAATCATCTTTTTGAGATGTATTTTTAGTTTAGCAGAGTGCGTTTGCATACAGCTGCATCCATTTGCACCTTGACCTTTCCTGTACTTAAACTTGTTCTAGTGATGGTCACTCACAGTAGGAAATCATTTGTCTTCTCAGTGTGATATGGAATATGAAAAAAACATTAGATCATGGTGCTTGGCCCTTTTTAGCCGAACAAAATACACATAGCCTCAGAAAGTGTTCAGCATAGATGTAAAAAAGACCTGTGTTCAGACCTGTTAGCCTTTAGCAACGTTATTGTGTTGTAGATGTAACTTCTAAAAGATACAAATGCAATTGTCCCTATTAATATATACTCAACAAATCATAAAACATAATATTCTCTGATATAATCAATTTATTTTATTTTATTTTGGTTAAGAAACCAAATCCTGTGCAGATATTAAATGATTTTGACAAAGTGCTATTGGCAGCAATCTTTCTCCAGAATCACTGACTCCACCTTTAATTCCAGAATGACCATCTTATCATAAGCGATCGGACTTTGAAGAGACAGTGCTGTGAATTGGGCCTGTTAATACCAAAGAATATTGACTCTTTTTTATGTTCTATCGGTGAAGATTAATTGCTGGAACTGATTAATTGGTCCACTTCTGCAATAAAGTGTGAAGGGGTCTTAACTACTTCCTGAAGTCACTGCTTGCACAAAGGAAGGACTGCAAACCCTTTTGTGTGAATGACTCACCATGGCTGTATTTATATGGCCCTTTTATCGGAAGTGCTTTACAAGGTTTCTGACGCTCATTCACCCACACACACACAACACACCACACAACACAACACACACACACACACACACACACCATTCTGCTGGCCTGACCATCGGGGGCAATTTGGTGTTTAGTGCCTCGCCCAAGGACACTTTGACATTTGGACTGGGCTGCCAACCTCTGATCAGTTGATGACAGCCACATTCACACCCTTAGTACACTTTGATAACCCCCCCCCCCCCCCCCCCCCCTTTCCATTGCAGCGGGGAACAAATGCATTACGTCTACAATAGACATAGAAGAGAGCTTTTTGATATAATAAAGAAGGCCAATGTTGTTGCCGTTTTGACAGACTCCTCTTTATAACGTCCTGTGTTGCCTTTTTTTTTTTTTTGGTGTGCAGGCGGACAGATGCTGAGAAAGAAGCCAGTCCTTGAAGGAGAGAAGGAACATCCATTCATCTTTAAATAATAAAAATCTCACAATACATTATTGATGCGCCAAATGTCCAGCTTGGGATATCAAATGCACTTTTGAAGTCTGCAAGGGTAGATCTTTTCACCTTGTTTGAACTGGTCCCAACAATATAAAAAGAAAGGGTGGATCTGTACAGGCGGTGTGTGTGTGTGTGTGTTGGTGTGTGTGTTGTGTGTGTGTGTTTTTCACTTATTTATCCGTTTCATGCATTTACTCTTTTAGTGCTCGGTTCACAGGAAGTGCATGATGGACATGTGCGCCCTTTTTTGGGGTTGGGATATTTCATGAACCATATTAAGTGTTCTGTGCCAATGTTTGGTTGCTTTTATTTCTCTTTTGAAGACAATTTGGAACTCCTTTGGGAATTACATATTACATTTTGCGATATGTTTTGTAGCTGCATGGTTTCAAATTTGTATTATTACAGAAGAAATTACTTTCTGAAAACGTTTCACATCATAAACCAATACGGCAATTTTCCAGTAGCCTATATAGTATGTCTGTTCACAGATTTACTCTGTCTTGACCCAATGTTGTTTTCTTCAATTCCAAACATCCAAAGGCCATGAGACATAGTGTTATTGTTTTATTGGCTTTCTACTGACCTTTGCTTTGATCGTCCAGGCCATCTAAGATTTCATCCACCACAGAAAAAGCAACTATATATAAACTGTTTATTCGCTTTAAACTTTTGCCTCTATATTAGGTCAGTTCTCACACAATAACAACTAAGTGCACATACTAGTAGGGCTGGCCCGAATTATTCGAATATATCCGAATATTGTTTTTTAAATTAGTATTCAGAGCTCAATTCAGTATTCGGAATATCTTATTATATTTTTCAAAACTTTTTTGTTGCAAAAGTAGCTCAAACTGCAACATATTTGTCAGCAAATAATATGTTGAGACACAAATTATACAAAAACTGTAAAATACAAATTAGACGTTATTTAAAATATATTATCAAATTTTTTAACTTTGGCCGCTGACCTTTCAAAGTGCTGCCAGTGATGTCAGCTGTAGGCTAGCCTTTGTGATGTTACCATAGTGAGGCAAACTGAAAGCGGCACCAAGCGCAGTAGGGAGAGATGGAGGAAGACTAGATTGTGTTCCTAATAACTTTAGACTACCACAAATATTTTTGGAAGGAAAAGTATAGCTTGGCGTAATGCTAACGTTAGCTTAGCTCAGCTGTTTGTGTAGGCTACTTTCGCTATGCGGCGCTGCTATTGCCCATCATTAACAGTGGACTTGCTTACATCATGGGAATAGCGGTCAATAATGGGATATAATATGAACACAAAACAATTTCAATATTGGATCTTTGTATGGATGTATAAATCCCCGAAAACATCCATGTTACGGGATGAATTGATAAGCTCCTGTACGGCTTACGATGGCACAGAGGACAGCTGATTTGGAATGGAACAACAGCTGTTCGCTTCCATGGGGAAAAGTAAGGAACTCCGACTTCATTCAGTGAGTACATTGAGATTATTAATGTTGTTTTGATGGTGTGTTTTTTAAGAACGAGTATTCGAATACTCGCTCGGAAAATCCAACAAATATTCGAAGCCTGTAAAACGGTATTCGGGCCAGCCCTACATACTAGGGACTTCATTATGAATGACTACAGAGATTCCTATCTTCTTTCTATGTTCTTACAACATTTACTTTTCATTGGACTGTATTTTTTACTCAAGGTTACATATGTATGTGTGTACTGTGTTTCCGTACATAATAAATATTTAGACCATACTGGAAATAAAGGAAGGTCTTGAATACGTTTGCACGACAAGTTGCTCTCTGAAATCAAACACTGACAACATGTAAAAATGCTTGCATCTAGGCCATTGATGCTTTCCTGAATTTGTCACTGTCTCACTATGTAATTCACAAACCACTGAGGTTGTTGATAGTTTAACAGTTACCTAAGGTCCAACATAATGAGTGTCTCGTGAGAACAGGGGGCCCAAGGCTTTATAGTTTTGTATTTATCTCTGACATACATTATTTGGTGCATAAGTACATACTCAAAATGTTTTAACATTTGTGTGTCCGTTTTCTTATTCACAATAGATGAATCAAAGTAAAAAATTTGAGTTGACTTACATTATGCTTATTTTTGCAACTTTGGTATGAAAGAGCGGTAGATAATTGTGTCCTTGGTTAGCTCGGCCGTTCTTTCTACGCATTTTCTTGACCTTGAGTTGAGTTATTGTAGGTGAATTCCAATTGTTGAAATTCCACGACAGCATCACTGGAAACACAACTGATTCCCCTTGTACCTGTTGTTGTTGTTGTTGTAGAGTCAAAAAAAACATCTAGGCATCAAAATAATTGGTTTACCTTGAAGAAGACTTTGAGTTTGTTGATGTCTCCAAAAAGTAATACTCTTACTTGGTTTAAACTGTGACAAATTGTGTTCGTCGAAGTTTGTGATCTACTCTTGAAAAAGAAAAGTGAGAGAGAAAAGAAGATTCAATTAGGGGGTCTGCTGTGTTTAGCTCCATGCTCAAATAAGCAAACCACATGCACACAGCACGCACACACGCACACACACACACACACAAAACTGAGTCTTATAAAAAACACTGTTGGTATCTCGTTGACATATCAAAATAATTTCCACTCTAGGGGGATTAGGTACTGAAACATCCACTGACAACTCTGTGTTTTGATTTGAATTCCAAATGTCTTGTTTACCAAAGAAGGCTTTGAGAAGTGGGTAATTCCTTACGCTTTGCACTGTCTCCGGTTATACATCCAAATACCGGTGCCTTATACACATGCTGGAATAGGCTTTCGTACTTCATCGTTAGGGGAAATAACCGACTTCGCTTTCAGGAGGCGTACTGGTAATGCCAAAATGCAAGAAAGGCAAAACATTCTAAATTAAAGTACCGGCTTCCTCTGGCAAGTTCTTCTTCAAGAGGATCTGTTGGGACTTTGACCGGAGAGTTGATCTCACTCAGGGAACAAGACAATAATTAATTAATGAAGGCCCACATCTTGCAAAATTCCCCAGTATGGATTTAGGATTTCTCAGCAGTTTCACCTTGCCATATGCCATACAATCAATATTTGATCAAGGTCCCGGTCGTCAGAGCACCAAGCATCCCCCTGTTTTAACTTTTTAATTCCCCTTCCCAGCTGTTTTCATTCCCTTTTGTAAAAGGGGATGGCAGCGTTTTGCTAATATTTGATTTTCTTACTGTGCAACTCCAATCAGTGCCCTCTTTGAACTGTATAATTTCAGGCATGAGTAGCTTCCATGTAACATCAAAAGAACACAGATTGCTGGTCGAAATCATTCAAGGTATCAGCGCATGTGAACACATGACACTGTTTGAAGTTAGATTGTGGCCATTCGCAAAACCTTTTTGATAAATGATAGCAATATTTAAGCAAGACTATGCACAATAGGATGGCCAGTATCTCTCCAAACTCATACATTTGAATCTTTTCTAAAATATGTTTTTGTTAGACCGGTGAAACATTTTGACAAACTCATCACATGGGGCGATCTTTTTATATACCAGCGCAATATCTGGAATTCAGTGCCACAAAAGCTTCAGTCGGAACATTCAGATGGCTGATATGGACTATTATATAATGTTGAATGGTATTTTTAAATGTTTTTACTTTGTAGAAAGTCATATCTGCAATGTGGTGTGTGTGCAATGCTATCCTGTATGAAAGGTTTGGGAAATTTTTTTTTTTTTTCTCAAGATCCCTCCTAGTCAACAGCCATCGGTGGAATAAATTGGAAGCTTAGAATCAAAATATGTGCAGATATTGGAAAGAAAAGGTTCTTGTTTCAGTTTCAAGTCCGCAATAATACATCTATCATGCTGCGATTTACAGATGTGTTGCTTTTAAAAAGGCTCTTCCCAAGGGACATCAACTAATCTGCACATTTTAATCATTTAATACTTCTTCTTTTGTGGCCAAAACAACTTCAAGTAAAGCCTTTTTTGTCTGATTTTTACAGTTGTTTTATTGAATAAAATTGGTTATTCCAAACTTTTGAACATGTGTGACTTACTAGCACTAGCATAGCCACAGTTATAATTAATAGAGCACCATGGATGGCTGTTTTTACAATTTAGTAAACCCGTTGGTATAAAAGAGTTTGAGTTATTTTTCCATTGCCAGGGCGGTAAAAAAAAATGTGCAGTGGTAGTGAACTAGAACTAATTTAAATAATTACTTTTTTTTTTAAAGTTTAACTATTTTATGGGAGGAAAATCACAGAGGGCTGGTGAAGGCATTATTTTCCCTTTTTAGACAAGCACTTTGATGACACTCGGAATAGGCAATAATTAAAATCGTATTTGCATAATGTTCCACTAACGTTATGGACAGCAAATTTAATTAAGCTACCGCACTTACACACCATGACCTTGCATTTACTTAAAAAAAGAGAGAGAGGAGGAGGGAGAGAGAGAGAGAAAAGGAGAGAGGATAGAGATGCTATTTTTTTCGCTTTCAAAGCTATTCTAATTATACAATTCAACAGCCATCTCCAACCCTTTCCTCAATTTCTCAAAATACATCCAGCATCTCTAGTGGTTGGAATATCAGTATGGTTCTTAAAGTTTGTGCGCGTAAGCAGGACAATTAGAAACCCCAATGGTAACGCATACTGTGCATTCACTGAAATAAGGGATTAACTTCTTAAAAAATGTTCAGCTTGATCCCTTGACTGGACTTCAAAGTAAAGTTATATTGAGGAGTTTTTTTGAGAAGACAGGACATTATCTGAGGCCCAGAAGTCACAGAATCCTTCCAAGAAAGTTTTGAACCCCATGGAAATGTACATGACGATTACAATAGACAAATTACTGGACGGTTGGTTTAGCTTCAAGGCTCATGTAATACTATGGCGTTTTCATAAAATGGACACCTGCTGTGAGAATAATATTCCAAATATAAAAGTACTTTGCTGTTAGTATTTATTATGAAGTATGTTGCAACTATGGAAAACATATCAATAATGGTGGTATGTAGCATCAGAAGAAAACTAAATTAAACCTATTTTGCACTTATAAAACGGCTGATAATAGGGTAGTGCAGTGGTGTGCCCATTATTTTTTTTTATTTAGACCAGATGGCAACTTTTAAAGAGAGAAGCTGAGTTTTACCTTTTTCCCCAACTATAATGGTCTAACAAACAACTTTTCGACCCAATTGTTGTTGGACACCTTCTGTGTGGAAATGCACAAACATTTTTCCAAGTGAAGACGGAACAATCACACGATCACATTTTCACTTCATTCATACATTTTTATAATACATATGTCCATACAGTATGTGTGCATTCCAGCTATAAATCCTATATTTTCAATTCCATACATAGTTTCTCCATCTCTGTCTGTCTAATGGTCTAGTGTGTTTACCGTGAGCTAAGCCCTACCTGCTTTTTCCTCCTGTATAAATGGTTCTGTGCCCAAGCTGTCACTTTGCTTCTTATTTGCAGTCGTCGTGGTTCGAGACAATAATGCCAGTAATGTAGCATACTTAGTGTCGGCACAGTTTCCAGGGGTGCTGGCTTGCCTCACAAAGCTTATGATTGCTCCCTTCTTGACCAAGCAGAACAACAAAATCTAAAGGTGGGTGATGGTATTTTTTTTTTTATATCATTGCTTATTATTTGACGCATTTCACACTCTCTCAATGGATGGCATTTTGAGCCCTGCTGGTTCTTAATAACAGTTTGCTCGGTACAATCAAATATCCCCGAGTGGCTTGCTGATTTCTTATACAACTGCAAACAATCACCTTGTGCCACATGCCTCTGGAAAATCTACAGATGAAAAAAAACAAACAAGTGACAAACCAAGAGAGCAACACAGTGGATACTGTCATTTCAATTCATTATTTGAGAACACAATGCTTTTAATTGCTTGTTAAAAGTGGAACAGAATACAGTGCCTTGTTTGTTTTGCATTATTCAAATGCAATTTAAGCTAGTGATAATATCATCACACAATTTCATTCATACAAACATTTTATATGTTATGTCTAATTGACATCATATGTAATGTTTGTATGTATGTGGCATAATTGTATAACACATCATGGTTTGCTTGGCTTGGAAAAAAGTTAATTAATACTGCATTAATTAAATCATTGGGATATGACTTGTATAACATCAACGCAATAGCATTAGCAAAAGGGACTGCTCAACTCTCTACTTTGGACTTGCTGCTCTTGTGTTCATTTAAATAAAAAATGCTCATGTTTTGCATTTTTGCTTTATTAGACAGATATGTAGAGACAGAGGTGAAATGGGGCGGAGAGGGGAAGACATGCAGAGAGAACTGACCCGGGCGGGATTTGAACCCAGGTTTGCTTACCCACTGCACCACAGCAACCCCTGCTCTTGTTTTTAGTTGAAATGTTCATCTACTGTTGCTTCCATCAGCTATGTGTTGCCTTAATGTGGCTCCCACTCTCTCAACACTCCACTCCAAACAAATTGCAATCAGCCACTTTGCTTTCTGTATTGCTGTTTGTGACAAGTGCACAATCAAATGACAAAAGCGTTGGAGCTTAATCTTTTCTATTAAAGAAAATGCAAGAGCGGCTTCTGTGATTTTTATTTAAATTAACGAAGAAATATGTCACTCTTTAGCTACAAGAAAGTATTGCTAGATTACATCTATATTACTTTATAATCAGAATTGCTTTTGAGTTTTTGTCGCTCTGTTTCTGAAAATCGGTTGAGAATTAACAGTATTAAAGGAAGAGTCAGTGATTATGGAGAATCATTGGTGTTAAAATCACCTTACAGAGCCTAGGCTGTGTATTTAAACTGGATTTTCTTTTTCAGTGCACGTCCAATCCTAAGGAGTTTTTCACTGATTTTGACAATAAGTTATTTTGAGAACACGCATTTTCCAGAATTGCTTAATCCTATGCACAAGTCAATGGCAAAACCCAAAAAAACGTATTTTAACCCGTGCCAAAACAGCTCCCCCCAAAACAAATTCGGACCGGTGATGGTGTTATGGAGGTTACAGGCATTTTAGCTGAAGGAAGACTCTACCTGAGGCTAAACTTGCTTCCATTTAGAGCAAAAAAACATATCCCTTACCCTGTGCTACTTCTTCAACTCTTTCTTCTCATACCTACAGTGTTTGCTCAGGAGACAGTGCTATTGACTCAATTCCAGAGGAAAGGGGGGAAAAAAAGAGGTTATCTAATATTGACACCATCAATTTTCCGAATTGTTCCACCGTGGAAGACATTATTGGTATCCAGTCTGGGAAGTCCTCTGTGGTAAGCATACATCAATGACAACTTGTTATTGCAAATGTGCTTTTTCTTTTTCTTTTTTTGCTGCATAGTAGTACATATATAAATGAGTAATCGTGTATTTGGTTGTTTTTATGCTATGCTGAGGGAGGAAATAAGAACAACAATACATTATCCCTGGAAGCAGGGCTGGACTGGCCGTCGGGCGTACCGGGCAATGCCCGGTGGGCCGGCCGGCATTTTGGGCCGGACCAGGTCCAAAAAAAAAAAAAAAAAATTAAATTAAAAATATATATATATATATTTTTTTTTAATGGACCCTCGGCTGTGTGACTCGGCCCGGCCCGGCCAAGTCACACAGCCGAGGGCCGAGGTCCCTACCCTCTCGGGAGTGCCGTGGACATATAAATGTGCGTGCAGGCTGTCAACTTCACCTGAAAGTTAAATAAAACTTTGTCCCAGGCCATTACTCACTATGAATGGTTCTAGGCTGGGCCTGGCCCAATCACACACACAGCAGAGGGCCGCCCATTCAGAGGCTGCATTGAATTGTATTATCACGCATTCAACTTCTACTCAGTAATTATGAGCATCTGACGATGGTCAGTTTTACGTTCAGGGCCGTCGGACGGCGGATAGGCTTGGGGGGCCCAAGGCAGAGGGGGGCTGCACCCAAGAAAATAAAAACTTATTTTTTAAATTTAAATTTTTTTTTGTACTGGCTCAATATAGGCCCCTGATCTTTGCAGGCCCCGAAAAATGTTATTTAGGAGAGAAAAAAACAGATATCAGGGGCCTTTCATTCGTCAGTACATTTTTGTTATTTTTTAAATAACATTGTTCGGGGCTACGAAGATCAGGGGCCTATATTGGGCCATTAAAAAATACAAACAAAAGGTAAAAAAAATCCCGAAGCTGACTGGATTTTTTAAACATGTACATTTCTTCTTTCTGCTTTTTGGTCATTCTGTGTCTATAAATTATTCCAGAAAATAGTACTAAATAGCTTACATAGGAAATAGTTGATTTAGCCTTAGTTTTCTCCTCAAAGTGCACCAGATTGATGAATTTTACTTTAACATTTAAAAAAAAATCTTCCGGGGGAGCATTCCCCCGGACCCCCCTAGAAGGTCCAGGGTCCACGACACAGTCTCCCAAATTCCCGTGAGAAACATTGTGTGTGTGCATGGTTATTAAGAGTCATTAGACCAGGGGTTGTGTTCAAGTACGCGTAATGATTTGGTCATTCATCAATAGAAACATTGTGTTGTTATCTGGCTCAGAGAGGGACCAGTCACTCATACGTTTTGGACTATAGACAAACATAGCTTTTACATGTTTGTATTGTAAGACCGCCTCTCAGAGGGCCCATCAGGACTTCCTGTATAGGGGCACAGAATTTGGTGAAACGCCCCTGCCTCCGCATATGGTATAAATAATCATGGTGGGCTGCCATGGCCAAAAATGCCAGGGCCGATTTTTTGTCCCAGTCCAGCCCTGCCTGGAAGGCTGGTGTTAAACAGCAGCATGATTGATTTCAATAATTCCAGGTTATGTACCGATATTAACTCACATCCTAACTGGGTTTTTTCCATGTGTGCTCTTTTTACTACGTACAACTCCAAACCAAGCAGGAAGATTTGATTACATAATTTTTTTCACTCGCCACCTATTCTGAGCCAAAATCTATTGGCAGCATTTTTGGTTTAATCATCTCTATATGTAAAGAATACAGAGAAATACCTGAATAATAACAAGTTTCACCTTTTATTTATACTAGTAAATCCCATTGAGACCGGAGACTCTTTTTTTCTTTTAACTTGATTTTAGCGCTTAGTTCATGATGAGGTCCAAGCAATAGGAATGATAAGGATGATTTACGTATATTGACAAGCATTGATGCATCTAAACATTTTAAAAAATGTACGGGAAAGTTACTTCAAAAAGGGAAACTTGAATATATTATTGGCCATTATCATCAACAAAACAAAATACTACAAGTCTGGATATATTGCACGTTGTGTAATGAATCTAAAATGTGTGAAAGTTTAACTATTTTAATAAAATCACAGGTAAATATGAAATCTTCCTTGATATTCTAGTGTTTTTGGAGGTACTTTTTTGACAGTGTTTGATGTCTTTGTTGTAATAATAATGCAGGTCTCTTAGAAGAGGACACAGTCCCAGACTTCAAGGTGCCTGAGTGTGTTTATTTGCTGTCATCTGTGCTTCAGTCGCCACTGTTTACCTGCCAGAAAGTAACTGAGGGAGTAAACAATCCCGAGTTGGAATGCCACACATAATGCAATTTTTTTTCCAAACATGCCTTTTAAATTCTAGAATGAAATCAATGCTGAGTTTATCTTAGCGACTCCCATCCAGGCATCACTGCAGCTGAATCAAGTGTGTCTGTGAGTAATGAACTCTGTATTGCACCTTACAGAACCAGCGAAAGCAGCATTTAATCAATTATCCGATAATAAAATTGTTTTTTGGTCCAATTTCGGAAAAATAAGTCCAAAATTGAAGTCCAAATGGGACCTACAAACATTAACTAGATTATGTATTTTGCCAACGGGCTAATATTTACTCTTCCTACTGTGCTGCTTTGGGACTGTCCTCCGTACAAAACAAAAAAATGTTGCCAAATTAGTTTGACAAATGATATATCATTGGCTGGTGGCTGTTTTCTCAAACGCCTGTGGTACATTCCATTTGAAATTCTAATCAATTAGAGAAACCTTGAGCAAAAATGAGCAGGGAAAAATGACATTTTCCACACAGCTGGGCTGCTACTAAGGTTCACCCTAGACTCCCGCCATGTAAAAATTAAAATAAATGCATAACATCAAACACATTATGCCAGACCACAACTAGAAATGATACAATTCCGTGCACAACTGTACATTTTCAGTCCAATATAGTGTAGCTTTTCTGTAATATGCTCTAATGCAAAATTGTTCCTTATGTTAGCTTTTCTCATCTCACTTTACCCAGCTTCGTGACTGCTGAATTGGTTGTACACCATATTATTATAACCGCAAATGAATGTCTGTTAATCAGGGTAAATACCTATAAATGTTGGCTGGAAACATGATGTCACTGTCAATGGGAGTCAGACCTTGATTGGGCCTCGAGTGTCTTATTAAATTATTAAGACTCCAAGGTCGAATGCGGTCTAAAGCAAGATTTTTTTTTTTTTTCGAAAGTTTTAATTATGCATATGTAACTAGATAACGAGACCTTTATGATTGGGCTCGTGGCAAGGTCCTGCTACTTGAGGTCAAGGTTGAGAACAGACATACACATCCAATTGCCAGTTATTTTCCTAATCATTAGAAACATAGAGCAGAGTGGAACCAGTGATGTTAAAAAAGGGGATTTACTTGAGAAAAGTACAGTATAACCAAAAAAAAAAAAAAAATTACAATAACTATTTTTTTCTAACTATGATTAATAATTTGACGTAGTGCGTTTCGGCTGCTGATCGCCCATTCTTACGTGTGATACATTTGCTGTGTTTTTCCAGCTCGGAACACACCGACAATTAGCTTCCAGTTGCATAGATAAAGGAAAGCTGCACTGCATATTGTAACTGCAGCAGCTTCAAGCATAGCACAGCACCGCACAGCAGCCTCCTGTGCCGGAGATATCTAATTTCAGTAATTAGAGCCATAAAGGAAAAGCTAAATCTCATCACAGTTAGCAGATCAGATCGGACACATCTAAGGCTTCTCTAGATCTCCTATTGAGCTGCCTCAGACAATGAAGGGCTGAGGGTAATTATGTCTGGGAAACCCCGCATTGGCATCCGGCTTGATTCACTCTTACTAGTTAGGGCCTTTGCAGGAGGACAATGACTGGAATAATAAGTCCTGGCCCCTGATTATTAAGCCATATTTTTAACCATCAAGAAGCCGGTTTAACCAGAGGGCTTTACAAGTGCTGCAAGGCATCGTATGCTTTCGTATTATTTCTAGTAACACATATTGGCTAAGCAATATGTCATTGTGTGCTTGCATACTTTTTTATAGGCTGTTAAATCAATAACGTAAGACGGTGTGTGCGTGTGTGATGTGTACGTTTGTTTCATTTCAAAAAGTCTCGTTGCCAAATAATTCCTCTTCTGCATTCTAATAGCGTGGACGTGACTTGCTCTATGCTTTTTCCCAGCACAGCCCTTCCTCTTAACCCCCGCCCCCCTTATCCGCAAATATATTACTGCAGCACGTTCAAGTTTTCAGACATTCATAATTGAGTAGCATATGATGAATAGCACAAGGGTGTTCCATTTTAGGCTCACTGGAAAACAGTGGCAGGGACTCTCTACAGTGAGAAAACACATTCTTTTTCAGCTATACCAAGCCCCATACGTCTCCATATAGGAATATACGAGCTTTTTGTAACAGCTGGTGCTTGAGAAGAACAATAAATGTATAGCTACACAACACATCAACCATTGTACATTGGTGTCCAATTGATTCGGAATATTTCTCATATCCAGTTTTCTGTTTGTGTGGCGACTGTTTTTAATTGCTGTTGGATTAAATAATTGACAATCAATTAAAACTGTTATAATTGCGATAGCTATGGATGTGGTGGATTGACCCTTTCCCACTTACACATCTATTATTTCACATGGTAACTGTGTTAACATGTGAAATAATAGATGTGTAAGTGTGTAAGTAACTGTATGTCATACAGTATGTTGAAATATCTTATAATTGTGAATGATAACATTATATGTCAATACTATATTTGTTAAGCTTTCAGTGATATTCTCTAATAGCACATTTGGATTATTGTATTCTAGATAGACAGACAGACAGACGAAGACCGACCGATGCCATTATCTTTCCAAGAATAACAAGTGATATCTATGTATGTGCCCTAATCTTACACATCTGACCACCAGACTGTCTTCCAGTCATCTACCTAGGCCTTTCACACCTTTGACAGTGACAATTAAATAGAAAAACACAACAGTGATGCACCATGGTGATGGATTATCACTCCATGATGCAGTGTGACAATGATATTTGTGGGACTCGCCACAGGGGTTCTTGCCTTGGGCTCCTTTGTCTTAAAACAAACAACTTGTCATTTTGATTTTTAGAACACAAACACATCAGGGGAGTAGATAATCATGTTTTCAATTAACAGTGTTAAATGAATAATAATTTCAAATGTCATACTCCAGCAGTGAGTTTTGAATTTTTAGCTTTTTCTTTGTTATTTCAAAAATGCCATCAGGATTACATGCAGAGACATTTGAGGTGCTCCAACAGCAACATCAAATATCAGTTTCATACTTTTTTTTTTCTTTTTCATTAAATTTTGAACTTTTAATATCAGTCGCCTTAGGACATTAAACATGGAAAATACTAAAGTCTGTGCTCCCGAGGAAACTTGTCCCGCATTAACTGCAATTTGTCTACACCCATGACATTTGCTCAAGTAATCAGAAAAACTGCACGACTCGTTTTTATTTTTTAAATTTTTTTTATAAGTGCCTAAGGCCACCAAACAACCAAAATGTTTTATGAACAGTTCTGACAGCGCAGGTATTTAGTATTGCCAATGTATGACAAACTATTGATTTATATTTTTTCTTGCAGCCTTTGCCTTGGGGAGAGCTATACTAGCGCCATTGATGCAACCCCACTCCTCGATGTAAAATCAAGATTAAATGATGGACTATTTTATACGTTTTCGTTCCATGGTGCTCATAAACTCTACCCTGTCAGGTGGCGGTTTAGTCTTTTGAACCTGAGTGCCTCTAAAAGTTTAGCCTTTGATTTATCGGTGCGCGTTCATACGATAGGTGCATAAATATAAGCATTGACAGACACATCGCCACCACCCAAGGTCACACGCAATCACACCCCTTCTCTGGCCCGCCCTAAGTGTTTATTAGGGAGGGCACTCGCTTGATTAAAAACATGATTTAGATTTGGACCTGCGACCACAGCCATTTAGCTTGGTTCAATATTTCCATACAACCTAATGGGGAAGGTATTAAAATATTACGATGGTATAGGAGGTGAATGCATTTGTTATGGCTTTCCGTACAAGCGCTGGTGATTTAAAAATGAACTACTAAGTTGTTAAAACATGGATGTTGACTGATTTTAAATAGTTTTTCATCAGTTGGACAACTTTCAGGAAAGGACTGGTGTCTTGATAACATGACAGGTCAAAATATACTTTTCTGTTTGTTGATGCATATTCCATAACGCACTAAGACATCTGAAGAAGGTGTTTGCTGAAGTGGAGAAAATGTGTCTATATATTTTTCCAATACAGCCTTGTCAACTTACATTTTCAAAAGAGTGTATCCTTCTCCGACTTCTTCAATATATATTCCTTGACATAAAATCAACAGAACCATTTTCTATCAAGTCCTGACACTTCGAAATACAAATACCGTTTGGCCCAAATTTTTTTCCAATGTCTGGAGGTCGTAACTAAAGCGCAAGAGTGTATGATTCGACCAGGCAGTTTGTTCAAAAAGGCATTTAGACATGGACAGTTTAAATGCAGTAGGACTCCCGCAAAACTAGAAAAGCACAGAGACAGAACTCTGGTGCTTTGATCACTAGTTCAAAATCCATTACTTTGAATCAGTGGAGACAAGGAGATCCAGCGGTATAAATTAACATCAAAGGTAGATCCGCTAATGTGGAATACAAGCTATACTAGCGCCATACCTATTGGAAGTAAAATGAATGTAACAATATTATAAGTATTCTGAAAAGGACATTTCAGCAGATTTTGATGATTCTACCCTTCTGAATAATTTAGCTTTCGCAAGATTTAGTATCATCCCTAAAGAGCACAGAGCATACACTTTGACTTTCTATGTAAATAATATGTGGTGCGACTGGTTTCAAACATGGAAACGATACAATATGCAGCCCTACATTAACAAAGGAATTAACAATACGGATCCTTACTTTGTCTTTTTGAGTTCCAATATAGATTTGTGAGACATATTTCTGAATACAATTACAATGTCATTATCATAACTAGGTCTTGGTCATGGACTGTGTCTGTGCGGTGCTCATTTAAGTGAGAACTTGAGAGCGAGTTCCCTGCAATATTCAAGATCTGAGCTTTAAGGAAAATGTAAAACGATAAAACCCATTAACATCGCCCATTTTATAGTGCATGGCAGATTTATAGCGTAACTTGCCAAATGACCGTAAATTATGGGAATAAAAAACTGATACTTTTAAATTGCTTCAAATGTAAAGGAATCATTTTTTTTTAACCTGGATCGGTAGGCGAATGTAATCTCACAATGCCACTTTAAGGTTTAAAATGATAGTTATTTTTTTCTATAAAAACAAATGCAAGTAATAAAACAAATCCAAACTATCAATTTAAGTTGTTCTTTTTCAGCTACACAATTGATGCTCTGGGAATTTAGTTGTGCCTCTGCTTGGAACAACATATATGTCCTTTGTTAAGGTGGAGTCAGTGATCTTGGAGAATGCTTATTGTCAAAATACACTTTGTCAAAATCAGTTAATATCTCCTCACGATCCGCTACCTGTCTATACCCAGCCTTGGCTCTGTGAACCGCTATTTTGCTATCTACTGTGGGCGCCCTTTGTTAACATACCCTTTGTTTACCATTGTACAAAACCAAGGCTGTATATTACCTTTCTCTGGCTTTGAGTGCGAGCTGGTCCGAACATATTGTTTCTCAAGGATACAGAGATTCTTCACTGGAGACTTTTCTTTACTCAGAAGATGTTTGTGGACCTTGATAATGCCTTTTTTTCCTTCCAATTACATAGTTTGCTTTTCATTCTGAGCCAACAAAGGCTCGGAACAGATTCCAGTGGTAAGTGCAGTGGAAGTAAGGACACAGGATGGATTGACACAAAGAAAACATGAGCACATTTGTACATGGGTTCCACGTCTTTCAGGTCGTCAAGGTCTTGTATCAATGCATGTTCACACTTTTTTTTTACAATATATTTTTTCAGTGTTTAAACCTTTATTTGACAGTTTGATAGTAGATAATGGAAGAACAGAGATGGAGGATGGAGAGAGAGAGAGAGAGAGAGAGAGGAGAGAGAGAGAGAGAGAGAGAGAGAGAGAGAGGGGAGGATGACATGCAGTAGAGGTCCAGGGTCAGACTTGAACCCTCGACCACTGCCACAAGGACTGAGCCAATATGGTACACGCTCTACCCACTATGCCAACCGGTGCACCCAGTATCTTCACACTTTTCTTGCAAATCCCCAAAAATGCATCTCGTTAATAATCTGATATACAGTATCACAGAAAATAAAATATCTCAAGTGTTTTTCTCCTCCTTTTACTATCGGCATCAAATTATAAATGATTGACGATTGTTTTTCTCAGAATGTTCCAGTGCAATCAAGGTTTTAGTTGAAAGCAGTCTTCGGCTAATCAAGAACCACCGCGGCATCCTTCTTGGTAAGTCCGTTTCCCCCCTTGCAGGGACAGTGATTGGCTCAGTTAACAGCGGTGATGGATACGTTTCCCACAAGACGAGACCTTTTAATTAACTGTCTTTCGTCATTAACGGGAGCAGACAAAAAAATCCTGACACCCAAAACTGTATCCTGAAATAGCCGATACAATACCATACACGCATACCATAGCTTATGTAAATACATGATCATATTAAGAAGAAACAACATGGGGCATACACTTATGTCAAGCACATTAAATCATCCCTCAACCCATGACAAACCCTGCCCTCTTTTTATTACCAAGAACTGATGAGATACTCTCGGAAATAATTGTCATATCAGTGTCATTAACACTAAAGCTGTGATATTGGCCACTGGGGCTGTAGTAACACGGCTCACATAATAGTATTCAGATCTGATGAGAACTACAGTCTCACGGTGCTACATTGATATGACTAAGAAGCCAATAATGTTTGTATTGTAAACTTTTGTGCTGGAAAAAAAATCAAGGTTTTAATTGTGGTTCCAACACAGCCCACCATGGCTACCATCTCCATCACCACACTTCTGCCTCACTGTTGTGTCACACCCCCTTTTTAAATTGCTACTGAAGGCAAACAGAAGGGTGTGTGTGTGTGTCTTTGTTCCTGTGTGTGTGTGTGTGTGTGTGTGTTACCAGGTGTGTGTGTGTGAGCCTAGGTGTGTGTTTCCGTGTGTGTGTGTGTGTGTGTGTGAGCCTAGGTGTGTGATTGCCTGTGTGTGTGTGTGTGTGTGTGTGTGTGTGTGTGTGTGTGTGTGTATAGGGGGAGCTCAAAGGGTGAAATCATGTTCCGGTTGTTCCGTGTCAGCGTGAGCATCTTCCTGGGTCTGACAGATCGGCCAATTAACCTTATTTACCGCGTCTCCTCCGCTCCCTCTAACGAGCTCCACTGGGCTTCTGTCTAATAACGAGCTGCTGAGATAGGGGACCGTCGGATGTGCTGGTTCCAATTGCGCTCTGTCCTGCAAGTTATTAAGGTGACAGGCTAGAAGTGAATGTGGTCCCTGAGCTAGAATGCCCATGTCGTTATGCTCATGTTGTTGTTTTTTTTATGTTTTATGATTAGTAGTCTTATGGATAAGCTTGAGTTCAATTAGTACAGTATAGGCTATTTATTTGCTCTATTGTCAAATGATTTGTGAGTACCATTAATGTGCATTTAATAGGATTATCTGACCTATACGCAAATAAAAGCCTAATGATCATGTTTATAAGCTTAAATAAGTGGCCTGCTAAATGCCTTGCCTCCATTGTGCTTTTTAATTGTCTGTCTAGAGGTTGAAACTATTGTTGTTGCTTCCTTCTTGCCCGGAGCACTGTTACCTAAGAAACAATGGGGATGTTTTAGTAGTAGGCGGCCCTACGTCTCATTTGGATTTATTTAGACTTCAATTAGTACAATAGGCTATTTATTTCCTCAATTTTCAAATGATTTTGGTTTACAAGGGTGTACCATTAATACACATTTATTAGGATTTTCTGACCTACGCAAATACAAACCTAATGAGAGCTTTAATATGTCATGTTTATAAACTTAAGCAAGCAAGCTTCTAAATACACCCCCTCTCTTTGTTGTGTAATTGTCCGCCTAGAGGTTGTAAGTGTAACCAGTGTTGCCTCCAGCTTGCCGGGAGCACTGTAACCTCACAGCAAGACACACAAATATGTGTTATACAAAACCAATACTAAAAGTAAGAACCACATAACCAACACACATGTAAAACTTCAGTTCATTGAGTTGATATTCCCGCTTTTTGCCCAAATCACTTTTCAAAATCACTTCAAAATTGGTGTTAAGGCTTTAAGGCCTAGGCTCTGTAAACGGGTGTGTAAACATAGTGACTCGGACCGACACACTTTAGCTACGAACAATGCTATCGATATAGGCTAAGCTACCGATTGGCTTATACTCAAACTGCATTGGTTGAAAAGGGTTATGTGTAATATGTAAATCTACAGTATTGTACTTGAAAATATTGTTTTTTCCAAGATGTAATATTCATTTTGAAAAGCACATAGGCCTATTGTATTGGACAAACACGTTTACCTCCTCCTGTTTCTGTTGTCTCAGAAACGTATTTATTTTTTTTAATCGAAAGCCATCTATGTCAACCTACAATACAGAAGACAGTTCACACAAAAGGACATTGTCAAATGCCGTGCAGTCCAGGACATAAAACACTACTCTGTCACTTATGTGAGTGCAAAAACACTAGGCCTGCGTTGCCATTGATTGCCTGAGATTGCCTGTGACAGGGGTGTAATCTTGCAGACAAAGGTATGCTTTTATCTTTCACATGCATATAATACGTTCTTATCACGCCATATGCCCACTGTAGACATAACTTATGTGCACATGAACAAGTGCATGCATCTGTATCAGTCGGTATTTTCTCTTTGTCTCTGTCTTTGTCCCTTTTTGACAAACTTTTCACCTTAGCAAGCAAAGGCAGGGGGCAAACAAAAAAAACTAAACTTCAGCTCTAGTCATTTGCCATTCATCTATTCAAGTAAGCCTTGCCTACACTCTCTCTCTTTCGCTCCATGACCATCACCGGACAAGCATTGGTTTCAGGCCTGTGATTTTCATGTCCCCACTGTGTTTACTTGTGGGCGCCTGTGGAGACACTAATACAGCCCATGGTCTAGAGTTTTTTTTTTTTTTTTTTTTTAGTACGGTACCCTGAGCAAGGTGCTGAGAAAATCCTCTCCTATTCAACCTTCAGCCCTTCTAGAGGCACTTTGAACAATCTTCAAGTTGACATTTTTATGAAGCCCCTGGTATCCGCTGTAAAACTAAAAGGCACGGACGCTGAGACCACTCACTAGAAGAATAGAGGTGTCTGTGTGTGTGTGTGTGTGTGTGTGTGTGTGTGTTTGTTGTTTGTGAGTACATTATTCGTCTTCATACCTTTAGTCCCTGTTTATTGCTCTAAATGCCTCTCGGGCCTTTTTTACTTGTACATAAACAGTGGTTTACAAAGTCAATAGGCCCGTCACAATAGCTAATATAAGACACTGATCCATACCAAGTGACGTGCTTAAGGATGCCTTAATGGACCCTTGGCAGAGTTTATGTTTTAATATCTCAGTAGGTGCTGTCACTGCAACTAGCCGGTTTCGCTGACGCAGCAAAACTGTCACAAAATATGACTTTCACATTTAAAACAAAAAAGCCTTGCAATAACCTCATGTCCCTTTTTAAAGGCAAATGCATCGGGTCATGCAGCACTCTGAGCCATATAATAGTACTGCCTTGACATTGCTGTTATACAGTCAGATCTTAGTCCTGCAGGCTGTATTCCGTGGACTTCCAGATAGGCCGAAACAAAAAATAAGGGAAATAAGGCCAATTCAATGTTTCTCCATTACTGTCTTTTCGCAACGTGTTACCGCCCAAGGTAAGGTTCATTTCAGAAAGCTCAGCTGTAGTCTGCAACTTGTCGCAAACAGTCGCAGCCCAGTGAGATAGGGGCTTTAGCACATGTCCGAGCCATTTCAGACGTCGACGTATGATGACATCCACCATGCCGTTTCCCTCTGGTCTGTCTGTATAGGTCTTGGTTGGAGATTTTCACTGGCCAGAAAATGCGGCAAATTCTTCTCATTTATTGTGACAGCTTCTTCATGTAGCTTTGTACAACTCGCCAGCACTCTGAGCCATATAATAGCACTGCCTTGACATTGCTGTTATACATCGGATCTTAGTATGTAGGCTGTATTCCTTGGACTTCCAGATAAATGGTAAATGGACTCCACTTATATAGCACTTTTCCCTGGTTTTTCACAGACTAAAAGCACTTTACATTGTTTTGTACACATTCACTCAATCACACACACATGCATACACCGATAGCAGCAGTTACCACGGAGGGTGCAAGCTAACTATCGGGAGCAATTCGGGGTTCAATGTCTTGCCCAAGGACACTTCGACATGCGGCAGGGAGGCGGGGGATCGAACCACCGACCCTGCACTCCAGTGGCCGACCGCCCTACAGCCGCCCCTAAAGATAGGCCGGAGTATGGCAAAAGTGCTACGATTTGAAACAATAGATTGTGATAGATAAATTATGTTCTGGGTTGATCATCTTACTTACTCACTACCAACACTTTGACAATAACACCGTTATTTGAAACACGTGTCATCGTAAAGGTGGAGTCAGTGACTCTGAAAAAACGCTTGCTGTCAAATTCACTGTTTGTCAAAATCAGTGAATATTCCCTCGGGATCTGCGACTGTATTCTCTGTTTTTTTACACAAAGTGATTTTGACAACAGGCTTTCTCCAGCATGGCTGACCCCACCTTTTAAGACATCAGATATACTGCTGTAGGCCTAATCATGTTTTTTTATAGTCGTTCTCACCATAGAGTGTCCACAGCTAAAGTAAAGACTTTTGCTACACTCTCTCACACACACTTGGAGCACTTAAATAAAAAGACAGAAAGCACTTCAGGTCGGAGGCAGGAGCCTATGGAAAATTGCGCTTGGCTTTCAGGTTAATAGTAATATACTTGCAAACCGTGACAGAGAGAGAGAGTGCACTATATACTGCCTGGTTGTACTTTGTTCCCTGGCAGCGCAAAAAAGGAACATCAGATCAAATGTATCAGGTCGTCTTCTCTAATGCAGCAGAGTTCCATCTGATAATCAAAAAGCTGCACTCCCTTTTTATTTGAACTGTGAAAGTTGATGAATCAGACTTGGCTTGCTTGTACCCTTTTACAACCCTTCTAGCCTTTCTCTCTCTCCTCTCTTTCTTCTCTCTCATTTGTCTGTTGCCCGGCCAAGATTTGTGTGTGTGTGTGTGTGTGTCTGTGCCTCGCCTGCCTTATTATAGGACACAGTGCCCTCCAATATGCTCCCATTCAAGATGTGCACGCAGGGATCAATTCCAACCATTTGCATCACAAAGAGTGGGAATTATACAGTGTGTGTCGACATACTATACGGCCTCTGCACCAAGCTACTGTTTGTTCATAATGGCTGAAATGTGCAAGCTAGTGAAGCTACCATTGATGCTATGCTGCATTTAACCCAACAAATCAAATGGATTTTTTTTGTTAATCCTCTTAATACTTTAATCAGCTAAGCATTTACACACTTAATGAAATCAATAAAAAAAATCAAACTCCACATTATTTTTTTTTCCTTGAGGGATTGTTTTGTGTTGCATGCATCAACTTGTTTAGATTAATACCATCATTCCTAGTAGTAGTGGTAAGTTGTATGATATGTAGATATATTTTTGGCCTATGAATGATGAGCCAAGAGAAATGCCCACGGAGAAAGAAAAAAAAAATCTGACTGCTGCACACCTGAAGAGCTGCATATTAATTGGCATATTTATGCAGCGCCGAATCACTTGACCTTCTTTCAGAAAGGGAGATATTTATACGCTTGCCATCCAAAAATTCAATACGATTGCTCGGAGAGAACATTGATAGAACTGTGGGTGTGGGGATTTCCTCCAGGCTTTTCCTTGGCTGGGAGACCGAACCATCCCTACAAGCTATGAGAGCAATCATGAAACCTGTCCCAAGCTCATAATTCCCATGTGAATATTGTATTTAAAAAAAAAAGTTTGACTCTTTTCCAGCCCAATACTGCACATTTATCACGTTACAGTTTGGCAATATGGCGGATTTTTTTTTTTTATATACTTTTTGATTTAGATTAAACTGCTATACACTTTTTTTTTAACCTAATGACGATGTGTGACAAAAAAGTATACCAATACAAATGAGTATATGAACACTAAACAGACTAAATGTAATGAACCTTTTCAACATTTATTCCGTCTCTGGCTTAATAACTACATTTCCTATTGTAAATGTACATTATGACTTCACAGTTTTTCGAGGTAATGTACTTGGGCGATTTTTCCCTGTTTGCGCATAAAGTGAAGAATATCAAGTGGCTCTAATAAGCTTGACCAAACACATTAGAGTAATCAATGCTTAAGCCAGTCACGTGCCTCTACCATGAAACTGTGTACTCCAGTACAGCATTTCAACATGTCTCCTGTTTATTAATAAGCCAGTGTTAGTCATACTTGAGCTAAATATATTAGTGTGCCCACCATTACCCTACCATGCTGCCTTCCTTTCATTGCACTGGCTTTTCATTTGGGTGAAAAAAAAATAGCACAATGAGCTAGCAACATGTTCTCCAAAAGCATGATTACATCGATATGACATATTGTTATGATACTTTTGTGTTGGCTCTCATATCTAATTAACTCTCTCATTCATCCCTTTGTGGGTAAAAAAAAAAAAACTTTTGCATCTATTACAGGCTGCTATGTAGATCAAGGGGGGACATGAATGGAGGCTGCTGTGCAAGGGATATAAAAGGGGTCATGTGTTGCTCACATTTCTGTAATGTTACTAGGTCAACAGATAAGAGTAGATCACTTCACCTCATGGACTTGAATACTTACCAGAGAGTGTCCCATGTGTGGCTTCAAACCATAGAAAGTATCAGTGATATAGTGAAAGTTTAACATAGCTAACTATCAGATGTACAAACCAAAATGTATATGTTAATTGCGCCACCACAATCATATAAAGTTACATGTGTACTTTTATATGTACTTATTACAACATCTGGCTTATTAAGAAGCTATAGGAACATTGAGATCTCCATTTGAATTCAATATAAAGCTCCAAAAGTTTGATAGTTCTTCAGTTGCGTGTATTTGTAATGATGATGATGATGATGTCATGACTAATGGGGGTCATGGGAAGTTTCAAACATCCCCGATTGTCGCCTTTGATTCACTTTCATGTGGATTTAAATTTTGCATGATCCCTACTGATTTACAACCACTAATGGCACAACTGAGATATATACAGTATCTCACAAAAGTGAGTACACCCCTAACATTTCTTCAAATATTTCATTATATCTTTCCATGCGACAACACTGAATAAATGACACTTTGATACAATGTCAAGTAGTCAGTATACAGCTTGTATAACAGTGTAAATTTACTGTCCCCTCAAAATAACTCGACACACAGCCATTAATGTCTAAACTGTTGGCAACAAAAGTGAGTACACCCCTATGAAAAAATGTCCAAATTGGGCCCAAAGTGTCAATATTTTGTTTTGCCATCATTATTTTCTAGCACTGCCTTAACCCTCTTGGGCATGTAGTTCACTAGAGCTTCACAGGTTGCAACTGGAACCCTCTTCTACCCATTCATGACGACATCAAGGAGCTTGTGGATATTAGAGTCCTTGCGCTCCTCCATCTCCCGTCTGAGGATGCCCCAAAGATGCTCAATAGGGTTTAAGACTGGAGACATGCTTGGCCAGTCCATAACCTTTACCCTCAGCTTCTTTAGCAAGCCAGTGGTCGTTCGGAGGGGTGTTTGGGGTCGTTATCATGTTGCAGTACTGCCCTGCGGCCCAGTTTATGAAGGGAGGGGATCATGCTCTGCTTCAGTATGTCACAGTACATGTTAGAATTCAATGAACTGTAGATCCCCAGTGCTGGCAGCACTCATGCAGCCCCAGACCATGACACTCCAACCACCATGCTTGACTCTAGGCAAGACACACTTTTCTTTTTACTCCTCACCTGGTTGCCGCTCCACACTCTTAACACCATCTGAACCAAATAAATGTATTTTGGTCTCATCAGACCACAGGACATGGTTGCAGTAATCCATGTCCGTAGTCTGTTTGTCTTCAGCAAACTTTTTGTGGGGTTTCTTGTGCATCATCTTTAGAATAGGTTTTCTTCTGGGATGACAGCCATGCAGACCAGTATGATGCAGAGTGTGGCGTATGGTCTGAGCACTGACAGGTTGACCCCCCACCCCTTCAAGCCCTGCAGCAATGCTGGCAGTATTCATACGTCTATTTTCCAAAGCCAACCTCTGTGTACGACGCTGACCACGTGCACTCAACCTTCGTAAACTGGGCCGCAGGGTGGTATTGCAACATGATAACGACCCCAAACACACCTCCAAGACGACCAGTGGCTTGCTAAAAAAGCTGAGGGTAAAGGTTATGGCCTGGCCAAGCCTGTCTCCAGACCTAAACCCTATTGAGCATCTTTGGGGCATCCTCAAACAGAAGGTGGAGGAGCGCAAGGTCTTTAATATCCACCAGCTCTGTGATGCTGTCATAAATGGGTGGAAGAGGGTTCCAATTGCAACCTGTGAAGCTCTAGTGAACTACATGCCCAAGAGGGTTAAGGCAGTGCTGGAAAATAATGGTGGCCACACAAAATATTTACACTTTGGGCCCAATTTGTAAATTTTTTCTAAGGGGTGTACTCACTTTTGTTGCCAACAGTTTAGACATTAATGGCTGTGTGTCGAGTTATTTTGAGGGGACAGTAAATTTACACTGTTATACAAGCTGTATACTGACTACTTTACATTGTATCAAAGTGTCATTTATTCAGTGTTGTCCCATGGAAAGATATAAAGAAAAATGTGAAGAAATGTGAGGGGTGTACTCACTTTTGTGAGATACTGTATGGGTCAGTATGAGACACCACATTTTGCAGAAGGCAAATATGACAGAGAGAGAGAGGGACACAGAGAGAGAGACACACAGAAGAGAGAGAGAGAGACATGGAAGAGAGAGAGAGAGAGGACATTTTTCCCTCTGCTGAATATTTACAGTCACAGCTCCTAATATCAGGCACTGTATCAATAGCCTTCCCTGTACAATGAACGCTAACTATGGTATTTGTAACATTCCTAGCTTATGGGGAAGCCACACAGACAGCCTGCTGCGCTTTGCCTTCATTTCTCTTGTTCTAATTTCTATTTCTATCCTGTGGACACGATCCCTATTGTCAGTGTTCGCGGGCCTGTGCGATTGAATGGCCTTGTGAAGCCTCCCCAGGGTGCCACACACACACAGACACACACAGACACACACACACACACACACACAGACACACACACACATTCTAGAGCAGTCTTGGCAGGAGGGGGCCAGTCGACATTGCTTGTCTGTGCCTCTCCCTCAGAAGCGCTGGCACTTTTTTGTGTTACTTTGATTGATTTCCTAGTAGATGGGTTTGATCTGTCGGAACACAAACCAGGGGCCAAGACGGTTAAGTGTTGCTGTTATAACATTGTCAACCCCGCTGTTCCGCCTGATGTGATCCTCTATATTCAGACACATGGACTCTGTTTCAGAGAAGAGATGTCCATTGTTGACTGACACAGCAGGGATATGCAACGGTTGTAATTATACTGGGAATAAATGGCAGTTCTATTCAGAGTTTGTTTGTACCGTCTGTGACTATAATACAAAAACAAAGTGTTACTAGAATTTAATTTGCCTTATAATTGTATAATATTTTAATGCACAATACATGCTTTCTGGCTGTTGAACTTTGTCCCAGTAAACTTAAAGAACTCCAAAGTGTCTTGCTAAGACAAAAGTTGTTGTTTAGCCTTGAAGAAGGAACTGCCTAATAAGATTTTGGCACATACAGAGGTATGACGCATTCATGTGCACAGTAGTTGAGAAGAAAAGACTCCCTAAATTTCCCATATTCTGTTATCAGACATTGTATGAAGAATAACACCAGCTGAGATGATTTCTGGGAATATCTGCCTAATTAAAAACATTTCTGCTTTCGCCAGCAAAAACAAGGGCTGGACACACAAACTTGGTTTTTGCGCACACACCACCTTCTCTTGCATATAATCCCATGTACACTGTTCATTTCTTTGTATTCAATCATGTAAGCTACACTTGTGATACATGTTGTTTGACCCTTGCATTTGCTGTTTGCAAGTAAACTTCGCCTGCTTTTGAAAAAGCCTGACTCAGTTCTAATTATTACAAACACTTTGGGGTTTTAATAATTCTAATAACAAATGGTCCTTCGAGCCGGATCCAACATCTTCTTCTCTGGACAAGACGAGCCTGCACCGTGAAGACGGGGGAGTCCAAGATCTCTCGACGAAAGACCTCCAGTAAACAGAGCTACAAAAGAGGCTGTCGGCAGACTCTACTTGGACGGAGAAGGGGTGACGGAATCCAGAGCCTGAGCGAGTCGAGGCTTTCTTGAAATCAGGTGAATATTAACAGCTGATTTTGTTTTGTTTTGTTTAGGAATTCCTTTGTTTTATGTATTAGATAGATAAACTAGTTTATCGATGGTGGTGTTCTCCATTTTGGTTTTGTCCATCTCCGGGAGAATTCCTAGTAGTAGTGTTGCCCATCTTGGTTATTCAAACACTTGGGGATATACTCCGGCAGGGTTCTGCTCCCGGGGGTTTGTCTCTGACTGGTTGGGTCCATCCGTGGGAGACTGACTGCTTTTGGTGTTTGAGAATTTACACTGTCAAAAACAAAAGTCTCACGTACGTAATTAAATGATCATTAGTGTGGGATCCAGGGTGGTCCCTTTATTCTGACAGATATATTTTGTTCCATTGGACTGAGAGTTCTTTGTAATTTGGGAAGGTTTTATGGAAACAAGTTTATATCTGGCTTCTTGAGAGCCATCGTTGGAATTTCTGTGTTATTTAGCCTGGGGATATACTCCGGCCGGGTACTGCTCCCGGGAGTTAGTCTATGACAGGTTGTTTATTTGTTTTGTTTTGTTATGTTTGTCAATAGTCTACATCTGCAGAGTAGACTTATTAGTATTGTTTAGAATACATCACATAGGGTGTTCTAGTTTTAAATTGGTGAATTTTGTTAATCAATTGGAGGGAATAGGGGTGTTCACCCTGTTTAAATTGATTACTGGGTAATTTGATATTAGATTTTACATTTTAAAAATTAAATTACTTGTAAAATGGATACATTTGATATAAAAATAAGCAAAGACCAGCTTAAAAGCCTCCTTAAGACAAGTGAAGAACTAACATCTCAACTCCGGCAGCTAGTTACAGCCTGTGAGGAGGTTGTAATTAACAATGAGGTAATTCACACCGACAGCTGAAAGAGGCAGAGAAAAAGAGTTTAATAAGAAACAATGGGGAGGTGGGAAACAGAGAGGGGCCTCAGAGAAAGAAAGGCAAACTGGGTGTTTCAGATGCGGCCAGAATGATCACTGGCTTCGCAAGTGCCCCCACCCCAGAGAAGGAAAAAATCAATCAGAGAGAGGTGGTGGCCCAGGAGATGAATAAGAGAATGTTGTTGAAAGTGTAAGAGGAAAAAGATTGTTTGGAACTGATTGTTTATGGATGTTATAAAGAAATAAAAAGTATGTAGGGGAAGGGAGATATAAGAAGGTTTTAGAATGTGTGCATACAATTGTTATGCTGTTATGATGGGTTATAAAATGCTTGTCTCCTAAAGATGACCAGAGTTCTGACTAAATTGCTAAACGCTTTAAAGTTTAGAGCTAAATATCTTGCCAATCCAAGCCCCATAGTGAACCTTAAAGATTAAAGGTACAGTCAATCATTTGAAGTCCCAGCATAACTTACAAAAAGCGTCCTTTTGTGTTCTTTTTATGAAAATGTTCACTGAAAAGACTTGTTCAATGCTTTTGATTTGAATTACAAGTTAAAAGGGATTTTTATGCTGAAAAATGTGATCATAATGTGTATTATCGAGTCATTAATGCCTCTTTCTAGTTGAGATGAATTGATTCAAAACTGGTTAAATGTAGGGACGCCTATAATTAACTAAGCTGAGTTAACTTTTGTTGTTTGAGATAACAATGTATACACCGTTTAAGATTTGGAAGAGAGAGACTTCCTCCTTATCTGACAGTATGTGTGTGTGTGATTTCAGTCTGTGCAAAAATGTGCGTGGGAGACGTAGTCTCCGTGCAGTGAAAAAAAGGAGGGCCTGTCTCACTGTCTGTGTGTGCTTGTATGCTACCCAAACACAGACAATGTGTGGAAGAATGAAATCAAACCTATCCTATATGTTGTTATGCGTCATTGTGACATCTAGAGCAAGCAAATTGGATAGGATGATATTTTAGAAGCTGTTTGCCCTGGCAGAATTATGAGCATTTGTTTTGGAAAACATGATACTGCTCTATATTCATTCTGCTTTCAGATGCAAGAAGAAGACCAAGCTGACATGCTTCAATAAGGACGGACACTGAGGAACAATCTGAATCGGTTATGGTAATATCCTACATAACCATTCCCCCAGTGACTGTGATATGAAGGACACTTTGCGTCGAGATGCAAAAAAGGGACTTGTTGACCATCAAGGAGATCTGAGTTCCTGTTCCCTGCCACCGCAAAGACTGTCCTCTCTGAAACTGTACATAGACGATGTTGCACCAGTACACACACTTGCAATTTCACAACTGTGATGTTGATGTACTTGATATATTCTGCTTAAATGAAATTTATTTACTCATATGCTTTACCTTTTTGCTTAGAAGTGTATGCATATATGTTGCATTAAATATTATAAAAAGGGTGGAATGTTACTAGAATTTAATTTGCCTTATAATTGTATAATATTTTAATGCACAATACATGCTTTCTGGCTGTTGAACTTTGTCCCAGTAAACTTAAAGAACTCCAAAGTGTCTTGCTAAGACAAAAGTTGTTGTTTAGCCTTGAAGAAGGAACTGCCTAATAAGATTTTGGCACATACAGAGGTATGACGCATTCATGTGCACAGTAGTTGAGAAGAAAAGACTCCCTAAATTTCCCATATTCTGTTATCAGACATTGTATGAAGAATAACACCAGCTGAGATGATTTCTGGGAATATCTGCCTAATTAAAAACATTTCTGCTTTCGCCAGCAAAAACAAGGGCTGGACACACAAACTTGGTTTTTGCGCACACACCACCTTCTCTTGCATATAATCCCATGTACACTGTTCATTTCTTTGTATTCAATCATGTAAGCTACACTTGTGATACATGTTGTTTGACCCTTGCATTTGCTGTTTGCAAGTAAACTTCGCCTGCTTTTGAAAAAGCCTGACTCAGTTCTAATTATTACAAACACTTTGGGGTTTTAATAATTCTAATAACACAAAGTATGCTCATTCCATTCAAATACTCATTCAAATTGAGAATTCATTCTAAGACAGCCTGAATGTTGCTATCATCACCTTATGCATGCATACACTGACTTTGTGTTTAAAAAAACGTTTCTATATGTTCGCTTAAGCCTTAGGCTCTGATTTGCACTCCAAATAGTCCTCTTCTATACTTAAACGGACACAAGAATAATTCTCATATCTAGTGTCAAGAGTATTTGACGTTTACCCTTTGTTCATCTCTCACTCACTACTCACACAGTAATAGCATTATGTGTGTGTGTGTGTGTGTGTGTGTGTGTGTGTGTGTGCGTCTGTGTGCCTGTGTGTGTGTGTGTGTGTGTGTGTGTGTGTGTGTGTGTGTGTGTGTGTGTGCGTGCACGTGCCTGTGTGTGTGTGTGTGTGTGTGCGGCAGCCGGCCGGCCTGTCGTGCCCACTGGCTTAAAGCGCTCTCTTTAAGAACATAAACCCCTGTGTGCCTGCCTGTCAACTGTGTCGCTGTCTTGTGTAAGTGCAGAGGTGGACAGATTGTGGCTGTGGCCTCGCGTGCCCAATGGCCTTTTGTTTGCAGTTCCCGGCGGACCGCCCTCTCGTGACAGGGCCCTGTGTTCAGGTGCAAGCCCCCGCCGAGCACCCTGCTGCCAGGTTAAGTGCTCTTGAACATCGCCATGGGGACCGGACACAGACACAGACAGACAGACAGACAGGCACAGACAGACAGACGGGGAAGGGGTGTCTCTATTCATCCCTTAATGGATCACCGTTTGTGCTTTTGGTGCGTGTGGCAGAAGATCAGATTCCATGTGTTTTGTGTTCTTTTATTTATTTTTGTGTTGGTGTGTGCGCTCCATTTGAAGTGCAGTGTAATCCCAGAGATTTCGGGGAAATGGAGGTATAGACACAGTATGTCCAGCTGTTTTATTAGCCGGTTTTCGCAGCTGCAGCCGGTTTTCATTGTTACATCATCTTTGTCTGTTCTGCAGATGTTTAATCCAAAACAATATTTAAAATGTATTCCGTGGGTTCTTCTATATAAAACAGTGCTTCCCAATGTGGCGACGGTATCTCCATTGTGATTAGTTCAATTTTCAAATGTAGTGCAAGTGAGGTACTAAAACAAATCGGCTAAAGTTGAAGTAGAAAAAGTTAGATACCCAATTGTAATATTGTATACCCGAGTAGGATTTGCGTAAGGTTAAAGGTATTAACATTTGGATACTGCCCAACCCTATAGCTAGTATTGTATTTCTTAGTATAACAATAAATACATAAACTAAACATCAGCTTTACAATTTTTCGAAATACAACACAAATATATGAATGTACTTTTTAAACCAATTACTTTTTTAAATTGTTTCAACATACCCCAGAATCATTGTGCTGACTCCCTTGTGTATGTGCACACCTGGCTGAGAATCACAGCTGCTGTGAACACATCCACTGTAATAGAAACTGGCTTATTGTTGACACTCACATTTCAATTGTTTTCTTGTTATATTTTTTTTTCAAATCATACAATCATATGCCCACTTTGCCGTTTGGTCTTTTCGATTGTTCACCACGTTCTTGTACTCGTGCTCGGGGGCGTCTTGCTCAACAAGCGGCCTTATTATTTCTGCCAATTTCCTCTCGACTTGTTGAGAGACTCACTGAATGCCTCGACGCAAATGTTTTTCATAGAGATAATTCCCACAGAGAAAACAGATTTAATTAAGTGACGCTCATTTATTTAATTTTTTTTTCTGGATCTTCTGTTCATCGGGCGACTGCAGCACAATCGCAGAACTATAAAAAAACGCCCGCATTTCAAAAACCATTCATATTCCAATCAACTCCAACACGAGAGGTCTCGATTGTTTGTTTTGCCCCTTAAGCTCTTGATGTTGTGAGGGTTTTTTTAATGAGTTGGTTTTTATCCATGAGAATTGAATGCCGTTTGACGTGTGTGCACATGACACGTGTAACGGTTTGTTAGGGTATACCAATTGTAATGCAACTGTGTTAGGAATAGTGGCTTTTAAATTGGCCTATAATTGAGCTTACCCTAACAGGAAAGCCACAGGGAAGTGTAAGCTGTATGATAGTGACCCTCCATCACAGTTTGTACCACGTTTGCAGTTCTTCACCACTGTCATTTGGAGTGAGACTTACTCTACTATTATGGATATTCAGCTGCGGACACCTTGAACAACTTCCACTCAACACTGTACACAAAAACTTTTTACATATTGCAATGGCAGCCGAACCATGATATTAACCCTATACCTACACCATTTCCGAATGTCTTTTGCACCTTTTTGTTTCTATATTGAAGTTTTGCATCAAGTTACAAGCACAACCACGGCTACATGCTGAAATAGTTCAATCATCAATATACTGTATATTTCTAAAGGCCCGGACCTTTTCTTCTGTTGGGCCTAATTGCAGTTTGCAGTATCGGATTGGATGATTTCTTGCCAAGTGGTTAAAGGTCACAGCACAAAAAAACATGGCTGCCCAGTAGCGTTACGGATTGCAGAATTCTATGTTTTTTTTTTTTTGTTTTTTTTTATAATCCTGACCATGCAAATGGATGATGTTCAGCAACTATTTGAAAAAAAAAATGTGGAATGCAAGATTTTGATGAAGTAGTGCTTTCTTGGCTTAACTTTGGAGCTCTGTTAATGCCGCCAAGAGTTTTGGAGGTTTTGACAGTCCCACATTTGAGAATCCAAAGAAATATGGCTGTGTTTTCAGCTCCTGGCTAGGGTAAGTGTTTCTTTTTATTGGCAATCCTTTAATACAAAACATGCTTTTTCAAACCCACCCACTGAGGCATTCATTATTAAGAGTACCATTCTCCTTTTTAAACAAACATCTGACAATGTATGACTGACAACCAACATAATTATTTGTCTGTTTTTTTTGCAGAAGATAAATGCAATCTGATAGAACACAGCATACAGGCTTTATCTTTGTATGCCTACATCTATTTTAAATTAAGGTTTTGTCAAACTGTTTGAGGTACACTGACTCATACAGAACAAAGATTGGCTCAAACCAAGTGAACAACATATTTTATGACTACACAGAAAACCCAGAGCCATCAAAAATCCTTCTCCAACTTCAGACCCTTACGCCCACTCATTCCCACTGTAGACTCCCTGGGCCCCGCTCATTATCGACCTCTTCCCCCGTCACTCTCTGCAATGCATGTGAACCTGAAGGGATCCCTGGGAATTTTCATTTACCTGACCAAACTCCAACCTGTATACTTTTTTTTTTGTTTGCCTCAATGGATGTTGGTTATGATTGCATCCCTACTGACCTTATTATAAAGGGCGAGAGTCAGAGAGAGAGAGAGAGAGAGAGAGAGAGAGATAGAGAGACATAGGGAGAGATAGAGAGACAGGCATAAGAAAGAAAACAGGGTGAGAGAGACAGAGGGAGAGAGAGAGTGTGTGTGATAGAGAGAGAGAGACAGAGAGAGAGAGGCTGAAGAAAGAAAAACTGAATCGGGTCGGCCGCCTTTCTTTCTCTGCAGGTTCTCTGTCAGGCAGACACAAGAGCAGTGATGTGACTAATGCTGTAAATGTGCTGGCGTGCTTACAATATTGGCTGCTTGAGCGAACCCAACCAATCAAGGTGCTGTGCTGCCTGTCTCCTCTCCTACACATCTCCAAGGCTCATAGAGAGAGAGGCAATTTAAACTTTTGTCTCCCTTGGTTTTTCATCTACACTTAGAAGGTGATGGGACTAGTGTGGCACTGGGCTAAAAGGATGGGTTTGTTTGCTCTGTGGGGAGATTAAGGGAGATAAAGACTAAAAGCTTGATTTACAGTTTTTGTTTAAACTATTTAAAGCCCCTCTAAGACCTGAATCCACAAAATCCCGTCTATTTATGTAAGTTGGGGAGTTGGTTGCATGATAGTAAAGCATGTGAAAAGCGAATACATATTGTCATTTAGGTTTGATTAAACTTAGATGAGGCGGTCTAGGATTAAGTATGTTGACGCAATCACTGAATGTTCTCTGAAAACAATGACTGTTGCCGGCAAAACCCACACAGTCCTGTCAACTGGTCTAGACAGTAATTTTTTTTTTCTTATATTAAGTATTGTAATATATATTAACACTTTTTTCTGTCAGATTTTTGTAAAAGCTGAAGTAAGCGGTTTATTTATGTTAATATAAGTGTTAAATCGCTCTTTATTCATACAGTGATCACTTACATAATGTGCGCGTTTCATAAAGCCGATCTCTCAGTCAGCTGCTCTGCATGTAGTCGGCGAATAAACTTATTGGAGGATCCCGATATTTTTATCAATCACAAGAGAGAACGCTACAAACCGACACCCGTCTCACTCATGGTCTCACTGCTGGTGCAACAGATGGGTGAATGTGTATGCGCCTACAATGGCGAAGCAGGTAAAAATCCTTCCCAATGTCTGTTTTGATGGTTTTTATCATGTTGTATCACACTTATGGATCTGAGATGATGCTAGATAACTCGCTGCTTGAAGACCGCAGTGCATTAATGTGGTGACGTAGGGACGAGCGAGGGGACTGCTAACTGCAGTAACTGACAGGAAGTTAGCTAAAATAACCATTCCGCTTACAGCACCTTTAAGAAACCAAACGTTGATATAATATATTAATTTGAACTATTTTAGACTATTTCAATAGGCTTTAACATCCAAAACCATTAATTCCGCATATTGTCTCATCACACAAGTAATAACTGAGCTGAGAACTAATGCAGGATAATGTTCTCTTTCTGCAAAGCGTTTGACCGCTCTTGCTTTTGAATGAGACCAGCAGCTTAACAGCTTTGGGGCCACAGCCAATACACAATGGACAACCTAACACCCTTCAAACACTTCTCTCTCGATGGCGTAATGACAACTTCAAGCGCACGCCTCCAGTTCGACTCGTCCCTGCTGTCAGATGCACTTACGTCAACCTGCTCGAGCGTAGTGGAATCTACCCATCTGTAAAATGTTTGTGCCATTGTCCCGCACACTGGACCCTGTAGCTAAGGAAGACCATGTTAAGCCAGGCTTGGTTTGTTAAGAAGAAAAAAAAATGTCCATTTAAAGTACATGGTATTTGAAATTCAGAGACCAAACAATAACCACATTTAGAAGCCATTATGGCTTTGTTTTTCATAAACAGAGAACTAACACCCATTATGTATGAGATACTTAGTTTGGCCTTATCTTAATGTATTAGTGTTATATTTGTTCAAGAATATTCATAAATAAAATCATTCTGACAACTTGCAAAATACAATTAATTTCATATTTGAGGACAATATGCACTCATATCAGATGAATCAGACTCCTCAAATAATAATACCAAATAAAATACAGAAGGGCAACATTACTCAGTTTTGATTAAAGTTGGTCCATTTTTCATAGCGGTTGGTGCATTAACCATTGTTTGTTGTGCTCATTTAAATGCATTAGTTTCCTTCTATTCTCTACATTTCCCATTCAATTTCAAAGGAATGGTTTGAAATGCATTAACCGTATTAGGTGTATGCATTTAATTCTCTGCAACCTTTTAACAGAGGTAGAGAGTGGATGGGGGGATGGAGAGACCTAGCATCTGTCTGTGTCCAAAAAACATGTATTATTCATTCTTCTTTGAGAGCACAAAAGTGTTTTTTTCTGTGAACGGGGGCAATATCAAAATGGCTGCTTTAAGTGCGTCTGTCTAACCCCCGTTTCCCCTTTTGCACACTTCAGGGCGTCCTGTCACTGTCGATTTGTTTAAAGAGGCGCATTGGGTCCCTTTTGTGGCAATTATTACTTCCTCCATTTACCCTTTGTACAGTCTATTAGGATCACTGACCAAAGTGCTATTTCTACCTCAGCTACTGACAACAAGTAAGAGTTCCTTTTTTATTGTTTTAAAACCAAACAAGCATGTTACCTTTTTGAATATGGGAAGTGAATAACATTGTGCCCACATGTGGGGGTGCCTGGGCACAGTGGGTAGAGTGGAGACACGGGTTTGAATCCCGCCCGGGTCAGTTCTCTGCATTTCTTCCCTCTTTGCCCCATTTCACCTCTGTCTCTCCAAGTCTATATGATAAAGCAAAAAAGGCAAAACAATAACCTTTAAAAAAAAAACATTGTGCTCACACTGTACATAACATAAATGTGTATGTCAACCGTAACTATGTCAAAAGTCAACCCAAATCACAAACATACACAAACTAATAAAAAGTTAAGGACATATACTTGGCTTATTATAGCAGCATAACATTATTTGCATCTTGCATTCATTCATATTAAGCTAATTGTTGGCAACATTTGCCACAATCTACTCTTATCAATACTTGCATATTAACAATGGTCAAACACCTTATGGAAAATAGCATATAGTGACGAAGCCAAAGTGATTGGCACCCAACAGCGGGCAGCTTAATTGTGTGAAATGAATGCTGTGAATATGCTGTACAGTAAACCGACAGAGTTGCTGCGAAACACAGTGAACTATTCCGAAGCTGAAGATCCAATTTTTTCTCACAAAATGGAGACAGAGACATAATTAAAGTGGAGTTAATATCCTTGGACACACACTCACCAGGTGGGTAGAACAATGTGTAATGAATGCTAATGTCTCTCTGTGTCTGCTTAATGCGCCAATATAGGCAAAAAAACAAATGTGTTAACACAATGGTATAACTGCATCTTAGGTCATAATAAGTCAACATTGTCTTGAGACAGATAGAGAGAAAGCAAATGCATATCAAAATACTTAAATTGTGACCATTGAGTTAAACATTAATCGTTAGTGATACAAATTCACATTCACCTGTTAAGCTTTATTTGCCAATTAACACACGCAAAGTAAGTCACACACAATAATTACAATTACATTTTGGCTATCCCCTCCTAATAGCCTGGCACCACCCGCCAACCTACTTCCTCTCAATTGTAATTTCCCTTCAGTAGTCAGTCTGGGTCCGTGGTATATTCGTGGGTTTTCTCAGCCAGATTTTTGGCTGTCCAATCAGCGGACAGAGGGAGCGGCTCAGAAGCTGGCGCATGACATATGTCACGACAAAACGTTATGCGATTGGTTGGCAGTTCCAGAGTGGCACTGGACAGATCCAATAGTTTTAAACGTCAACAGACACCCATCTTCAAGTGAGTTAGCATTGGTCAATTGAGCGAATTACAGACCTTCTGTACAAATTAAATGAAGTACGATGGTCTGGTAGGACCAGGCTACCCTCCTACATCCCTATAACATACACATGTTCAGATTTTGTGCAAAAGACAAATAAAGGTATCATGGCTCAAACACAAAATGAATTATGATGGTGTCCTATCCCCCTGCAATATAAATTACATTTATTTTTTCGTGTTTGTTTTGTTTTTGTTGGGGAATGCACAGGATGTTACTTTTTGGATACTTTTCCACGGGCACATCATCTCCCTCAATGTGACCGATTGCAGCAATTACTCTGATGAAGTTTCAAGGATGACACCATTATGATGATGTAATAATGAGCCGAGCCCACCTGACAGCTTCTAATAGGAAAGTGCCGAAGGACATTTGGTTGATGAATGAGCGTATCTCCTTGTGCGTGGCCTTTTTTTTTTGGTTCTTTTTCAAACTCAACTCTAACCTGGATCTAAATAAACCTCCAAAAGTCCAAATGTCTAGGATAGAAAAAAATACATTAAAAAAACCTGGTCGATGTAAAAAGTAATATCCTGTCAGTGTCTACCTTCAGATTCATCTAAACGATAATGTTAATGAATATCTGCTAAATTGGATTTGACGTATCTGGACTGTATAAAGACTGGCCCTTTGACTTCCACACAGATGCAGGAGAGATTTAGTTAGCAAAGCGGCAATAATACTGTGTGGATTTAATAACATTTGCATACACCATTTAGAAATAGATATTGAAAATGATCATACTTAATTACTAAAACAACCTTCCTAGGATTATTTTATGAAGGGGTTATCGCAGACTACAGACCTTGGGAAGTTATATAAAATCATGTGGCCCTAACTGTAACCATATCACCTCAATAACAGCCCATCAAACCCTCATATATTCATACACATATGCTCTCAATGGTGACAATTTCTCTTTTGATCTTTAACAATTTCAGCTTATTTCTACTGGAAAGTGTACTCACAACATTGCTACTTTGACACGCATACACCCACGTTATTATATTACTGTTACTATCTATTGTCAGCGTACCTAGCTCTGTTTTGATCTCCCCACCTTTCTCTTTATCTAAACATTATCATATAAAAATTCAATACACAGGACAAGGCGTCTGCGGTGGTGGTAGTTAGCCGTCTGCCAGGAAATACATATCTTAATACAAAGGCTAGACCCTCTAAAGTGTTGCCATGAACAGAGTTCTGCTTACAATTTGCAATGATATCTCAAGTCCATTAGCCGGTTCGAGGCTCGCTTCAATTATATTAGGAACACTTGAGAGGCCCCCTGCTGTGTTAGGGCCTGCAGGTTTCGAGACAGTCTGAGAGTGTGTGGGCAAGAGGCAGCTGGCGGGCAGAACCCCGGGACCCCTCGCTGCGCCCTTAATGGCCCCGCCGGCCGCTTGGCTGTCGCAAAAAAAAAAATATATATAAATCTCCCAGGGGAAGAAATGGCGACCGCAATGAGACCAAATGTGTGTAAATATTCACTTAAAATGGGAAAAGAACCAGTCATGACAGGCACATCAAATATAGATGGCCCCATGTCTGCTGGTCCACTAATGTGTTTGTTCATAAGTGTGCACATTAAGACTGGGGATGGTGGTGTATGCGGGGGTTGCTTGCAAACAGCCCCAGGGATTTGTATTTTTTTCTTACAGTGAGTGATGATTGGACATTGAGAGATTAGGAGGTTGTGTTGCAGTTTTTGTGGCCTTTATCAATCACAACTTTATATTTAAGATAGCTACAGTTAAACAATAATGTTTTTCGAGCATTTAATGTATATTTTGTTTTAATCGACTAGCACTGATAACAGGTAGTCTTACCACAAATGGAGATTTAGCTTGAGATATAGATTGTTTGGTCAGATTTGCATTATGTTGCTTGCTAATGAAGTTTTTTTTATTATTTAGATTGAAATACTTGGTGCAGCAAAGTGCTAGTGTGGATCTCTCAAGTCCAGTATTGGACCTGACTCTTATAGCATGACTGATTTAAAACCATCTCGCCAGCACTTGAATGCACTGCACTAAACAGCAGTCAAAACAATCAATACTTCCAATTGTATTACCACACAACGAATGATGAGCAGTTTATTTTATTTTGAAGGATTCATTTCGCAGAAGTCACTGAAAATGATCGCATAGGCCTACAGTAATAATGTTTACTTCAGTTATTGACTTACTATTGTGTTTCCTTTGCCTAAGATGCCTTGTATATAATATCAGTGATAAAAAACACAAAAACAATGGTTTATTTGACTGAAAATCCCAGCGACATTGAACGCCACTGCTTGTTTAGGTCATCCAGGCCCCACTACTAGGGATTGTCTGATTACATTAGATTTCTCGTTGCATGTGTTCTGACCCACAAAATAGACGCTAAACTAATAAAACAAATGTTTTTTAAAAAGACACCAAGCGCAAACTTTTCTAAACTGCTCCAGGGCACTCGAGGAAAATTGTTTTGAGCGTAGCGCTTTGTTTTGGGACCTCTGTGTCAGAAAAATAAATCATTAAACACTTTGACTTCAGTTCCTGTTTCTCTTAAAGGCCCACACGGAAGAATTGCTTAATGCTTTATTTATTGAATATATTTTGTTAACCATTCATTGCTATTTGAGTTGAATGCATATTTTGTAGTTTTTTACTGTTTCTTTTAAGCCATCTACCTGCCAGGGACTACAGGTGAAAATTACCTGCATGGCTAAATCTGGCACAATACATGTTGAACTTTGGTGCTCATGTTTATCAATGTGTGCACTGTTTTAATTGAAACGAGAAATACATTAAAACATAGTGCACTATAATACAAGTAGTCTATCTAGTGAATAGCAAGCAGAGTACCACCGCTGCCCTCATGCCAGAAGACAATTGTGCTGTCAGCAGAAATGCTTCTTACACCTCATTGCTTCCATCTGTACAGAAAACCCTGGCAGTTTGCTCACATACAGATGCCAGATGCAGGCATTATTTCTGGGCTGCTACTCCACCTGTTCCAAAATAACTCTTTGAAAGTTTTCTGATACTTTCAAACACGGATTATGTTTGGTTATTTGCAGCACACGATCCAAAGATGAAAGGGTCAAAACGTGTCTATCAGCGTGTGCTATAAAACAGTACTATACATATATAGAAATAAACTAACTGACAATAATACTAATGACAAAAAATTAGTATCACCAACCTGTCAAATAAAAAAAGTGCCATTGAATTACAAATGTGACAGCTGTCATGATTTTTTTTTTAAATGGAGAATAAATACGCCTCTTCCCTCCAAACTGAAACCATTATAAATATGAGTCAGCATTGTGTGTGTGCTGCAAACGCAGTAATTGAGACGTGTTGGATGTGCGCCAACAAAGTGTACACAAGTATCGAACAGCGCTCTCAACCGTCTCATTATTTACCGCATTTCGAGGAGCCAGTCATTTATATGTCCAAACTGTGTGTTTAAATCACATCAGAGGAAAATTGAACTGTGTGTGTGTGTGTGCACGCTTTGGACCTTGCTGCTTATATCTCTGTCGCCTTTTGAGTCGACACAGTTAAGAAGTAAGAGCAAACACTGTCCCTCGAGTGAGCACTGCGGGAGTTAACTCGATAACAGGTGGATTGTATCTTTCATCTTTGAGGGTGATATCCATTAAGTGCTCACACACAAACAACATGTATTTGCTATTCAACACTGGTTCTTGTTCAGTGTTTGTCGAAGCTGCATAGAATAAAGTACACACTATATTCTGGAAGAGTAAACACTAATAACTCTGCAATCTTCTTGTTTGGAAATCTTGGCCTGTAAACATTGTGTTTGACTTAAAGAAAACCAAGGGATCGGGGGATATAGCCTTCATTGTAATTTGCACCATAATATACTTTAACAAAATGACCCCATTATTTTTGGATTTTCTTAAGTCTGAATATCAATGATATGACAAGCGCAGCTAAGAAAAACGCCTGACACGGTAGTATGTCACCTCTAATTGGAGGCATTTGAAGATGTCACTCTTTTTATCTGCTACTAGCAATTACAAGCCATGCTTGTGCCCTAATCCATTGACTTCTAAAACAGCAGTTGAAGAGGGTAAGAAGATGAATGTTTATCGCTTTTCCTTGACTGTGATATATGAGTGGCTGCCGTTTTATCCCTGGTTTCCACACACACACACACACACCTTGTACGCAAAGCAGCATTGGCCATGCAGATGACATCACCCGTGTCCCCTTGAAAAGAGTGTGTGTTTTTTTTTTCAATAGGTGTCAAGTAACGTTTTCACCTTCATGAAGTATTTCTTCTATCGACATTGACACGTTCTTATAAGGAGCATCAAGGCTGTGTCCGGGTTAGCTGTCAAGCCGAGTGTAAAGGATGTCATTGCAATCTCTTTATGGCCACAGTATAGCCACATGCCAACCTGCTACGGCAGAATGGCTGAGTGTTCCGTGCGTATTTCACTCCCGCGCAAATTAGATGTGTCTGATTTATTGAGGCACCACATGAGTAACCTGGTGTATAAATCACGGGGCAGGTCTCACATCTTACTTCAACATATAGATAGCAAGAATTTCAGACTTCTCTCAGCTCCACGTAAAACCATAAATCACTCTTTGCCTCTTTACGCCAGACGCCAGGGGTTTGCAAGGTTATCTGCACGGAGGAATATCGGGAAATGGTTCTTAAAGACCACTTTGCAAAAGTATGAACACCAAAGGAATCGTATTACAAATCAGTATTTTAATTTAGTTTGGGGTATGCTGTCAAAGATGGACAGTATGTATTAATACGTCATTATGCAGTTTATCTATGTGAACAAGCTGCCTACAACCATTTTTTTCTCGGGGGTGGGGTGGGGTGGGGGGAGGGGGTGAGTCACTGTCTGAGGGCGGTTTCACACTCGATAGGTGGCTTCCTTGGTACGCACAAGGTTCAATAATTATGCATTGATTCATTTTCATAAAGGGCGTGGTTCTATCACCTATCGTTTCCTCTGGTTCAGTGAGTTGGTGAGGTGAACCATAATCCAGCAGCATAAGCCATGTGAGAATTAATTCATTTTCACTCAGTTCAGATGTGTCTGGGGCGGGTGCAATAACGTAATACCTGAACTGCTCTACCATTGGTCAGAAGTTTTATGAAGGGAAAAAATACAGAAATAAACTACAGAAAGTAGATCCCCTTTCCCTCATCCCATGTAGTGAAAGCACATATGTCTACTGCTCTCATGTTGTCCAAAAATACTCAGTGCTTCCTGCAGTTGGGTCAGATCTAGTCATGTTCTACCACAAACGACTGTACCAGATTTTGTTTGGAAGTTTAGGTGCTACAAGGAACTTTGAGTTTTTGTAGATAATAGCGGTCCCCTTTGGAAAAAAAGGGCTTTTACTACGCCAGTTGTATGGGTGAGCGTACCCATGACAAAGGTGTAAGAAAAAAAAAATATAAAAATAGCATTCTTTACACACTTGTTTGCTGTTACATGTCATGTATGATCATCAGAGGAAAAATTAGACTGTTTGAGAATATTTAAAAGTTTCTACTTTAACGAGACCACCTCTTGAACAAGGTCTCGTAAGCTTGTGTTGTCCGCTTTTGGTGCCCACCCAAGTGCAATGGCTGTGTATGGCCTGGAGACAAATTGAACCAGTGTTTGTTCCAATCGAACCAAACAAGGCAGGTGTGAAAGGGCCCTCACTGATACACTCCTAATTGTTGCCACCCATTGAACTTATTTAGCTTTCACATCCTCAATTGGGACCAGTCAATGCTCTGATCCATTGTAAAGCTTCTGCACTAACATGACTCAATTTTAGTACATTTGATACACTTTCTGTTGTTGTTTTTAATCACGTTATTTTTTTTTCTTTTTAATCCTCATTTAATTCACACTGACACATTCAGTATGTTCTTTCGAAAGGGAGACCTGGCCTGGAGACAATCTGAAAAACATACAAGCAAAAAATGTGCGACAACACTGTAAAAAAAAAAAAAAATAAGCAATTTCAAGTTTATCACCCGCTCAAGCCGTATCTATCTCATTTATGGGACTGATTCCAACACAGATGAGCAAACTAAAGATAGTTATCTTACAAGGCTCAGAGTACTTAGGCTCAAGGTGCTGTTTACCATTCATACCTGGTATATTTTTTTATTTAATTTTTTTTTAGCAGCGTTTCAAACGGTCAAGGACAATGTGGACATTCTGCAAATGTCAGTATGTTGATGCATGCCTTGTCTGCAGATACAGTTTAACCTACCACCTCCCTGGGGAAGGGGGGGGGGAGGTGGGGGTTTGTGGCACATGCATAGTTGCATGTTACGCTGGTTACAGTCATGAATGTCAACACTGCAATTACTACCAGCTCGGGAAGTTCACGACTTCCGCTGTGTGTTGAGAATTATAAGACAGATGTTTGGTTTAATAATTGAACATATGTCGGTTTTAATAATATGGCTGCTCTTCTTAGTAATAAATATTATCCATATGGCACTTTTCTTTTCTCAACTTAACACTGTTACAAAGGGAAATCAAAACCAGCTGAGGTAGATTTAACACATGTATCAAAGGACATGAACACAGAGGAATTATAATTAATTGGATAGAAATAGAAAGAGCACACATTAAAACACACAAGACAAAAAAATGTGTTAAAGGGATTTAAGATAAGCCAGAGACTTTGTGGGATTCAGTTAAGATGACTGTGTGTTTAGAGAAACAATTATGTTTGGTTGCGTTTTGAAGCCTGTCAAGCAGTACATTCATTACTATCAAGTATGAAGTCACTGGCTGTTTGAACTCAGTTTAGACTCTGCATAGATGTTGTCAAACCAGAATGTATAGGTTAATATCTAAAATATGGACTTGACTTATATAGCCCTTTTTAGCCAATTGTTTCAGCCCCAAAGCAGTTTACATTTCTTACCACATTCATCCATTCATACACACACTCATACCCACTCAAGAAAAGTCAGACATCCACAACATAATCAACATAAACTGATGATACACAAACCCAACTTCAATAATTATATGAATCATGATCCAGGGTAGAACCTTTGAACTACTTGTTATAATCTTGTGGGGAAGAATAATGGGAAAATGCTAAATGTACTATATACATTAAAGCTTTTCAGCGGTTGCTGTTTTAATGTGACAACGTCAATTTCATTGGTGACAAATGCCTTTCTGGACTTTTACACATTTACATACAGTATCTCACAAAAGTGAGTACACCCCTCACATTTCTTCAAATATTTAATTATATCTTTTCATTGGACAACACTGAAGAAATGACACTTTGATACAATGTAAAGTAGTCAGTGTACAGCTTGTATAACAGTGTACATTTACTGTCCCCTCAAAATAACTCGACACACAGCCATTAATGTCTAAACTGCTGGCAAAAGAAAGTGAGTCCACCCCTATATACTGTACATTATAGCTCTTCAGTGGATGCTGTTTTAATGTGACGACGTCAATGCCATTGGTGACAAATGCCGTTCTGGACTTTTACACATTACATACATTAAAGTGGTTGAGTTAAGTGCACTCCTGTCAGTACATTGCAATATGTGTATGTACATCCTAACATGTATGTGACAGTTAAGGATCAACAACATGAAGTAAATATAATAAGATAAGTGCACTTGCATGATGTACTTGCTAGTTGATGTCACATCCTTGAAAACCTGTTATTAAGTGGCAGCATTTCCATCACTATCGTGTACTTACAGTCCTTCTCAAAAGGGCAAACCCACTCTTTCATTATTTTCATTATTTCATTTTCAATTGGCTTCTATTTAAGCTAGGAACAGGAATACTCAATGAGTAAAATGATGTCAGATCTTTAGTTGCAAAGCCTCTTTTGGAAGTGGAATGCATTAGCTGGAAATGTCCAAATATTATTTATTGTTTTATATTTGTTGGCATTTTCAAGCTATATGAGAGAGAGAGGGGAGCGAGAGAGAGAGAGAGAGAGAGAGAGAGAGAGAGAGAGAGAGAGAGAGAGACACACACAGAGAGACACAGAGAGAGAGACAGTAAAGGTCCACGGGTCAAATTTGAACCCGCGACCACTGCAATGAGGGCTGGAGCCGATATGGTACACGCTCTATCCACTACGCCACCATAAATATCCAACTATTCGTTTATACTCTCAGCTCTTTTAAATCAAGTATGAAGACTTTTCTGTTTCCCTTTCAACCTGACATTTTTATTGTATGTTATGTTATTCATTCGCTTTTAAATGTTTTATTCATTTGCTTTTCTAATGTCTATTGTGTATTTTAATATGCCCCTGTAAAGCACTTTGTAAGGCCTTGTGTCTGAATTGTGCTATATAAATACACTTGCCTTGCCTAAATAAATACATTTTTCTTAATGAAAAGAAGGGCCATTCATTATACATGACGTAGTGTCTGTGCATGTGTTGGCTCAAGGTCACTGAGAATACAAACTTCCCTTTTGAAGTGGTGTTTACATTGACTGGGGGCCGGAGCAGAGAGCTGGAGCTCTGCCTCATCTGCAGACCCTTGAGAACTCAAGCCAGTCATCTTCCAGATTGCTGAGGGCATTTTAATCAAACCCTCCAAAACATAACGGCAATCACATACATGCACGGACACACACACACACACACACACACACGCACACACACACACACACACACACACACACGCACACACACACACACACACACTCTCTTTCTCTCTCTCACTCACTCACCACACACACACACACACACACACACACCACACACACACACACACTCTCTCTCTCTTTCTGACTCTCTCTGTATCTCTCTCTCTTTCTCACTCACTCACTCACTCACACACACACTCTCTCGCTTGCTCATACACACACACACAATACAGCGAAATAATGGGAGAGACAGAGAAGAACGAGATCAGCAAAGTGACTGGTGGCTTCTTTAATTTTTAAATGGACCCAATGCATGATGCAAGCAAGTTCATGCAATTGAAATGCATTGACTCCATTGCATTCCTTAGTCACACTGAATATTATTGAAATGAGGGTTTGAGCTATAAAAACAAATGAGCTGGAAATTTAGTCAGGGAACAAAAAGGAACACCTCACATGTAGTGTTGCTATGGCGACTTCATCAAGGAAAAATGTGCTTATCTCAAAAGCTATACTCCGTGTGAAATCTCTCGCCATCCTGATTTTTTTTTTCCCCGAAACAATAAATATACAAATCCATCACTTGACAACAATTATTAACATTTCATATCCAGCACATCGGCAGGAGGCTAATGCCGGCACCTTTTTTTTTATTATTTGAATTCCAACCAATTTCATGTTGACATCAGATAAGAATAAACAAGCCTCATTAGCACCAGTCTAATTAGATCTCTGGCATGACTCTGTAATGAGCTAACGAAAAAAAAAAAAAAAAACATTTCTCCCATCTCCCAAGTTACATCAAAAGGAAATCATCTTCAATTAGAGATTCATAGTGCCATGTACTTTTTGCCTTTTGTTTACCTGTATTTCCCGAGTAGCTGTCTCCTTACCGTGTGGTGGTTGACAGCTAGCTATCCATACGCTTTCCATATTTTAACGCCCACTAACTAACTAACTAGCGGAGTTATGCACATTTTTAAGAGGCTTGACATACTTTTGCGAAAAAACTCAAAATCCACCGGCAAAGTGCATGATGTATAAAAAGAGTTTGCGGTAGAAGGAGAGGTTAGGGCTACAACAAAAAAAAAACATGTTTGCCACGATTTAATTTGTGACCGTAAAACACCACAGTATATTCAATTAGTCGAAGATGCTTTGTTAGGGGACGCGAATGCTGGGCAAGCAGAAATGTGAGCCTCACAGTGGTGAAGAGAGAAGACCGGGAAACACTGAAATCAATAGGAATTCATCTTCTCCAACAATATAGTTGTAGACAGACAGATGCCACAAATAAATCTATATGATAATTCTGTCCCTTATCTGACATAGTATCAATAATTCGAAACGACAAATTCATACAAATGTATGAATTATACATTATACGGTTATAGTTTCAGTTGTTTCCCACAATAGTAGTGGCATTAAATTACCAGCTGTCTGACATTTGAATGTGCAGATGTATTTCAGTAAGTTGAAAGTGTGTGTGCACTTGGCAATGCTGCGATGGAGTGAGTGACATCACTATCACAAGGCCTTATTGTAGTTCCTAAGGCATTGTTTCAAGCCCAATTATCACCTTAACCTGCTCTGGTAAACATAATATGCATACATATACCCTAAAAAAGTACTTAAAACACCCTAGTTTTTCACCATAGATCTACTTGTCCCACTTCCATTTTTCCTCACAAGTTAAGTTGCTGCTGTCTTATGTATCTAAAGTCTACACTGACACTGTCATATGAAGCCGAGAGGAATAAAGGATCTTTGAGTGACCGGGGTCTAATAATGGGGAATTACTCTGTCACTCAAGTCCTTGCCTTTGCCATACACATGTCATAGTCTTTTCAGATGTTTCTCCCGGGCATACACACTAAATCTGTCACACACTGATTTCTTAAGAAAGCTATTTTAAATATAAAGTGTCCAGCAGTATTTAAGGGGGGTTAGGGGGGTGGGGGGGACTACACCATTCAATGGCATATTGCCGAAAGTTGAGTGGTTGCAAGACTCGGCACTTGTCAGCTGGCTACGTTATTTCTAACCCCTTCCATTTGCACATAAGGATGTTGTTGTTAGATGTTTTACCTTGACATCATCCATGGCCAGTTTTTTTATTCCTTTTTTATTTGTGCTATAGACCTTGTTACACCTGCCACCCCCTGTCAACGTAAGGGCAGTACACACTATTCCAAATGTTTACCTCCAGCTTTGCCAGCCTGCTTGTCCTGCCAGTAAAGCGCTTCACCGGGGAGGCTGTCACACAGGCTTTAAACTATCTACACAGATCTTACCAGACCGACAAGAACATGGGCCCTCACTGATTTCTTTCCCCTGCAAACCAGATGTGTTTTATGAGGCATCTAGCCAAGCAAAAAAGCCCCCACAGCAAAGGATAGAGTCCATGGTGCTGCAGTAGTGGGATAGTTTTTTTCTTACTTTGAAAACCTAGATAGCTTGATACCTAACTTACCCCCAAAAGGAGAGTGTATTGTTGCAGTGGCAATTGTAACAAAATAAAAATCCCAAATAAAAAAAAATGCTTTAAAAATGTGAATCGACGGGGGGGCTTGTGGTGTTGTGGTTAGAGTGTCCCCTTACCCCTTACCCTAACCACCCAGCTGTGATGCCTGAACCTAATCCACAATGTCAGCAGCATAGGGCTGTTGGATCACGGTGGGAACATTAAAGATCTTCAGATATTTTGATCATTTAACTTAAATATATACAGTTAGGGCTTAGTATAAATGTAATGGAAATCACGGGAAGACATAATTAATGTGGCAGAAGAATGTCCTCTATGTTGTAATCCATGTGGAAGAATGTCTCGGTTCGTGAGCCCTGTCCATTTCCACTGTGGCAGATCCAATCTGATTTAATGATGAAGATGACTGTTATTAATATACCTTATTACTATCTCTCTCTCTCTCTCTCTCTCTCTCTCTCTCTCTCTCTCTCTCTCTCCCTCCCTCTCCTCTCTCTCTCTCTCTCTCTCTCTCTCTCTCTTCTCTCTCTCTCTCTCTCTCTCTCTCTCTCCTCTTCTCTCCTCTCTCTCTCTCTCTCCTCTCTCTCCCACCACCACTCCAATCAATATTTCAAGGGTTTGGGTCAGGATATATATATACTGTATATAAAAAAAAATATTGCATGAAAACCAGTTCCACTGCTTCTCCCCAAACACACTGTATGAGAGGCCAGTTGTGTGTAAAGGCTGATTGTCCTGTACAGGGCTCAAATCAATACTGTTTGAACCCTGACCACATCAAACTGAGTCAAATGAACCTACGACTAACCATCCAATGTACCAATAATGTAGCAAAAAACAAGCAGGCAAGGTTTTAATTGAGAAAATTAGAGACACTTCCTTGATTCTCTGCACTGGAAGCCTCTGGGTTGTATAACAGACTATGCCAAGATTCTAGAAGGAAAGCAATGGAAGGTTTACTGACAACTGGCCAATGTGTGACAGCTGCAGCAGTGCAGGACCCAGGCCCTGTACCAACAGATACAGGCCAGAACACCCCACAGCTTGGGGTGAATGCATCAAGAACACAACAGAGAACAAAAGGAAAAAAAAGGAACTGAGTTTGCGATTGACAAAACATGTTTACAATCATGAATATGTATCATGTAATTATCAAACTGAAAAGTTGGAAGCTTTGTTTTAAACATGACAATGTTAACGTTGAATCAACAAAAAAATATTAACTGGAACTTCGATCAGTGAAGTAAAGTTCCCCGACTTCACATTCAACCATTGTCATGATTCGCAATGGCCGCTTTCACGGAATGTATTAACAAGAAGAAGCCCTTTCCTAGCTCTTTTGTTTTAATCCTGACTCTCAATCTTTCAATCTCTTGTTGTTGTTGTCCTGCTTGCTTCTGAGAGCAGCTCTGGAGGCATTGTGTTCCTCTCTGTTTGCCATCTGCTGTTGGACAGATCCAGCAACTCTGCAGTCAAGAATCTTCTGTAGACAAAATCTCTTAACATTTAACATGGAATTAGAAAATTCAACACTGCGACACAATAACCCGGCCAAGTGGTGAGTCTGGTGAGAGAGGCAAGGCTGACCTAACATGTGTGCTGAACTGTGCTAAGTACACTACTCCATACTTGTATACTCATGTTTGAAATACTTTTTCACTTGTTAGACAATGAAGCATATAGACCAGAACCAAACCAAAATAATAGCAGACCAGCTGTGGACAGGAAGTTGTGGTTGTGGGATTTAAATGCACAATTACAATGAATATCACAGCGGCCTATTAATCACTGAGTGCTAAAACTACCAATACCCCCCCAAAAGCGTTTAAAAAAATCAGTTATAGAACAAATTATTATTCCCGTATCCAATTATGGTGAACCCATTCTGTGTTGGGAGAGATGAATTAAGAAAAAAAAACTATGTATGATGAGGGATAATACAAAATAATCACTTGCTAAAGGTGGAAAATACCGGCACCTCAGGCTGTTTTTATAAAAACCTCGTAAAAAATCTAAACTCCTTACATAATGCACCGTTTCAAGCTTTAGGCTTTACCACAGGAAATCAGTAGATACCATGGACTGATTCATTGTAATTACAAGCAAATCCCATACTGCACATTAATGCAAAAGCCCATCTACGTTTTCATAAGTGAAGGCAAAGACATTTGTAACAAACAAACACACCATCAAAGCTTTATACACGTATTTAAGATTAAAATGCACAGTATGAGTTGTGTCTAGTAAGGCTTTTGATCGAGAAAAGTGCTATATAAATTACATATATTATCATTATTATGCATGGATAAGAGTGTTTCAACAGGAGCATTGCAATTGATGCACACAGACACAACCACCAGCCTCAAAGATTCCAATAGCGTTTAATTGAAATCACATCAAATTATTTTAGCCCGTACAGTAAACATGTAAACAAAGTAATGTGTGGCGATTTTTTTTAAGCTGTTTTGTTTGTCGATTAAATTAATACTTTTATCAGAATGTTAACACATTGGTTATCTTAAAATGTTCTTATCCGATTATTGTATACGTTCATACACATACTATTTCTTCCCTTATCAGTTAATGTACCAGGGCAACTAGTGTATGTGTTTATTTTCCTGTAAATGTGCTGTCTAGATCTAGAGTCGTTGCAAATTTACTTATGTTTCATACCATCCTATCTACTTACAGGCATACACATAATATGACACTTAATCATACTCTTTGTAAACATTTGTATTCATTACATTACATTACATGTCATTTAGCAGACATTTTATCCATGGCGACTTACAACTAGAGCACACATTCATATACCAATAGCAGCAGCTACCATGCAGGGTGCAAGATAACTATCTGGAGCAATTTAGGGTTCAGTGTCTTGCTCAGGGACACTTGGACATGTGGCGGGGAGACGGGGGATCGAACCACTGACCCTGCAGTTGCTGGTCAACCACCCTACCCACTGAGCTTCACCCCCCCCCCCCCCCCCACCTCATTCCACACTCTTTTGCAGAAAAGTAGATGCACCGACCCAGTTAATAAGGCATACTATGATATATAATGCAATATGTGAAAGCCACTGTCAAGATAGCAGTGTCTAAAGCTACTTGAACTCTCATGTATTGGGTTGCCAGCAGGGACCATTGGGGGGAGGGGGGGGGGTTAGTTAGCGCCTTGTGACTCAATCTCAACCTCAGCCAAATCCCCGCTATCAGAGAACAGAGCAAAGTGTTGGCAAGAGAGCATGTGCTCTGACACACAAAACTGTTGAAAATTCTAACAGGCCTGGCACACCATTACTGCCTGGGAGGCCTGGCATTGTTCGCATTTTCCCAGTTCAATATGCATGTGTGAGTCCTCCCCACCCAAAATGCATATTCAAAAAGTCAACTCAATCATCTTGAGACGCATACATGTGGGAAAATAATTAATTCACAGTGTGTACAGTAGCAGCATACTGTTTAGCAAACAAACATGTACATGATGTGGTTTCTAAGCCAAATAAGAACTACATCACACTAATAATGGTTTACTGCCATCAAGTGGCTCTTGACATTTTAAAGGGGGCCATCAAACTTATAGAGCTATTTTGATAATCACTTACTTTAATAACAATCCGTTTGTCAATCTGCGTAATCGTGTTTACGTGGTGTTTATACGTTATTTTCACAAGGGCAAATGCTAATGTTCGACCCAAAACCATTTAAGGCTCTAACTTATATATAAATGCTGTGGTTTAAAGTTGAACCATAGGGGGTGTGTTAGGGTGGATGGTTAAATGCAGTGGCTCATATGTGCTGCTCTGCTGTTTGTAAGATGCTTTCCCACAGCGCCTATGATTGTTCATTCTTAAGCTGTTTCAACACCGTGCTAGGCAAAAATCGATAATGCATTATTTATTTCCTTTGTCCCTAATTCAACCGAGATAAAAAAAAGTCAATGAATAACTACTGATTGCAGTTAAGTGGGTATTCCATTTGCACTCATTGTCCTTTTGTATTCAATAAAACAGGGTTCCACATACATAATTTAAAAAACAACTTGAGCACATGCAAACACGTTACGCTTTTGTCTCCACTTACAATGAAATGAGCAGTCTATACTTTTAATAAGTGTATTTCAACAGTGCAATACATAATATCAAAAAGAAAATCCAGAAAATCACGCTAAATAAAATATATTAATTGTTTTCCATTTCATTGAGGGAAATAAGTATTTGATCCCCTATCAAAACATTGCTTAGTACTTGTTGGAGAAACCCTTGTTGGCAAGTACAGAGGTCAGACGTTTCTTGTAGTTGATGACCAGGTTTGCACACATCTCAGGAGGAATTTTGGACCACTCCTCTTTGCAGATCCTCTCCAAATCTTTAAGGTTTTGAGGCTGTCGCTTGGCAACTCGAAGCTTCAGTTCCCTCCACAGATTTTCGATGGGATTTAGGTCTGGAGACTAGCTAGGCCACTCCATGACCTTAATGTGCTTCTTCTTGAAGCACAGGATCTGGAGGATCCTGCAGGACCTTACGGGTGCTGCAGGATCTTAAGCCATTACGGCGCAGTGTGTTACCAATAGTTTTCTTGGTGACTGTGGTCCCAGCTGCATTGAGATAATTAACAAGCTCCTGCCTTGTAGTTCTGGGCAGATCCCTGAGGGAGATTGATGGTCATTTTGTGCTTCTTCCATTTTCTAATAATCGCACCAACAGTTGTCTCCCTCTCACCCAGCTTCTCGCCAATGGTCTTGTAGCCCATTCTGGCCTTGTGCAGTTTTTGTTTAGATAAGATTGTTTTACTTAGAGGGTGCTCACGGTGTATTGGTTAAAGCACACCCCCCATAGAGGCTCAGTCCTCAGAATTCGGCCCATGGTTGTTCGCTTCATCCCCATTCTCCCCCATCTCATCTCTGTCTCTCCAAAACTGTCTAATAAAACATAACAATGCCAAAAGTCTTTTAAAAATAAATCTACTTAAGAAAAATGCTTACAATTGCTACCAAAATGTAAAAAAACAAGACATGAAGCTGATGGTTTTATGCTGCAAGCAGACCGGCCTGTTGGCTGACTTTCATGGCATTAGCTGAACAGTCTTCATCAAGAGCCTTTTCCCTTCAGTTCAAACCATTAAGTGAACTGGTTTTAATTGAATTACTTTCAACTCCAATTCCAACTCCTATATGGGCACTGGGTTTCTCTGGAGTGACTTCTAAATCTGCCTGTAGAAAGGGAGAGGTCCAGGGGTAATATACCATTTCAGTTTTTAATTCTTAAGGATAATGAGCTTAAGGTTTCTGAGCAGCCAGGCACACTATTGGAGTGACTGTATTGGAAGCTGCTGCTGCTGCTGTAACTCTAGGGATACAACTTCTTAAGTACTCGTCTCTTTTATGTCAGAACTTTACTCACACTTAAAAGTAAGACACCGGCACAGGAGACATTTAAACGGGAACGTTAGCGATTCATCACACTTCAGTTCAACTAGCGGGAAGTTTTAATAAGAACAGACAGCTGTGTAACAGTGTCTCCAAGGTATCCATCCTACACTATTTTTTTTTGCATTTTTCATGCTTTATTTGACAGTATAAAGAGACAGAGGTGAAATGGTAGAGGGGAGTGACATGCAGAGAACGACCGCGGGCGGGAATCAAACCCGGGTCTGCTGCTGGGCCTGGCCCGGGGGGGGGGGGACGCCCTACCTACTGAGCTAAGGGCGCCCCTAAATACATTGTGTTCGATGTCCAGGCTAACTTTGAGTAAGCTAAACAAAATAAATAACATAGTTAGTCATTGTTCTCAAATGTAGCTCCACAAGTTTTATTTGGGTTTGGACTTGAGGTCAGAGGTCCCATGTAGGATGTACCCGTGCTCCTCACTGATTTTGATGCTCATGTATTTATATTTTAAAGTTTATTTTTTGGCATTTTCAAGCTGTATTAGATAGTGCATAGTTGAAATGGGGAGACAGAGAGAGAGGGAGGATGACCTGCAGTAAAGGTCCACGGGTCGGATTTGAACCCGTGACCGCTGCAACGAAGGCCGGAGCCAATATGGTACGCGCTCTATCCATCCTATCTATCGCAGGAGGGTTCTGCGATACAACAAATGTTTTGGCGGTTTTCCACTGAACCGCTGATCCAAACAACTTCACACTCGGCGCTTCACTCTTTCGGGTCATCAGCAATACACTCCCCAACTGTGAAGTAGATACGATGAAGGGTGCTGAGGCGAGGGTGCTGTGTGTGGATAGGGTGGTTGGACCCGCAACTATAGGGTCGGTGATTCGATCCCAGTCTCCCCGCCACATGTCCAAGTGCTGCTAACAGTGTTTGAATGTGTGCTCCATTTGTGAGTCACTTTGGGTAAAAGCGTCTGCTAAAATGACATGTAATGTAATGTAATGTAATGTAATGAAACTAAGGTAAAGGGTCAGGTTGACCTCCCAAAAACTAAAATGATGATTGTATAACTCTAATGGTCCTATTCGAAGCCTGTACTATACGGTTTCAGACGTTAATACATTAACATACCATCCCCTACACATGTTTTTACCAAACAACTGTCCAATCCTGCAAGTTACCCTTTGAGCAAACGGAGGGGAACTACGCTATGCACACATGAACACTCTTTACTCCATCACCTCCATCACATTAAAACACATCTGTGTGTAACACCCAGCATCGCTGCTCCACAGAAATGCTGCAATGAAAGTTGTTTTACACAATATTTATTGCATTCATTGCTTTCCCTCTCTCTCTCTCTCTACCCTGGGGGTGGGAACAAAATAAATAGATAAATGATCTCTTCCATCCTCAATGAATTGTTCCAATGGCAGATGATGAGATAACTATTAGAGTTACTAAAGTTTTTTTTGCGGGCATCTGTCTCTCTCTATAAACAGATGTTTCCCCTAATCCTTCCCATCTCTTCTCCTTTACAACTTGCTTGAATCTAACGTTTCACTATTCCTGATGTAAGGCCACCTCTTCTGTAGTACATTTGCAATGGGGTAATTGGACTGATGTGACGGATTTAATGAATTGGGGCGACTGTTGCTAAGGTGGTAGAGCGGGTCGGCCACTGGTCCAAGGGTTGGCGGTTCGATCCCCGCCCTGCCACTTGTGTCATGGTTGTTGTGTCCTTGGGGAAGACACTTCACCCAACTTGCCTCGTGTGAATGTGTATGACTGCTGTATGTTTGAGGTGGTGGTAGGTTGTGTGTGAATTAATGTAACCTGGAACCCTGTACAGTGCTTTGAGTGCCTAGAAAAAATGCAATATGAATTCAATCCATTATAACTGAATTTTTTCTTTCTTTTGAAATCAATTGGAAAGTTGACGGAGGCTAAATATGTCTTTCATACAACAATAAGCTCTTGTCTAAAACATCAAGAGAGGAATAAAAGGTTTTGCAGATATCCGAGGCAGCAGCAGCGGCAGAGTATTTAAGCAATCACAGGCAACTATTGCTCCCGTTGACATAGAGTCCCTTGGGGGGGGACACGCAATGATAAAAACACAGCATTGTTTCATCTTTCAGACTTATCCAGTAAAAAGGTGAAATAATTCTGTTTTAAGAAGGAGCATCAACAAGAACTGCTGGAGCTCAGAGCAACCTACAGTAAGTTAATGAAGCAACATCTGAGTTTTCTTTTTTTTTCAACAGAGACCACTAATGAGAGACAGGGATTGGCAGAGGGGGGATAGTTGTGCATTTGAAATGCTAATTAAATGTAGAAGTGGAAATTACAGTTGGGCTCACATGGCAATTCCGAGATAGTACAGTTGAAGCCTCTGCACCAATATAAATGGAGTCGCAGAGGGTATAAGCAAAATTAGAAAGAGCAGCAACAACAACAACAACATGAATATATGTTCTGCTACTATGGGGATAGTAAGGGATTTGTGAACGATTCAGAAAGGAAAAGAGTGAAAGTTTGAATCAGATGCACACAAGCTCCTTTGTAAAAAAAAAAAAAAGACCAGAGCGAAAGTTTAATTTGGGTATTTGGTGGGTCAATAACACGTATTTCATTTTCATTCTGCAACAAGATGAACACTGAAGAGATCACAGCCGCCCAATCTTGTATCTTTAGAAGTGAAGTCATTATGGTGTTGGAAGAAACGTACAGCTTGTATGTGTTAATTTAAGTCTACTGGATTTAGCTTATGTGCTTATATGTAACCTCTGTTAACAGGTAAAGGTGTGTGTGTGTGTGCGTGCACACACACACACACACTTTATACGTAAATTGCATGGCAGAGTGTGTTAAAAAATGTGTTAATAAGATGAATCGTTCTCACAAGATACTGTGACCTTTTTACAACATGCACTTACATTGAAACTAAGTTCAACTAACTTTGGCTAATTGGCAGGAACCAAGTATATATATGATTTTATTCAGGACACATGAAGATCCATAGTACAATGTATAACAAATTGACTCAATACATGAATAACAACACATAGCACACCAATGCATGCAGATTAAAAAAACACAAATAAAATAAGAGATCAGCATACAACACTTGCAGTATACAAAGATGCCCTCCAATGTCTCCAGAGTGTGGATGAGAACCTGACAGAGCTAAACCCAGGCTTGACCAATGCCTGAATAATACTGTTTTCAGATGCTGTCAACCTACACATAAAACGATACATCAAATTCCTAATTAAAGCATGACAGGTAGGCACACCAACATTTACAAACATTTGACTGGCACTAGACCATCTCGGTATTCTGAGAAGCATCCGCATTCCATCATTATACGCCACAGTTCGTTTTTTCATATTGCTTTATCTGTAAGCACGTAGAGAACCCACACACTATGCTATTATTACTCATACATTCTACTACTTCAAATATTCACTATGATGATTTAATAATCATATTTATTTTCATAGAACTTATCAACCAAAGTACAACATGATTTACATGAATATAATTAACAAACACCACAGATATACGATACAACACCTTCAATGCATTAAACAAATAAAAATAATATAATTTAAAATAACCATGACACCAATTGATCAGATAGAAGCAAGGTAGGTGCATATGTTTTTTTTTAATTAGGCTTAAAAGAAGACACTTGACTCAGACAGCCTTATTTCCTCAGGCAGGGCATACCACAGCCCCGGGGCCCTCCAGGCAATAGGTTTGTCTGCTTTAGTTCTCAGTCTGGACTCTGGTAAAGCTAGAAGAGCTACACTGGAGGATCTGAGAATGCAGACATGGTTCACTTCGTATGGAGTCAAAAGGTCACAACATATAGTCTGGGGCCAAGCCCTGGAGAGGCTAAAGAGCAACAATATCCTAAAATCAATTGTAAAACATACATGGATGAAGCAGCACATTATATCGATCCACGTGTCCATGCTATTTGTTAACAATGCCAGCTGAGAATTATTCAACAGGTTAGTAATGTATAATATTTTTGGAATTGTTGTAATATTCTTTATTTTTTGTACTTTGCACCATATTACAAATGTGTAAATCCAGTGTTGTGCAAGTGCTCAACCAAAATAAAAGTCCTTGAATTCTTGGATGAAAGAAATACGCAGATAGTACAGAGACATCACATGCATTTTGTTCTCACAAAGGACATTGTTAAAATATGTTTTGGACGAATGTTGTTATCTCAAGGAAGTGTGTTGTAGAAAAATCATACACACAACCATTTTTGACTCAGTGGATATGCATTGTGTGTGTGTGCAAAAACAGTGTGTGCAGCATGCTGTGCAATATGTACACTCTGTAGAAAGTAGCAGTAGCTTTTTTTTTTGTTAAAATAGCAGTCGGAAAACTTTTCTTGATTGTTTCCGATTACGGTTACTGCTGGAGACAATTTCAAACCACAGTTTGAATCCACTCTCTGAAAGGTTACAAAATGCATTGAGCTCCGAAGCAATGTCTGTGCTTGTGTGTGTGTGGCATTTGTCTCTGAGGATAAAAAGCATCTCGTAAATGCATTGTAGTTAAGAGGGGGACATGGTCAGCTAATTGGGTTTGCCATGGTTTCAAATGCTACTCCTGATAAGAAGAAGATGAAAGATGAAATATTGATATTTGAGGAATACAATTGCAGAAGTAAAAAGATAGTGGCTTACATATTGGAACCCACAAAACAGATACATTAAATGGGGATGGAAAACGAAAAAATATTGTTTTTTAATAGATTAAATGTAAGGTCAAATTAAAAGGTTGTATGCTCGTTGTTTACAAGGAAAACACAATGAATCCATTTGTATGTATTGTATTGATGCATGAAGAGAATACTATTGCCTTGTGAAGTGGACATACATTAGCCTACATATCATTCCACATGATAAGTTAAACAGCTGGCCATCTTAAAAGGCAGCCAACATAACCTTGGCATTGTGAAGTCAGTGGAAACCAGTACATTTATATGTGCCCGAGAATGTGGGCTTGGCACAATTATTAAAGCTACAGTGCATAACTTTTTCACATACATTAATGTCAGATACATTCAAGCCATTGTCGAATGAGTTGACATGAATTTGATTAAGCCTATGAGCCCCAAACAACTCTGTCAGTGTATTTCTCAGTATGGCAGCATTTACAAACTGGTGTCACCCTCCCCCCCGACACTAGCACAGGAGCTAAGGAAAAATACCAAGAAACACCCAAATAATGTTTCAGTTGTTTGATTCTACTGCAAAGAAAAAAAAACCTGGACGTACAGCAGAAGGAATAAAAATCCATTGACAATTGCTCATGGGGCGACATAAGTTACACACTACAGCTTTAAATTGCAGATCCACCACCAGAAATATGTTAATTTCTAACACATTATCTCTAGTAGCATACACTGGTGGGAAGCAGTTGAGAGATTTACCATGAACACACACAGCATCCGGATGTGAAATGACAGCTTTGCCTGCTTATAAATATTAGCCCCCCACAATGTGCAGCTCTGTCAACCAGAACACCATTTACCCTGCCTGAAGCCTGCATCGATTCCCACTTCACCATTGATGGTTTACTCAAACAGCACCATGCGGCTTTCCACCTTGTCAGTGGGAATCTGATGGGAGAGCGTGTTGACGGGCGCTCCATTTCTCGTCAAATTAACAAGACATGGAGTCATATTCCACGTGCAAATCTCGACAGCTGATGCTGATGATGAGTTTGAGTTGGAATATTCTCTAAATGCACAGCTTTGAATTATTATTTTGAAGACTGCTTTGATATACATTTGTCAATATTTTTTTTTTGTTGGGGGGGTTCCTTGGTCCAATTGTTATGGGAAAATCAATAAATACAAGTCTCGCATTGGTTAGTTAAACCTCAAACAGCAGCCATTCAGCTTAAGCCTAGCGTATGGAGTCGACATTTGCCCCGTTTCCACTTAGAAATGCAGGTTGGGTACGGTATGGTTAGGTATATGGAATGGTCACCAGTTGTGGCATGGACTCACTGTCTTGCTAAAAAGTTAAACTATTCCTTTAGAAGGTAATCTTGATTTTATAAGCCTTGTCTTGCTTATGCGATCAAAATGAGATGTTAATGTTCTTGCCAAATGTCACTTTGACTTTTACATCAAGCTGACATTTTTTTTAGCAGAAATTGACAGTGAAGACACAAGCCATACTGTATGCACATTAGCTGAAATTATCACAACAGCTCTTCAGGCTCTAACTCTGCCATCCTTCATCTTACCGTCATCATTTTCAGATGTTACACTTTTCAGTTGACTTGTAAATAATTAAAAAAGGAAATCACATCCCCGAGTATGGTATAAACACAGTTAAGTCCTCCAGAAATGCCTGCCTGTCCTCTTGGGAGACAGAAAACAGTGCAGCAAGCGGTGGATGCGCCCTAGCTTATGTGACACCCCACATCTCTGTCTGGTTGTCCTAACAAGAAGAAGCAGCTACCTGCCATTTTAATTGCATTTCTCACTTTTGACTAATCGCACAAGACACAGTGGCCTTCCGGGCAAGCAGCCAGCTGGAGCGAAAGGACACTCTCTCTCTCTCTGTCAGTTATTCCCTGGCAACAAAAACCACAACAACAAAATAGCAAAACTGCCCCTCCCTCCCTCCCTCCCTCCTCTCTCTCTCTCTCTCTCTCCTCTCTCTCCTCTCTCTCTCTTCTCCCTCTTCCTCTCTCTCTCTCTCTCTCTCTCTCTCTCTCTCTCCCAGACGTTATTGGTTAATTTAATTTATTGAGTTTGTTGTGATTTGATTTTCAAAAATTGTCCTTTTAATGCAAAAGTCAAAACATTAGAGTGTTCCAGTTTTGGAGCAATGCAAAATAACACAGCAAAAGGTCCTCATTTATCATTCTGTGTCATGTGATCATTTTTAATATAATAAAAAAAGTATGGCAGCTACAAAATGAATGAAGACGTGTATAGAAATGTTAATTCAACATTTGGAATTGGTCATTGAATTGTAATACAATTTCCAGTATACATTATTTTTTTATATTTGTGTATAAAATATAAAGACATTATCACAGAGTTGAATGGAACACCTCTGACCAACGTGGTAAAAAAACCTGAACATCACACCAATCTCTTTAGAGGACTTTTGAAGTGGTTAAATCATATTTAATACAGTATGGTGCATGTGAAAATGAATAATTGAATACTTTGATTAATGTTTTAGTTCAACATTCAGTGTCTTCATTAAGGACACATTTTTTTTTAATACATTGTTCAGGTTCTGGTCCGCCCACCTAAAACCAGTTACTGTTTAATTTATGTATTTATTTTTCTTTAAATTGTTTTTGTTAAAGTTTTTACTTTGCCACTGTTGCTTGCTCATAGGGAATGTTAATGTGTTAATGTTAGTTAATGTTAATTCAAAAAAAGTATATAGTCTAGACATTATAAAAAAAGTTTCATGAGATAACATTGGTGTGATTTCTTTCTTTGTTTGTTGTTTATTTTCATGAATTTTCCACCAGCGATGCGACACCCAACTTCAATTTATGACATAATTGGAAAATATATTTTCTCTGGAACTTCTATGAGAGTCCATAACAGCCATGGAAGAAAAAAAGTTTGTATGAGCTTTAGCTATTACTGTGGTCAGTAGTTAATAATGAACACAATTAATCAATTTAGTATGGCCATTAACGTTCACAGTGATTCAGCCCCAAGGAGGGACCTTTGGTTTCTACTATAAGAGGCAATCTAAAGGCCCCAAAGCCATGGCATTAAAAAAAATAAAGATCGGCCATCTAAATCAAATGTTTTGTGACATCTGTGTCCATGGAGTGCTCCTTGCCGCTCTATGTATTAATGGAGTTTGTTTGCCTCACAGCACTTTTCATTTTCCAGCTGTGATTGTCACACACTAGTGTCGCTGTCTGTTTGCAATAGTGCTGATAAGACAGATCTCAGATAGATACCCCCCTACATACACACACACACACACACACACACACACACACACACACACACACACACACACACACACCAGCGCACACACAAACGCACGCACGCACACACACACACACACTGCACGCCCCACAGAGCCATACACACAGAGGCAGGGCAGGTCTCACCCCCACCACATCATAAATGCTGGTCTTGCAGATGCATCATGGGTGGACTAATCTCTATGAAAAACATACTGAGATGTGCTGGATCTCCCCTCATTCAAAGGGTGTGTTAGCACATACTGTGGTGGCCAGTGGAAACAGCTCTTTAGGCTGTAATTACATTGTCTTCTGTTGTTGGCTATCTTTAGAGCAATTAAGTTTCCCCACAACAAAACACTGTTATTGCATTATTGTTTGCAGATTGCTGTCCTCCGAGATGATACAGCAGCTTACAGTACATTAATTGGATGGACCGTGGAGGAGAGATGTGTCTGTGTCTAAACCACTAGGTTATTTTTTTTTTATTGTTTTGATAATTAATCTTCTAGGAATTTCCCTCTGCCAGTTATTCTTAGGCTGCTCATTATTCTCCCGACCCAAGGTCACGCTAACAAACTGCTAAGTGACTCTTTGCTAGCCAGTCCCACTCACTTAACAGTCAACTCATCATGGGTTTTTCCATTCACTGATTATGGTTACCATTATTATTCCATAACCGAGTCTTAATCCTGTGGCCAGTGTTTTTTTTTCTTCACTATGTTCACCTTGCTACCACTTATGGTTGAGATTGAGATTTGAGATGCATGTATTTACAGTATAGTAAGGACATTTGTGTAAATGTGTGAGAATATGGCTGACTATGGCTGATTTACATTTCCCTTTAGGTAGGTTGGTGTTGTATATAGTGTATACTAGTTAAACCTTATCATAAAGGCTATGAATCAATAAGAACAATTTGAGTAAAATAGTACAGTAAACAAAAATACAAGCAATAAATAATGGTATTTTTGAGGACCATAATCATTTAAATGTTGAATTTAATTAAACAGTGCTAGTGTTTTTTTAACCTTCATCTGGGATATATTATGGTTGCAGTCTTGATTGTCCAGTAACAATATGTTTAGATGATTGCTAAATTAAGGTAAGGTTGGCCTCCAGTGATGTTTTGTGCAAGACATATTTCAAGACACAGACTCTGTTAAAGCTATTCAAATAATACAAGAATAAAAAACATAATGAAACAGTAATGCTCAAACATACACTCAGGGGCACTTTACACGGTGAAAACGTGAGTTTTCCCGTTTTTGGTTTAAAAAAAAAAAACCCGTTCAGACACAATTTATCTGACATCTTCACCCGTACACAAAGTTTTCAGAGGAAACGGGCCGAAATCGCTGAAGTAGCAGCCATGCCAAGCCAATAGTCAGCGGTGACACAGCCTAGTAGACAGGCCCGGTTCCAGAACAGAATGCCTTAGGGTGCATCTGAGATTACAGGGGTGCACCAGTACTACACTAAAACCAGCTACCCAGCTTCAGTTCAGACTTCGCTTTTTACACAGGCCTTTCTACCAGTAGATAGACAAGCACTTCTGGGCAGTGGCGGAGCCAGAACATTTTCATTGGGGTGGCCAGGATGGGGCCAGTGATAATTTTTGGGTGGCAAGCACAAGGGCTTAGGTTTCGCTTCAACATAAGTGGGGGTCTGGGGTACTCCCCCAGAAAAAAATGTGCTTCGAACACACCATTTTGTGCATTCGGGTGAATTTTTATGTACTTATTTATGCCTTCTGCATTTAATTATTTATGGCGGACATGTCTAAATTTCTGTTAAAGGAAAAGACAACAGGCTCCCAGTGACGTTAATATAATGTTATAAAAAGCAGTAAGGCTCTCAGGCATTCTGTATTGCTTTCAAATATTTACTATATAGGCTACTGTATTGTTCAAAACTATTTTTTTTAGGACTCACTATTCATGACACAGCAGCAGTGTGAACTATTATGACACTTTAAATTTTAAAATCATAGGGAATATGTATTAACAATTAGGAGATATATCAATGTTTCAACATCCTGAACTGTTATTTTTACCTCTTTTGGGGAGAATAGGGTTTCTTACTTTTTGAGAAAAAATGTAGGCTCTATTCTGATTATTGGGGGGACATCCCCTGTGCCCCCTCCCCCGCCACCTTCCCACCAAATCTACGCCTATGGGCAAGCATGAGTCTGTGAGTTGCAGAAAAAAACTGCACTACAGCTGCCACCGAAATGTTCAGACTTCAGAATTTGCATCAAAGCCCTAATGATCATAAAAACAAGAGGCTTTATTTAAACGATATCCAAGTTTAAGTGGTGATTGTATTTTTTTCGGCTGTAGACTGAAACTAACGGAGGGAAGCGGCTCACTCTATTTTCTCTCGTCGCGCTGTCAGTTTGCCGACATTGCTCTGTGTTTTCATGCTCGTGAAATGCAATCCGATCGCGGAAGCCTCCCCTGAACAACGTTAGCGGACATGATATCCCCGGCGGCCGGTTATCATTTTAGCCATTGAGCCACAGAGCTTTTCTCACCGGCAAGGTGATGACACCGTTACCCACAGTCACAGTCTCACCCCATGTTTCACCGGGTCAATCACTGCTTTGCTCGCGCAAGGCTTTTGTGTTTCGGTTTATCATCAGTCTTGGGCGAGCGAGTGTTTTAACTTTATGCTGAATAACTATTGCACTGCAATCGCTGAAAGCGAAATAGTTCAGGCGGGGGCGGGGCAGAGCGGAGCGCACTAGTAGAGATGGGTTCGCTTAGCCACAGTTGCCAGTCGAATAATGATAACGTTCTTATCGGTTTAGTGAACAAAATAAATGCAGAAAACAGCGGTATTTAATGGAAATGGTCAAAGGTTAATTACAATTTGTTTTGTGAGCAAGTATTTTATTATTTTTATCATATTTATTTAAAAAAATTCACTCCCACCTTTTTTCATTTGAGGGTGCAAACAATTTTTTTGAGGGTGCAATGCATGCTCATGCACCCCCGTAGAACCGGGCCTGCTAGTAGATAGCTCTTCCGGTACAATTTGATGCATAAAACCTTACTGTAACCGAAAATTAATGCCACTAACGTTCATAAACCGGTTGGTGTAAGCTTGGGGTTACAAATATTGTAAAAGACAAGCTTATTTCACCGCATTGAACTCGGAAAAACAGCAGACTTGCTGATAGTGAAGGGGCTTCGTGAGCGGATACTTTCCTGTTAGGCGTACTTCAAAATAAAAGTCAACTCACGTGTGTCCAGCGAAATGCTATGAATGTTTTAGCCAGTGAAATGCTTTTACTGTGAAGCCGTAGCCTTAATGCTCCTTTTGTTGAACAGTAGCCTAACTTAACCGCTGCACGCTGATAGTGTTTTTTTAATGTAGAGAGAGCCGTGTCCCTGGCATATAGAAGTGACACACGTTTATTTAGCTAGAAAAACAGGCAGAGCACAACTCTTTCCCTATTTGCTTGTAGGAGCGATTGGTGCACGATAACAAATTCATCAGCAACAGCACAACGTCCATGAGCACAATGAATACAGCTCGGTGTTCCGCCATTGTTGTTGTTGTTTTCCAACTGGCGCACATGGACCTACAAAGACGGCGCATGCCTATTTATATCCAAACGCAATGCGCATGTGTGAGGGTGGAGCCGTCACGTCAGCGTTATCAGGGGAAATGGTTTCGGTGTTTACAGGAAACCAAAACCGTTAAGTTTTCCAAAAAATCCTCCCTCGGAGGTGATCTCAAAAATCTGCGGTTCATGCCTGCGTTTGCGTTTGCGTTTGCTGTTTTCCTGTAAATGATATAGTGCAACCGCAGAAATTTTTCTGCGTATGCACCGTTTTGCGTGGCCGTGTAAAGTGCCCCTCAAACATTGCGATTCTGGAAAACAAAAGAAGTGCTTACTCTAGCATGAGTGTAGGTGGGTTTTTCAATTCACTTTGATCTTGTTCAAGTGCCAGGGCGAACAAACTGGCAGCACTTTCATAATTAAAACCTCTGTATCAACCTCGCCTACATATCACAGGAGTGAGAACAAGAATAAGTACACATGCATTATTTCAAAAAAAAAGTTTCCTTCTTGATGTAATACTGCTAAAAACCTACACAGTACAAGAGCTCACTCCTTGAATTAATGACACATTTATTTTTTAATACATTATTTTTTTGCACCATGGGCAGTATTTCCTCTGTTATTAATACTCTTTTTAGTGCTTTGCCTAATGAGTGTTCCCCCTGGCCCCAGTGTCTGGATTTCACACATTTGCATTCGCAGACATTAAGCTGATGTCCTTGTCTAAAGTGTCTTAACATGAGTGTGCAGAAATGGGGCTCAGTTTCTTGCTCGGGGACACTTCATCATGACTCATTGACATGGATGGGCACTTTGCGTGTTGCAGTAAACTTGATTCATGACAAAGTGCAGTCTCGAAATATTTGCTTAATAGCTCTGACCAGAATGCAAGTATCTAAGCCACATACTATGAATGTAAAACTCGACTAGGCCTACACAGTTTTCCACAACATTGCCTTAACTTACTTTTTTACTTATTTATTTATTGGGGGGGGGGGCGTCCTGTTGTTCGAAGAGTGGATGTGTCAGCAATATGGGATGATACGAAAATGTCACGTCAAAATGATCCTGACTGTTTTGAATGGCTCTAAAAAAAATACTGGAATCCATTTTTTATTAATAAGGGTCCCTGGTGTAAGAGACTCCCAAAGGATGGGAAAAGTCAACCCTTTTCTGTTTTTCTCCAACAAATAAAACCCATTCAGATTTATTTAATCTTATGTCAAAAGGGGAAGAGCCCCATTACCTACCTAGCACTTACACCACCTTTGAGAAGCTCACACCCAGATACTCACTGAATCTGACGAGCAGTTTGATCACAGTCCTTTTGAAAATACATATCATTTGAAAAGCAACTTTGTTTGCAGGGGTTATAATGGTAAAGTCGAGCCTTCAAGCAATGGGGATAGGTATATGATTTAGGAATGACTGGAAATAGGTTGTGTGCTTATGTACATACTTCCGATATTTTAGTAGTGCAAATGTAGAGGAATACATGTTGGAGTTGTAACCAAGGAGATTTTGTCCAAATCCAGCTTTCATTTGTTCCCTATAGTTGCTTATCGGGCTTATAAAAACATGGATTTCTCATCAAGAGCAGTTAGTTTTGAGAATGTGCATGTTGCGGTACCTGTCCTTAAAGATAAGGCCATCAACTGTCTGTAGTATTTAGTTTTCTTCACTTAAGCCAAGGAAAGCAGTCAGATGAAACGTTATGGTTAAGATCCTTTCCAAAGACAAAGGGGCTTTAGTGTTTCCAATAGGGGTTAACTGGTCACAACCCAGGCCTCTGTCATAGTATTTAAATCAGTCAGGTTCATTTTTGGATCCATTTTGGTGCATCAAGGCATTTGATTGTATAGTCATGTTAGGAAAACTGTTCTCAGAAAGAATGGTTCATGTCTTCTCAGGTTTTAGTTCTTATACTTAACACCATTTTAACATAGCATCAATTCACTATAGCCTACATTAATGTAACACACTCTATTATTTTTTAACACTTTGTTTGATAAAAGGGATTATGTAATGTTGTGAATCTGAAATTAGGGAAAGCTACAGTTTCCCTGTGACCAAATATGGTGAAAACATTCAACCCAACTGTGAAGAGTTCTCAGACCAAACTTCTAACTTAACATAAACCAATATGGCTCAGACTTATTTTTCTCTCAAGGGGAGAACGATAGAAAGATTTATTGAGGACGAGGGCCAGGTTACTTTAATTTATAGAGTGAGCCAGAAAATGTACTGCTTGATTGTGTCGTGGGCTGTACACTCTGTCAACATTCTTCTGAGTGCCTATTGATACTGTGTCTGATACAGTGTAGACACTGACATAGTGTCTACATTGCTGGTGTTGTGCTGCTGACATACTGCTTTCACAAGAACAGCAATAAGGTGCCAGGAATATAGACATTTCCTGCGTTCCAAATTGCATACCTTTTTTCTATTCTAAATACTACATCTGAATATAGAATAATCTAGTTAGCATGCAGTAGGCATACCATTGGGACATACATTTACTTATGTATTTCATCATAACATTGCACCGTGATCTTGCCTCTTGCTTTTATATCCGTCGCATCCCTGGTTGTTATTTCATACAGAGGCTCCGTCAATGTGACGTCACTTCCGGTGTGCACTGGATTGTGGGTCAGAATTGCCCAAATAGCATGCTGATTTCAACACTCCAGTAAAAATCTCAGCCGGATGTAGTAGACACCCGGGTATTTTTAAGCAAACTATCTGACCACAGTAATTGGAACATCCTTAATCTTTTTTCTACCATACTAAATAGAAGAAAGTATGGGGATTGGAACACATGGGATATCTCTATCAAAGAACCTTGATTAACCTATCAAATAAAAATAAAACCCTACCACATAGAACTAGGGTTATACTAAATATAATTAACACATTTCTTCTCGAACAAGAGAATTTGCATAGTCAGTGAAGGAACCCAATTGTGATTATTTCAGGGTGTTCAGAGAGAACGTATCTGCAAGCTATGTAAAAAAGAAAAGAAAAAAACGGATACCTTCGAAATTACAATAGATTATAAATTTTATGAGTGGCCTAGCATGAAATTAGATCCTACTCAAGCCCTAAAAACCGCATTATTGAATTTCATCTGTGCGATGGTTACTCTCACTCTCTATCTCTCTCTCTCTCTCTCTCTCTAATGTCAGTGTAGCCCCAGATGTGATATGAATGTAACTGATATGGTATGAGGCTGTAGAAAGAGATTAACAAATATAATCTAGATAATCTAATAACGTAAAATAAAAAGCCAATGCGTTGATGTAGATTGTTGCTGGACAGAGCATCCCCCCCCATCCCCTGATTCAATGACTTTCAAACCTCTTTACTCTGCCTGTATCTGAGCTATTCGTATATTGGTTTCCATCAGTATGCTAGATCATGCACCTATCCCCCCCTTCTGCCATCTGCCATACCGTCCCAGTGTCAAACTAGATGAGCAGAGCGCTCGTATATTTGTCCTCACAATTGGTCACTTTAGTATTGTGAGGTGGGAGGGGTAAGTGGCTTATGTTTGGGGGGGAGGGTGTGGTAATGGTTTGCAGATTGATACACGATGAGTGTCCATATAATGCAAATGAACTGCAACAACTGCTTTCATATGTTCCGCGGAATGAATGGCGGTTAGCGCTAATGGCCAAAATGTTTGCATAGAATACTGGAGGGGAAAGCCCAAACAGCCAACCCACTAACAACATGGGTCAAGCTATGAGTTCAAAAATGGTGCCATTTAATAAACAATGCTGATGGCAGTTACGGCATGCCCACACACCACGACCTGTATACAATTGAAAACATCCCTGTTCAAAAAGCATGACTCACTGTGCTATGCGGAAAGTAAACAGTTGCATTCTTTCCAAGTAACAAACAACAATGCCACCTCCGAATAAAATCCTCATTTCACCCTAGATGTTGTTTACCGAGAGCAAGCTTCACCTATGTTTGCAAAAAAAAAAAAATCCACCTCAATGTTTAGTCTGTCTTGTTACTTTCTCCTCTCACCGCTTCCATTCACCATCTGCTGCCCTCAAGCTCCCGGGCAGAACAGGGGGACATCCAAACCACTCCGCACCACCAAATTTAAACCATTATGCTCCATGCTGCTGTCGCTTTGCATGTGAAACCCCAGCAGAGAGACAGCCCTGTCTGGGAGAAAAATCCTGTGAGGCCATACAAAAATAGGTAAGCCAATCTCTTGTCCCAAAGTCCCCATGGGTATAAGAGAAAAGCTATGGCGCCTTGCTGTTTGGGGGCAATCTATATCAAGTGCGTGAGGGATTGCACATGTATCATCACATAGATGCTGGTAGAGCATAGCATACGAGTAATACAGTGAGCCACTTATAGAAACATTGCTTTACACTAGTGGTACACAAAACCTCACAGTCACAGGGCACCTTGAACCTGTGGAATAGCTCAAAAAGCAGGTGGCAGTTGCTTCAATGTTTATCCAGCTTGGAAATAAACAGACAATCATGTGTATTGAGAATACAGCAACAACAGTTGGACACTCGACAAGACAGGCCATGTGAGTCTGAGAGAGATTGCAATTAGCCACAGAAGCTATTGCAACTAATGGTTATTTTCCACTGGCACTTTTTGGCCATGGTGAGTCAAACCGTGCCACGCTGATTAGCATTTCCATTACTAGTTTTTTTACTGTGCCGAGCCGTGCCTGAGCTAGACCTCCTATGAGGCACGCTCGCCCGGAGTCCCAGTGATATTTTTCATTTCATTTTTTCATTTAACTTTTATTTATCCTCGAGAGACCAATTGAGGGGTGACCCTCATTTTCAATGACGTCGAGTTCAAACAAATTCAAAGGAAAAACAACAATACATTAACAATATTCAACGCAAATACATCAAATACACAACAACAGGTGAAGAGAAAACAATTTTCTAATATGAAATGGTCGATTGAGTTGCTTGTACAATCAATGTATTAGTCATTCAAGTAATCTCACACATCATTAATAACAAAGGTGGCAATTAACATGTCGAATGGCAAAAAAATTTAATAAAGTTCCTCAAATGCATAATGTAGTCCACGTTTTGATAGTTGATAGTTTGCCCTCTATAAATGATATCAGGCGGCTATGAATACATATGCATGGATCATGAATGTGTTAACTGAGAAGTGAATGAAGCAACTAATCTTATTTTGTGCATGATTACGTGTTGAGTGTGTTGGCTGATGAAGACACATCTTGAAGGTTGATCAGTTCGCATGCAGCCAGCAACGATATACCAGATGATTCTCGAAAAAAATAAAAAAAAAGTAACATTTGGTGCATCTTGACAACAAAAGTCAAGTCATTTCAATGTGTCACCTCGGTGCCCTGTGAAACTACTACATCTGCTGCCTTCAATTACTTTTCATATTTCTCCCCAACTTTATTTGCCGGCATCTCACCCGTTGATCTCCTGCGCTCAGAGCATAATGTCTCTTTCCCAATTGACATTCAGCTCCGGCGCTTGGATGTTACTCCTAGCCTGAATGTTAAACAGGTATGACATGGAGCTCTTGATTGTAAATAATTTGGCTCAAGCTTTGGGGGTCACCCGAGCGATAGCATCCGCTCTCTCTTCATATCGAGGCCTTCTGTTCCTACCAGCTGCCGCGCTGCCTGCGTTTTTCAGACAGGTGTCATGGTAGCCCGCCTGTGCGTGGAACACCTTTCGTTTTCTTGATACAATTACCCCCACCCCCTCTGTAACTTAACCTACAACACGGCTGGGAGGGATCCCAGAGCTTCCAGGAATACTCAGTGTCTGCGCCCGGAATACTATGACATGAATGATTATATAGATGTGATGGGTTGACCCGCAGTAATGTAGTCTTGTTTGAAAAGTGCACTGTCGACTGGAACTCCACAGTGATAAATCAATGTGTTAAAACAGGGCCCATACCTTTCGTGCAGAAAGGGTTTTACCGGACAATGAATCATGTGCCATCCAAAGCAGCTGCGAGCGGGGCCGTCTCCAAAACAAATTCATTCATTTATATATGGCGGTTCACTGATTATTAACAGCTTTTAACCTTCCTAAAAATGAAAGTGCAAGTGGATATACTCTGGCTTTTGATCATTGTGTGGTGTGGCTGTCCCTACCTTTTGATTAAAATCAGTCCTACAGCCTAAAGCACTATCCCCCATAACTTGATGATACTCTTGGCATAATGCTCTCTGTTGAGGAAAGAGAGTGTTGGTTATGGTTTACATGATTCTCACATGACATGCAGTGCAACAAAACTTTAGAGTTTTTTAGTAACTTACTAGTAACACAAGTTGCTGCAATTTGCTGAGTTGGAATATTTGCCAAATTAATGTTTTTTTTACAACATTAAAATAGCTCTGGTGTTGTTGATTCTAGCGTCACCTTTGGACAAATGTGGTAGTGTCTTTACAACACCGACGCCCAAGTGCGTGCGTTCTGTGCATTTGTTGCGGAATCAAGTCAATGAAGCGAAACCGCAAATGCGTCGCAATGAGGTAATGTATTCAATGTCAATATTTAAGATTTTTAACAGTAATATGAACTATGTTGGATCAAAGTTAACTTTGATTTTGATGTAGTGTCGTTTGGAAACATTGGATAATCCAGTTTGCCTGCCGTAAATCATCTAAATTATCAGGTGAAACAGTACCTTTGCAAAGGCATTCATAATGCCGTTATCAGGTTCCTTTTTGGAGGTTTAATTCTAAAATGATTGCCTACCAACACTCACACTTACATCACAAAATCAGTCGAGCCTTAGTAAGTTCCATTACGTAACCGTACAGACAGCCCTCAGTCAGGTATCACAGAGAGTACAAGCTGAAACGCTGCAGTCAGATCATAAATATTGCAAAAGGCTGAGAGACAGTGCGGCTCAGACCGGTCCCTTTCTCTCTCCCCCCTGAAGACAAGCCAGAACATGTGTTTTGCCGTTAATTAAAATCAGGCGCCAGGGCCCACGTTGCATGATTAATTACCTCATACCTTTTCAGTTGCCCGCAAACATTGATGACTACCGTGCTTGTATGTCATGGATAGGACCTGCACCATTCATCACCCCTGTAAGGTCAGGCTCAAAGCTACAGTGTGTGTCTGTAATTACAAGCCCCCTGGACCCTTTTACCGCCGTGATCGTTATTGTCTTTGATTTTGACTGATACATTTGTGTCTCGGCGTTCTACTTTGGTTGTCGATTAGTGTTCCTATTAAAGTTTAAAATCAATGTTTGCATACAGTTTAGTCAAAAAAAAAGGATTAAGTTGTTAGTATTGTTTCTTGCAACAGCATCCTTTTATATTGTGGCAGGGAACTATACTCTAAAGAAAGGGTGTTATTGTAAATCAAAAGTAGTTCAGGAAATGACAATAAGATTTGTTGTGTTTTCTCAAGGTTAACGCACAATCTCGAGATATTCAAAAGGTTGCGTCTGAGATATTCCAGCAGTGACATCCTTCGGACAACTAGAACATTTGTTCCGTGCCTTTTTATTTATTTTTTATTTTTTTTTTGGGGGCGGGAGGCATTAGCTACCGTTTTGGCTTTGGAGAATGCCACTGAGCAAATGTGTGTCTCCTGACACCTTGAGTTAATGATCAGCCGGCTTCCACACAGGCAATGTATTTTGAGTCACTAGCGAAGCATGACAATAACCTTTAACATTATCATTTACACACATATTATACCGTGGGACAGATTGTCTATAGGGTAGCTCGCAGCAATATGTCATCCCCCTCCTGATAGGCTCCCCATCCTCTTTTTTTTCACGCTAAGGTGTGTGACTTTGAGGTGGTTTGCAGGCCAGAATCGTCCATCTTGTGAAATTTCATTTTTGTCTTCTCTTCGGAAATGCCTCGTGTCTCAAGGTGAAATATTGTGATATTGCCACGGGCATAATGTTCTGAGATTAAACAAAAAAGTGGGGGGAAAAGTAGGGAAAATGAAATAAAGTGAATCTTATCATGTCGCTTGTCAAACAACATTAGTTTATTCAGAGATTTGAATTACTGCGTGGGTTTTTTTTTTGGCTGCGGGCGGAAACAGTTTCAAGGACATATATAATTTCTCGCTGCGCCTGAGAGCGATGCGATATTTTTGAGTAAATGCAGATTGACAGGCACCTGGAGAATCAAAGCCGTTTGGAAATACAATGATTTGTTATGAATCGTGCAGGGTAGACTTTTACACCGGCAGTCAGTGGCAGAGGTGTCTGGTTTCAGATTTTCATGACATGACATTACCATCATTGCAAAGGACAGGGAAATCCAGCAACATGTATATTAATGGAATGAAAGATAAAGCAGATGCGGAGCTTAGCATACAATTCCGCGACGGTATTAAAGTGTCATAATCCTTATAATTAATGTAGTTGCAACAGCAGGGCTTTTCAGGAAAAGCAGCTGTGTGCTGTGCTGCTGCTCTGTGAATGTTTTCTTTATTATCATGAATATTACAAATGTTAAAGCAAGAAGCTATCTTCAATCTCTACTAATCATATGTATTTCACATCAATGATACCTAGCACACTATCACACGGCTAAAGGTATGTGAATATTGAATATTGTCTTTTAACAAGGCCCCAGTGCACTTTCCTGCTATGCAACATTCTAACTCGATTTATTTCTGCAAGGGTGATTCCAGTTTGATTTTCAGTAAATGTTATTCCTTTCAAAGACATTTCCTTTGCTTGTTTGTCCAAAAAACTATCTATATCGACCTTGTAAATGGATATTTTAGTATTCAAACATTTCTGTGGTAAACCTTAATCAACTCTGTCTATTGTTAGGGATAAAGAGTTAACACAAGTGTGTTTGCTTACTGGGTGGAGAGGAAAACTGACACTTGGAAACTGTCTCATACAAAAACGTGACAACAAACTGAAAAGCCCAATGGCACACTAGGGGCATTATGGCTCTATGCTTGGCTGGACTAATTGTGCTCATTATAAAGTATTCAGAAAGGAAACAAATCACGTTTGTTTATAGGTGGTAATACACCTATTAAATGATATAGTCAAACTTCTATACAAATTGATGACTGAACTATTTGTTTCCCCAATTTCTTTCCAACATGTTTTTTTATGAAGCCATTCATTATGTGTGTATTGTAATTTTACTCAACATCATTGTAAATGAAAGGTCACCCCCCTCAATCGATCTCTCGAGGATAAATAAAGGAAAACTTAAATGACAAAAAAATATATATAAGCCGGCAGATATGGTAAACATAGATATGTGTCTGCAGTCGCGGGTGGAGTTGTTGATTAATGTTAGAGTTCATATTGTCTCACTTGTTGAACATGTATTAATATCTCATATCTGTGACACGTCTGCTTGGGTTGGTGTTAGTTTCCTCCCAAACAAAAAAACGCAATTATTATTAAATGAAAAATATGTCATCAACTTGAAAATGTCACCACTAAAATTATCCGAGAGATAGGAAACGGTTGTCATTATGTAGAATATACTGTAGTTTGGAAAACTGAAGTACATATCACTATAGTATATAGACACCTTTAAAATCCTTACCTAGTTTTTGAATTGGACATCAATGGTGAATGGTAAATGGATCCACTTATACATAGCTCTTCCCCTGGTTTTGCACAAAGCGCTTTACATTGTTTTGTACACATTCACCCAATCATCCACACATTCATACACCGATAGCAGCAGCTACCATGCAGGGTGCAAACTATTCTACTGGGAGTAAATTGGGGTTCAGTGTCTTGCCCTGGGACACTTTGACATGTGGCGGGGAGACGGGTGATCGAACCACCGAGCCTGCACTCCAGTGGAGGACCGCCCTACTTCGCCACAGCTGCCAATGATAGATATTTGACATTACACTGATCCCCCAGAATATATACTGTGTGTTACCATTCCTTCAATCAATAGCACCCTGCTGGCAAACTAATGCATTACAACTTAAGGTTAACTTTTTTTGTATAGCCTTTTAATTAAGCTCTGGCAAACACATGCATCTGGTGTGAATGTTAACAAGGAACTAACACGCAGTGACACTTCAAAAATAAGTTGCCAACTTGCTGCCACATCACACCGCTCTGCAGCACTTGGGACCCCCCCCCCCCTCCCCACCCCCTTGTGTGTCCCAAGACCCATCACTGATAATCACTGACTGCTTTGCACAGTCAACTCTGCCTGTTGTAGATGTACTTAATTAATCCCTTCCATTTTAAACAACGGGCTAGGGAGAAAAGAAAAAAAAAATTGAAAGAAAGAAAACAGTCCGGGGAGCTTTATTTTGTGTACAATTAAAGATGCCCTTCCCTCAAACGTCCTCCTCAATCAATGGCACAGGAGGACAAGGGAGACAACAAACTGAGGCAATGTATAGAGAGACCGCTAGGGAGGAAAGTTTCAAGTTGTGATCATTCATTGAATGACTTTCAGAGGCCTTTTTGGAGCTTGTCAGTCTAGTTGGTATACGGTGAGAGACTGCCATATATAATATATTAAACTAGATGCTATAGTAAGAGCTGGTGTGTGTAAATTCACTTGGGGTTTCCTAAAGCTACAGTGCATAATTTATGTTGCACCGAGAGACATTTTGAGTTCTCACAACACTGTTTTTTTTTTTTGCACTAATCAACAACTGAAACATTTCTTGGGCGCTTCTAGGGTTTTTTCTGAGCTCCTGCACCAGTGTCAGGGGGTGACACCAGTTTGCAAGACGCTGCCATACTGAGAAATACAGATAGTGTTGTGGAGCTGATAGGCTTAATCAACATTGTATGAACTCATTTGGCAATGGCTTGAATGTATCTGACATTCATTCATGTGAAAGAGTTACACACTATAGCTTCAACAATGTCACTCATATTGTGTCTTATTGTGGAACATTTTAATCATACTAGGGCAGAGAGAACACACATTATAAAGCATACTCCATGTCTGTATCATAGTTACTGTACATGTATGAATGGGCTTTATAGTAAGGTGGTTGCTGGGCACTGACAATTCACATTCTTCTCCTTGAAGCAATCTTGCTCAGGACATGACCTTTGATATAATAACCAGCCAACATAAAGGTATCATTCTCGCCAGGGGGAAAGCAAGCTGAATAACTGACTGATACCTGACTCAACTGAGGATACAGAGCCATCTTTATTCTTTGAGACTTACCTGAAAAAATGAATCTGTATTATCAAGTGTATCTATTCTAAAGCACACAGTATGCATGTTCACGTACACACTGGTGCATACATAAGCCTTCTCAATGTGCCAGGTAAACATTGTACCAAATAATACTTAATGTATTTCAATACATCATTGTACTTTAAGAAACTTCCATGTATAGTCTGCCAATAACACATCCATGTCACATTGCAGCTTGATATGCCAGAGCCATTTCACCCAATCACGGTAGCGGATAATATATGCATGTGGCATTACCCATTCTGGTATCAACGAGGTGAAACAAATTCACCAAAGCACGACATTCAATGCTTCCTTTATCTTTGCTCAGTGTGTGAAACTGAAAGTCAACAACCCCAATCCAACAATTATTATTATTTTTTTGTGACAAACAAGCGTTAAATGCATTTGCCTTTGAATTTATCTACAACAACAACCAAAATATTCTGGGGGGTGGGAGCCATTAGACATTCAACAAATGAGATGGCGGCGAGTGGCAACACATATTTGTGAATCTTTTTTAATAGTGCCAAAGGAGGTAACGTTTGCCGCTTTTCCACTTAATGGTACTCTACTCTCCTTATGTATTGGATACTTTTTTTGGAGGTTGTTCTCCATTACAGGATAGATATTACCCATGATATTACTGTCTATGTGTAGTCATCATAGCGGCATTAGCAACCTCGGCCTGGTAGCATTTTTTAAAGAAAGTTCAACACAAACTGGAGGGACATCGAACTGATAAACTTGGACCCTACTGTAGCTTGGCTGTCTGTTGTTCAGGATATTGTATGTCCACTGATGACGCTCTGACCAATCAGTGGTCTGCAGTGTTTCATGCAGCCCTTTAGTACCTGCAGTCCCTGGAACCTCGGCAGGACCAAAACATGCTGGAAAACCATAAGAATACAAGTGGAGTAGAGCGTGTATGGAAAAGCACCAATTGATCCAGATGATTGCAACCTACACAATGATGCTTAAATAAGTAAATAATGTACATACATACCGTGTAATAACTCTTGTGTCCCAAACCTAACACTTCATCAGATTCAGAATCTTGTATTGTCATTGTACAGTGTACAACAAAAGTGTAGCAGCATCCCAGTATACACACAACACAAAATATAAAACTAGACAAAAAAGATAGTCCAGGGCACTGGTTCAAGTTTGAATGAAAGTGTCCCTTTGTATTTGTCTGATGAACACATTCAAGGTTTCGACTTGACAGTGGCCTTGCGAGTTGCAGCTTTCACTCTTCCAAGGCTGCGGTGGACTTTCTGGATGGATGGATGGATGGATGGAGGGAGGGAGGGATGGGTGGATGGATGGATGGATGGATGGATGGATGGATGGGCGGGCATGTGTGAAAATAATCCCAGTCTTATCCCTTCACTATGTACGTCTGTACTGCAGTCACCTAGCTTCCTCTGGTCTATGTCAAAGATGATCTATCATTAACGTCAACCACTGTGTTAAATAGTGATGTCACCACAGTGTTGGCAGATGTCATGTGTAGTGGCTAATAGACCTGTCCCCGGGAGAAAAGCAAATCATTTTACACCATGGGGTTATGGCGGAGCATCTAAGGTGTCAGATGTGACATTATTATATATTTTTTTTCGTACAGGTGTTGCTCCGCTATACACAACGAGTGAGTGAAAAAAGCCTGGTACAAAAGTGTACGGATCAACCGGGATGCTTTCAGCCATTTCACCTCCGTTTGGCACAGCGTTTTTACAGGGACTGGAATAGTATGGGGAAACGGGAGAAAAGTGTGTTAGGGTGCGAAAATTCACTACCATTTAGTGGAATGGATGCAGCAGCTGAAGTGACAGAGAGAGAGAGAGAGTGGGGTCAGATGTTGTAAATGCGCTCCACATTTTGCTGCTTTTTTTACGAGAGCGGCAGCAACATAACCGTGTTAGGACTAGTTGACCTGTGCCAGGAAAAAAATAAATATATATAAAAACTGGTGTGTTGCCCAGAGGGACATACAGTATTCAGACCCAGTGGATAATGTGAAACAAAGCGAATTTAGTGTGTGCAGCTGCAAAAGTCTGGGGCCGGTCAACTATACCGTGACCCATGCCAGATGGGTTGGTGCAGTTCCAAAGGTTTTACTAATTAGAGAGACTGTTCTAAAATGGAAAGGTCACACAGTTTAAAATCTTATTATAAAGGCGTTCGGAGTCTGTTTTCACACACTGCCTAAATGCCCTTCAGCAAAAAAAAAAAACATCGTAAAAAAGACAAGTGTCACCGGATACAGTGGAGTTCAGCGAACATGCACATTTGTCATCATATGTATTGTTGCAAATTAATTCAAACAGTCAAGAGTTTATATTTCAAGTATGTATAAAAATAACAACACTAGCCTCTCCATACTTTTCATTCTCACCTCGTTTTTACACTCGGGAGATCATTGAGGGGTGATCCTCATTTCCAATGACGTTGAGTCAAACAATACAATGCTAAGCAATAACAACAACACAAACACAATGCACACTGCAAACACATCAAATTCACAACGAGCTGATACCAAGAGCTAAAACCATTGACGCATTTAGACATCAATTTCGAATGGCTGCAATGCAAGTTGCGTAGCTGAAAGTACAATATAGAGTATTTTCAATAGTGTACTGTGTATAGCCTAATTCATTTGTCTTTAACTTGTGTATTGGTATCATAAGTTGGGTGTCTCGATCATGTATTACATTCCTGATCTATGTCTTTTGATATTGGGTATATATCTGCTAACTTTTTATTTGAACCTTTCTTCAAGTTTGTCAAATCGTTTCAATGTTTGAAAGATGCATATCATTGGGGAACACTGAGCTAACGGCTTCCCTTTGATGCTTTCCTGCAAAGTTCCTGTACTGTCTCTAAAATCAATGCATAGGGAAGTGTCTGTATGAATACCATGCTGTGGGAAGGTACGGATCAAATTCCAATTGCTTCTCTTCATCTCCCCGTGAACAAAATGTCAAATTTATTTTCATCCAAAGTGTTTTACTTTTTGCCTGACCCGACCGCTGGGGGGGAGGGGGGATTTTTGGGTTTACAGTTTTTCCCAGAGAGACTTGAGAGTTTGTGGTGTGTGTGTGTGTGTGTGTGTTGTGTGTGTGTGTGTGGTGTGTGTGTGTGTGTGTGTGTGTCTGTGTAACGGTAACCCTGTGATTAAGTTAAATAATCATGCTACCTCCTGAGCCACAGTGTGCTTAAGACACACTTTTTTTTGTTATTTTGTGGTTGTTAAGACAATATTGAAAAGCAATATACTTTATAAGCGATCATAATAATAATACTAGATCAAATTAAGGCAGCTAATCATCTGGGTAAGAGTTGAGATCACCCTTGAAATAAGGGCTAATTAATGATTAACATGAAGCAATGGTAATGCCTGTGTTTTAGATAATGAATTTCAATGCTTGCTGTCGGGTTAAGAAAAGTTAAAACGAGATTGACCCACGGTTTAATATGAATCAGTTATTGCAATGCATAGTGTGCTCTTTTCTATTCAATAGTTAACATATTGATTTTGTGTATTGAGTTTAATTCCAGTTCATATGCAGCTAGTGAAACAATTATAATAATTTCAAAAAATCTTTAGAAAAAAATATTAATACAAAAATCGTTTTTAAAAACGCTCAAATGTCAGCATCATCACAAATATTTACCGTATTGTTTGCTCTGAAAAAGATGTGTTTTACTCCATAACGATCCACAAAAAACACTTGTTCTATATAATTACATAATGTACAGTATGTATGAATTATCTTCTATTTTCATTCACCCTGATTGTCATTTAACATATTCAACAAACACCTCCCATATATGTATTTACTTTACTTTACTTGCAATTTTAATCCTATGTTCTCAAAGCCATGTCTGGTATAGCGGACCGTATAGCTACACATCTCTATTTAGCCATCCTTTTCCATTAGATTACAAAGACTACATAATGTGTTTATTGTGGCGCTTCAGATGTACCGTGTTCATTACCATTACATTACCCTAGGCTTCTAAAACGCAGTGCTGTTAGTTCACACAAATGCAATCATGGATAAAATATGTTCTGGCCTTTGAGCCCTATTTTTTTTTTTGATAGCAAAAACATGCTTGACATAAATATAGTGTACAATCTTAAATCTTTCTCTGCTTTATTTTGCCTGTAGGTGTTCCCATCTCTTACACAGTAATAATATGGTTCTGTCATGCGACCAAATTAAGATATCATGTGACCTGGGGGGGTTCTACAGAATGGCTTGTTTCAGAACAGATTAGAAAAACAATCAATGGTGTTACTCGGGGCTGATTTAAGTTTAAATTAGCATACTGCTAGTGTTTGTTCAATTCAATTTACATTAGAATCATTGGGATTCTTGTCAAGTATATAAGTCCTGTATAGCATAGCATCGTGCAATTTGAAATGCACAAACCGTTTCAGTATCTTACATTATGTTGGCATTTTATCTTCATTAAGCTGTGTAACGGTGGTGATATAAAGCTTGTCTTGGAAGCACACACCTTTAGTATCCCCTTTTGGTCGCTGATAATAAAAAGGGAATTATTCTCCTGTCCTCTAAGAGCCTTCCGTTACTATAATTGCCATGTCTGTCCATCACACTGCTACTCCCAAAAGGACGTTATCATATCGTACAACTACATATGAGACTTATGATGGGGAGTATAGGCACATTTCAATTTGAGGTGCCAGTACATAGAAGCGCAATTGCACTCAATTTAAAATGTAACATTTAGCTTGGTGCATCACATGTTGTTTTTAAACTGACAAGAAAGATAATTTGTATTAGGGCTTTTATTCAGCTATTGTACTTTCACAATCAGGGTAAAAATAAATGTTATTACTATAATGTGAAATAACCTAAATAACCTACAACTTACACTTACCAACCACACATTGTTGAGTGTATACTTCAACCATTATAATACATGGTTTAATTTGCACAAGAGCCTAGTCTCACCTGCTTATATTGTCTGATTATACCAATCAGACAATAAGCAGGTGAAGTACAGGTGGGAAGTACAATCAAATGCAATCTGATAAGTATAGGTATGCATTGAAGTGGATATTCAGATTACTGACTTTTCATTAACATGGAAAACATGATTGTATCCATGTAATTTGACCTTTTCCATATAATTCCACATACTGTAATTCATTTTAAAGTTTGAATGGAATCTTGGGTGTTTTTTCATTATGGCCGTCAAGAATGGGAAGATGGGGACTTCAGCTGATAAAACATTGCATTTAGCTAGTCAGTTATTTAGTTGTATTATTTGTCACATACACAATTGCACAGGGCAATGCATAGTGAAATTCTTGTGTACGAGTCCGGCTGTCATTCAACTATATAAAGTGCAAGATATATGAAGAAAGACATTATAATGGTTGCAGACGAGACCCGCCATATGTTGTAGATAAATCAATCCACCTCGGCAGAGTGTTTCTGATGTTACACTTTACAGGGATTTTAACTTGCCAGGTGTTTTTTAATGTGACACATTATTTTGTGTTTATGTACCTACATAAAAAATGACAAATAAAGGTAGATTTACTTATCTTGATCTTGATAGCAGATGGTTTCAAGGTAGACGGCTTATTAAGACTTTGAGTGGGATTATAACCAAGCAAAACCCTTGAAAATATTAAAGTTGAAATGCAAATTATTTAGTCATATGTGATCTGGTGACACATATAGTTGGTGCCGATGTAAAGTGAGTTTTATTGCAACAGATTGCAGACTTCCGTTTCGTGGTCGCGGTTGTATGGACCATGACCAGAGCAGCTTCTCTGACACTGATGCAACATAAGATCAAGTCATGTTTCTGGAGGCAACAGTATAATTTGCTTGTTCTGTAGATGCATAATACAGTATAGTGATGCTATCAGTGACACATGTTGCCGTTTCTGATTGCTGCTTCTCAATAAAAAGCAAGCAGTCCATGGTTCACCAGTTGAATGTGTGTAATGTAGCAGCAGTTTTTTTTCTTTGCCGCGTTTTAGTACAGCTACAGAAAACAGTTGCAGGGCTACTAATTCTGAGATAGAGAGTTTCTTTAAATAACATGCATCTGCATTTCCGTCCCTATGCATTTGCATGTCATTTAGATTTTAAACACTAAATAGACAAAATGCAGAACCATAATTTAAATTAAATCAAAAACTGTAATACAAAATTTGACTAATTGATATTAAAGTATAGATAAAAGCAGTTTGAAGCACTAACCAGGGATCCACAGCAACGCAGACCAACGCCAGCAGTAGTACATACAGATGTACACATACTGAAAACACTATGAAAACAGGGATGTATTTGGTTTAATGTGTGTGGTCACTCTTGTAGATTTCAGCCACTTCACTTGCAAAGGGCACATGTATTTCAATGCAAAAAAAACTATCATAAACTCCCATTTCTCAAGGCCGATTCAATAGAATGTGGCGTATTGTCAATGTAGAGTAACCCTCTTTCTCCTTGATGGGATGGCCTAATTAATGGCAAGGATAATTAACTGAGTCCCATTTCATTGGGCACAAAGTGCAAGGCAGCAGCCCCCATTATCCTGTTGATAACTGGAGTGTCCTTCCTTTCATCTCCACTCGTAATGCCATCAAATACCATTACTGATTGTCCAATTTACAGAGTGCTCTGGGTTCTCACTGCTTGCTGAGGCACGGAAATGCAATCGCAAAATACCGCGGTGAATGCTCAGTGAAGTGCAATCAGCAGAGAAAACCACAACACACAGTGATATCCCCCCCCCCCCCCCCCCCTTCTTTTAAAGGTGAAGTCAGGATTCTGGAGAACACTTGTTGACAAAATTAACTTCTTGTCAAAATCAGTGAATGTTTCAACATGATCCGCTACGTGTCCCTACTGTGTGTGTGCTGGAAACAAATCCAGTGTATATAAACAGCATAGGCTCTGTAAATGAGTATGTAAACAAAGGATTTGTAAACAAAGTGGGGTTTCCATGGATAGCAACATGCCAGTTTACAGAGCCTAGGCTGTGTATTGACACTGGATGTTTTTTTTGTAGGGATTGTGAAGAGATATCACTATTTTGACAAAACATTTTTTTTTGACAACAAACAGTCTCCAGAATCACTGACTCCACCTTTAGGCAAAGGCCTCGTCGCAGTGTCCTGAGAATGTTGTAGAATGCCGGTGTAAGATATGATATCTGATGGCCCAGAATATTTCACACTTAACAGGGCGGAATGGAAAAGGTGAGTTTTATCAGAGATTAGTTTTTTCCAGGGATTCGCTTAGAGTAAATTATTTCAGCGCCAGAACATGGGGGACAATGAAGCTATTTTTGGCCAGATGGTGGTTGGGGGCGAAACCCAAACGTTTTAAGAGATTGTAGAAATGGAGGTCAGAGTCTGCTAACCTCGATGGACCAGGTAAGTGAAAAAAGATTGCACTAAGAACAACCAAGAGATTCTTATACAGTTGATAACACACATACAGTAATGTACTCCCTATGTGTGGTATACTAACGGACGTAGCCACCAGATAATATGTACTGTATTATATATGCATACAATACTTATGCATTTAAAGGGGCAGTGTGTAAAATGAATCTATTTAACAGACTTGGATAGAAATGGAATATGATATTCCTAGAATATTTGAATACATGTATAATCACTTGAATCTAATTCCTAAGTAGAATGAGCCTTTTATATCTACATAGAGGTAGGGCGCGCCGCCATGTTGCACCACTATGTTTCTACAGTAGCACAGAAGGGACACACTTAATGGCAGTTCTATGATTTTGTATGTGATATCATTATTTTAAGAACACTTTTGACAGTTCTCCTGATTGCTTGAAATTTTTGCAGTTTATGGTTCAAGGTTAGAATTATTTGTCATTATCTCAGTACACAATGCCTGTTATATTAATAATCAATTAATAATTGAGTCATCGATCAATCGTTGCAGCTCTAATTGTATGTGTTTACTTATTCTGTTTTTTAGTTTTTTGTTTTGTTTTATATATCTCAGTACACAATGCCTGTTATATAGGGGAAATAATGTACGTAGATCCGCAATTTTCATGGCATCAACTATGCCTTGTTAATGTCCCACAACTTAATTGCTGAAGTATAGAAAAGTTGGCCAACTGCAATTTTATAAATTGTCCCGGACACCATCTGCACAAGGGAAAATCTCACAACATCTCAATATTTATTTTAAAAGCCAAGTAACGTGTGGACACATTGCGAGACTATAAAGCCTTTCAGATGTTGTTTTCAATAAAAAAGAGACACACTGAGCGTAAACACATGCTTTTTTTTGTGTTGATGAAACAGTTGTGACAGTTGTTGAAGCATTAGCGGCGTAGCTTTATATTCTTTAGGGGATTACAGGAATCAACACAGCTGCGGTGAAGGTGGTGTTAGCATAAGCAGATGGTATTTGTTTTAATACTTAGTAGGGGAAGGTGGGTGCCATGCCGACACCGCAGGCATTTTTAGCTTCAGACTTATTGTTTTTCTTGGAGCGTCGGAGGTTAATAAAACATCTTGGCAGACAAACATTGTTCCTCAGGTATAGTGTTTAAATAAAATACAGGTTTTCATTTACATAATCCATAAATCTCTCGCACAGCGTACCGTATTCTGTTTCCATTTGTTTTTATTGTTTTTTTTTCGCATAAATAAGTAAACATATATTTATTGAATTATCCTCCACCCCCCTCAGGCAAAGGTAACACTATTAGATTCTGAACGGGCGTGTAACACACACTGCTGGTCTCAGATCTGCTAAATGGAGAGCGTTGGTTTTCAGATTTCAACAACTGCAATGGCATTTATCATCCTTGTGTCAGTGAACGAAATCTCCATATGTGTAATACTTATATATTATATATAACATGATATTTTGGATTATGCATTGGACAATTAGAATCCATATCAAAGATGCACCGAGGAACTTTCAGATGGTGTTGATTCTTGATGTTAAACACTACTGACAAAGACGGTAGTGTTTTGACTATGTCAGCTGTAGTTCCTGGGTGAGTGTATACCCATGACAGAGGCATTAAGAGAAACTATATGAAAATAGCACCGATGGTCTCGTTTGCTGTTACATGTAATGTATGATCATCAGAGGAAAAAATTTGACTGTTTAAAACAATATTTAAAGGTTCCTCGTAACACCTTTAACTTCGTCCAAAACATATGTGTATTGTAGTTGTTTGTAAGGTGGAGTTTAAAAAGCTTTTATTTATTCAGTTGGTCTAAAAACATTAAAAACCGTAAACCGAGCTGATCCTTATCTTTTAGGTTAATCGCTCGCGGCATTCCAGTAGACACAATATAAATCTTGGGACATTTTGTGCGCACATAAATATTGTTCGATTTCCATCTAGGTCATTCCTGTGCTCGCTCAAGACAAGATATTGCTAGATTGATAGGAGCACAAGAAAAAAACACTGTAGCTTTCCTTTTTATAGGAGAATCATTAGCATTCATAATATATCCACACATGTCACTTGCTGTTAAAATGAAATGCACTGGGTCTGGCGCGGCTATATGGCTCATCTCCATGTATTTAAAGGTGACCATATTGCTCATGTTCAGATTACTCTAGGAGATAACGTATGCATTAAAAGGAACATTCCTTAAACTTTATACCAAGGTCACACCTTAGATAATGTGTACCATCCATAGCCCCTTTTAAAAAAAAATGGATTCCACAGTTTAATATCTTAGCAAGCGATTTCGATGTGCTTTAGAGATAGCCCGGCCATGATGTATTGTATGCCAAGTTGCATCATCTGACTTATTTGCTGCACCACCTTTTTATATCCTGTTTCCAATAAATCGTATATTGACATGGACTCTTATCGCGCACACACACACACACACACACACACACACACACACACACACACACACCACACACACACACACACCTCTACACCTACACCTACACCTACACCAACACACACGTACATTGTACTCTTGAATGAGACACTTGAAAGCAGCATCACATCAGGGGTGAATCATAATACAACCATAGTGCTTGTAAACCACACAGAGGAGGACAGCTCTCCACCTCCTGCTGCAGAGATTCCAGGTGTGTGTGTGTGTGTGTGTGTGTGTGTGTGTGTGTGTTGTGTGTGTGTGTGTGTGTGTGTGTGTGTGTGTGTGTGTGTGTGTGTGTGTGTGTGTGTGTGTGTGTGTGTGTGTGTGTGTGTGTGTGTGTGTGTGTGTGTGTGTGTGTGTGTGCGCGCTCTTTCAAAATGTGCTGATCCTGATGTAATATTGACAGGCGCTGAGCCAAGAGAGGTCTATGGGTCTGACACATTAAGGTCATATTACCTCCTTCCCTCCCTTCCAAGCCTTTGCTGTCTCGCTGGCTGTGCACAGGCGCTAAAGATAGCCGCGCGTAGCCAATACATGACGCCCACCACAACTGCTACCACGGTACGCGATTAAAAATTCATGGAGCTTTAATGTTAAACATGACAAAGGACAATGAGGCAAAACATGCTTAGGGGGACACACATGTGTTTAGAGGCCACTGGAAAGGCACATACAATGTCTCTAAAGTCAATGTCAGATTCAGCATTCTGAAACTTTGATGACATTCCAACCATAGGGGTGGTTTTCCTTTCCCTGAATCGGATGTTGTGATTTTGCCCTTCGACCAACTATATCCTATTGAGGTGAACCAGCAAACGTTCAATATATTGTCTTGGCAGCATAAATAATGCAGCGCGGCGGTACTGGCTCTTAGGGGTAAAAAGGAGAAGGAGGGTTATAAATATGAAACATACCAGTTTGTATTGACAAGGCCTAGCCAAGCTGGCACCCGTCATCGGCCTAGAGAGAGCTCCCAGTGAAACAACAGACAAGTGTCCTTTGTCATCTCTTGCCCTTTATTGGACCTCTGGAGGTAGGTATCATTGGTATACATAAGCATATCTAGGGAAGGTGAAATCTGCTCATGTTTGGACAGTTGCCAAATGCAATTTTACTGTAAAAAGGATTGGAATTTCTTTATTTTTTATTTTTTTCTTGATACAACACACACACACACCACCAACAAAAAAGCCGAAACAAGCAATCACCAAGTGCCTCGGTATGTTTTTTGTACAGATTGAGAGATTGCCTTCATAATGCTTTCTCCATAATGACCATCCCAGGACACCCTTAGCAATAAAATATATGGATTCCCTGCACATATTTGCCCCTTGTGTCTATGTTTTTCATATATAGTAAACAACAGCACCAGTCTAATTAAGGAGTGTCCTTTTTTATCAAAGACTGTGTTAAAAGTAATATCCCTCACAAAACACACACACACACACACACACACACACACACACACACACACAAACGAGTGGCAGTTTGTTTATTTCTGTCTACGCCCAAACTTAATTGATATTAAGAGTTTTTCTAAGTATCTTGCACAGTACGGACTGACTGAAATCATACTATTTTCAAAGATAAATCATGAGAGAAATATCCATGATGTTTAAAGCTGTAGTGTGTAACTTTTTCATATTATTGAATGTCGGTTACATTCAACCCATCGCATAATGAGTTGACACAAAGTTAATTAAGCCTATTAGCTCCACAAAACTCTTTTGTATTTCACAGTATGGCAGCGTTTACAAACTGGTGTAACCACCCTGACACTGTCACAATGGCTGAAAATTCCAAAGAAGCTCCCAATACGATAATTCAGTTGTTGATTCTATTGCTAAGAACAAACCTGGACGTACAACATAAATGTATAAAATCCAGCGCAATCACCAAATGCTTACCTCATGTAGATGTGCCGACAGAGTTGTTGTAATTACTCAGAATTCCTCATGGGGGCAACGTAAGTTACACACCATAGATTTAAGTAACATAAGGTATGAGTCAGGAATTGAACATGCAGATGCAACCCCCTATCAGCAAACAGTACTGTCTATTATTTACATAAATAACTGTTCATTATTTCATATGTCTTTCTTTAAAACACATGTTAACCAACAACAAGCAATCACCAAGTGCCTCTGTATGGTTTTGTACAGATTGAGAATTGCCTTCATAATGCTTTCTCCATAATGACCATCCCGGAACACCCTTAGCAATAAAATATATGGATTCTCCATGCAGGATTTCCCCCCTTGTCCCTATTGTTATATAGTAACCAACAGCACCAGTCTAATTGAGTCTACCATGTTTGTCCTATCCTGACTTGCTAATGAAATAAAAAAATAAATGGTAGTCTACTTATAAATATATACAGTATGTATTTTTAATTACAAATGGGAATATAACCCGTTATTCAAATTCAAGGAGGCTGCCGTGATATTTGTTTTCCCAGCCGCCATTCCAGAGATAATTGTTCCCTGGATCGACTATACTTCATTGATGAGCCCGGGGTGATTCCTGACCAGCCACAGCGGCACATACTTTCTGTAGCCATGGGGGGGACATGTAGAGCCAGATTGATGGTCAGCAAACCAACCCTAGTTACAGAGCTGTGCCTGTTAGCCTTTAGAGAAAATAACTGCCAGTCCCATGAAATAACAGCACACATGTCATGTTGTAGGCTACATGAAAAAGCCAGCAATTTTTAAGTATTCACTGAATTCTGAATAATGCAAATTTAAAACACAATCACTTTGTATGCACACTTCCTGTTGTAAAGGACCAAGCTTGCAATTATTTTGAAGAATATGTTTTACTGAATTATGAAGGGTGCGACGTCAAAACACTATTTTTTTACTATGAGTTTGTATGCACAATTGAGGAAATACTCATCTGACCATGCTACTATAGCCAGGGTTAGGGGATGAATCCACTCATTAAGGACCCACTACTGATAGTATAGGGAACTTCATTTTGTAATAGTAGCTTTGTGATATTAACCTTACCTAACCTAAAATTAACCTTTATTTGTATATAATAACTAATAACCATCTCCCAGGTATACACATAGCACGCAATGGATTTTTAGGCATGCAAATGTCAGAGTTAACAGGTAGGACATGTATGTTTGTATGTCCCCTATTGACATGCAATTCTCACAGGTTCTCTCACATGAACAGGATATTTTTTTAAAAAACATTCAAAACATGTTTGAATTTTGACTAAACCAAACACCAGCTAATATGTCATGAAACATACATAATGTATTTCAGAATTGGAAACACATACATAAGGTAAAAGTGGAAATTGAATACAGAACATTTCCATATAGAGCTCCCAGCCAGCAAGTATCTCGCAGCAGGCATAATGATTCTGACCTTCATGCTCACCATTTGCACAGTGTAGTTGATACCATGCTAGCTGCTGATAGCGGACCCAGAATCTCTGGTTTCCGTGTCATGCAAGTGCAAAGAACCCATGTATCTGCCTGTTTAAAGGTCTAACCACAGGTTGAAATGTTGTAGCTGTTTAGATGATAACCTTCATTTCAATGGCATTGTGTTTGACTATGTAACATGTTTTAGGACCTCCTGGACATATTTTTAAGCCAACTAGTAATCTAAATGAATATCTTTTGGGATACAATCTATAATATCATGTTAGTTCATCTTTTAGGGTTCGATAGGCCACAACAAAATAACGCTTTAGTGTAAAGTTTCAGGGATATCATTGTCTTTAGGTTAAAATAGGGGAAAACTTTATTAAATAAATTAATTAATTTTAATTTAATTTTAACTTGTGTTTCAGGAGAGCATTGTTGTCAAGGTTGCAATATGTCGTTGCAGTTGGGGAAAAATTGTGATCATGCTTAGAAAAATATTGAGTGTTTGCTGTCCCCATGTCTGTCATCATTCTTCCCTTCACCCTGACTGACAACACATAGTGTGTCACTCTAGTACCACATCACCTCACTAAACCACCTCTGTTGCTCCTTTGTTTCAATCATAAAACCCCACACTACTGCCTAGGGCTGGGTCGTAAACATTTATATTTTTTAATGCGCTCGTTGAAACAACAGATTCTATTATGTTTCTGTGGAGGAGTCTCTTTTATATCAAAAAATGGGTTAGTAAAATCACTCACATGCAAACACAGTATTGATAGTTTGTTTCCTACTGCCTTTATGCCCCACACTTATTTTGTAAACTGCGTATGTACATGACAACAGATACCAAAGAAGTGCCATAATTATTTACTTTAGATTTGTTTTAATAATCACCCATAGTAATGATTGACTGAACATATTATATTTTTAAAAATCAATCATCCAAAACATAGCATCACACTTCATATCACTGTTTTTTTGTCACATACGGTATGAGTCACGAATTGACGTCCATATGGAAACACCTATCAGCATATGTTTCAGCTTTCAACCATTGCTACGTGTTATTTTGCATTATAAATCCATTGCTGTCACTTTGCATAAATGTCCCACAGCTTTTTTTTTTTTACGGAGCAATGGGGTTTGTACTTTTGAAAGAAAGTGGGGTTCCTCGGGTCTTTTCACCATTCTGACACCCTGCTGTCTCGCTTTTTGTCTCTCTTCTGTCATTCCCAATTGTGTCATTACCCCCTCCTGCTGCTCTCCCATAATCCACCAGCAACTTTCTTTCTTTTTTGTCCTTCACCCTGGCACTCGTTCTCTACCTTTTTTTTCTCACTACAACAAGCAAACACACACAACACACACACACCACGCCGCACACACATGCACACAACACACACACACACACACACACCACACACACACACCACACACACACACACACACACACACACACACACACCCCAACACACACACACACACACACACACACACACACACACACACACACACACACACACACACACACACACACAATATATAGTGTTTTTTTCAATATCCCTGCTAATTGTCTTGGCTAAGGGCACAGCCTTTTATATAAGACATGCTTTAAGGATTAACTTTTTTTTTTTATGTTGCCATTTTGAGAGTGTAAAAGGGATACACATATTTTGTGTTCTTTTCCATTTTATTCTTTTGAGCGTTGGAGGTCAAAGCTGAAGTGAGCAGATAATACATTCCAAATGATATCCTTTCCGCTAAATGCAATGATTATCCCGGCTAGATATACTTATACCATCATCTAATTAACATCTACTTTAAAGCTCACATTGAAAGCAATTCAAGCAAATCATTGAAACACGACAGACTTGTACAATGGCACTTTTAACACTCAATAGACAAGTTCTTGACAGTTGGTGAAACCCTGGACAGAATTATAACACAAGTCTATATAGACAGTGCTTGAGCTATTTCAATTACTGTTAACCTTGTACAAATGCATTTTGTGAGGTCTTGAATCACTTGTATTCGGACATGAATGGCTCTTCAGGTGTACCTCCATTAGTAAATGCCTCTTTCATGCAGAAGAAAGCTGGCACACATGAATAACCTACCTCCTTCATAGTGTGTGTTCTTTCAATTTGAATGCAGTTGCTATCATTATATCCAGTTCATTCATATCACACTCTTGTCTCACTGCTTACTCTGTAATGCAAGTGTAATGATATTAAACATACATTGGTGTCAGTTCACCCTAAACCAGGGTCATCAGTATGTCCAACCTTTATAGAATCCTTGACACATTTTAGATCGGTAACATAAGCAAACATTATTACCCCAATGAGTTAGACCTGTGGCATGATGTGTATATATGCATTATGTGACCAGATAGATATATGTTTACTTGGGTTACCCCTTTAGATTTTGGAGTATTGTATGGAGAGAAACCCAAACAAATTTAAAGAAAAACCTTGTGTTTTTCGGGAAATATGGTTGTCTTTTTTTTTTATTCCGAAGTTTTGTTTTCACCCAGCGGGATATTGGACGGGGAAGACAGATCTGCAGTATTCTGTTTAGGGTGTCATAAAAACCTTGAGCACCCCTGAAAGTTTTTTTGCAAAAGTATTTCATCCACTTCTAGCTACTGCACACCTCCCGAAGGAACTTTAGTACAGAGGCGTAATAGTGAAAGCCCAACAACAGAAATGTCAGTACATCGATTCCGGCCTTTTGTGTCTAAAGCACTCTTCAAATCTTGTGTCTCTTTTTGCCAACCTTGGGGACAAAACCTAAACTATTTTCCACTCCTGGACAAGTAGAGTTTTATCTCAAGAAGATCATAGGAATGTTCTATTATTTCAGTCTGGGTTCTTTTTTGTTTCTGTTTCTCAGTGACTGCTGTGAAGTGGGCTATATACGGACTGAAGCTTGTTAGTGAGAAGAGACTGGTGTATTGTGTGTGTGTGTGTGTGGGGGGGGGGAGGGGGGTGTCTTGTCTGCTCAGCTATACGGGGGGCAACCCGCGGAGCTTTTTATCTGGCCGTGCAACCTGGCCGGATGGCGTTTCTCCTCTCTTGGCACGCCCAATCGTCGGGACCGGCCACTTACTTGGCTTGCGGCCCGGGGATATTTGGCACCCCGCTCATAGCAGAGTCACCCCATTCTCCCTAATTCCCTACTTTACCCCCTTTTTCTCTCTATTTCTCTCTCTATCTCTCTTTTACCACATTCTCTCTCTCTCTCTCTTTCTCCGTCCCTCTCTCTCTCACTGGCCACTTGCCTAAGGACGACTGCAGTGCTTTGTGTGGCCCCGGCGAGTCTCTTAATACAGGCTTCACGGCCATTGCTGCTATGGAAGACAGACATTGTGCCATGATGATAGCTATGGCTACACAGACAACCGCACACAATTATACAACACAGTTTAGGCAAGTCACTGCTAAAGGTTGCCCTCTTTGCAAATGCATGAGGCCCTATCAACTGTGACTCATACCGAGCGCTAGGTGTAATTCAATTGCGGGGATGGCCTTGGGTGGTGCAGAATCAGGGGACATACAACAGCCTATTATCGCACCTCTCCCGACTGTCTATCACGTTGATAGCTCACTCGTAGTGGCATCTCATTGACATTGTGTTGAATGTCCTGTGTCTGCCTTGCTTAATTGAACACAGAATTACCCAACCCTATTTGGACACGCTTAGCTGAGTGGAGCTTTAACGAACATAGAGAAATAGGAGATGGGAATCGGAGTTGACCTCTGGAACACACTCCATATATACAACAAAAGCTGCAGGGCTGCAGTCACTGGGATGATCTAAAAGGCGGGTTTGGTTGTATGAACATGCTGTAATTTGGCTAAATGCTGGCCCTGCAAAATGTATTCCGTGTGTGTGAAACAACCCAGTGGCCATTCCTTTCATGCTTTGTTTAGTGCAGAACCACAATATTTTTCACAGTTTTGTTACGTTGAACAGTGTTGGAATTGTTGGAGGGATCCAATAATCAATGTGTTTATTGAGGGGGTTCAATTGAGAGCAAGGTATAACCAACCTAATGACATGGCATCTGCTGCTACAGTCATTTCAAAAATGTATGTTGTATGTGAAATGTTTAAATCATTCTTTGGTATAGGGAATGTTTTATCACTGCCAATTACATGGCTGGATGAATAGTTTTTTTTGAATGCACATATTCCAAAACACACTTTTTCTATACTAGTATGCATCCACATTAATCACTGCAACTCTCAGTTCTTTTAAATCGAGTCTGAATACTTTTTTGTTTCCATTTTAACCTGCAATTTTTATTTTATTTGCTTTTATTTGCTTTTAAATGTTTTATAATGTGTTTTATGTATTCTAATCTTGCCCCTGTAAAGCACTTTGAGTGTCCTTGTGTCTGAATTGTGCTATATAAATAAACTTGCCTTGCCTTGCCTTACCTGTATATGATACACTTTTGAAAATACTTGCCAACTTAGCTCAGAGCATCAGTGTAAAATCAATGTAGCTGCAGCCTAGAGACCGTGGTTTTCAGGTAAGATAAGATTAACCTTATTGCTCCACAGAGTGGGAAATTTGGCTTGGGTAGACATCTATGCTGCAGCCGTAAAGAAGATAGACAATCATAAACATACCCACACAGATAGTTAGTGAACAAACAATGCAGCAAGATTCCTAAAAGCACCACTAGACAAAAACAGAGAAAATATATACAATGAAAACACAAATACCTTAAAGTACTGTAGCTATAACAAATAACTTTAAATATTCCTGAAACGGTTTCATGTTTCCTCTGATGATCATTAATTGCATGTTATAGCAAACAAGACCATCAGTGAAAAGAATGCTATTTTTATATTGTATTTCTTAATGCCCTTAATGGGAACGATCACCCAGGAACAACAGCTAGTGTTGTAAAAACATTACCGCTTTTGTCCAAAGGGGGTGCAAGAATTAACACAAACTGAAAGTTCTCGACACCTTTCAAGTAAATAAATAATAGTTAAAACAAAGAGATAATTTCAAGTCCGACCTGACCTTGACAATACTTTATTTGCTATTTAAAAAATGTATTGACGCAGTGACAAATTAATGTATACATGTATTTAATCTACATTGAGGATAGTAGCTCATACACAGCACCGATATCATGGTATGGGGCCATCAACTATCATGCTGGTTTGTCTTATAGGAGCCTATTCATACATAACTTGTAAGGCTGGGTGATGACGAAACCCCTTTAATCTTCCATGCGTTTAAATGCCACACACAAAAATGCTAACAATCTCTGTAGATTCGAGGGAAGCTACATATCTGGGGAATTAATTTAATGTGGGTTCATCACCACCAGTGTCCCTTATCTCATTACACATAGTCATAACCCGTTTCCAAGTCATCCATTTTCCGGATAAGTATATACATTTGTACCATATATTTGAATTATTTTTTCTACATAGGCTTATCTTTAAAAACTATTGTATAGCTTTGTGCTCAAATATACACTAGTGAATTATCTGATGAATGCATTATATAACATTGCTCGCACAATGTAACTGACACATCTGTAATAATTGTACTATTATTATATATATATTATATATTATTATATATTACAATTTACATCCTTACTGATTGAAAAATACTATATATTATACTCTTCCATATACACAATTGATGTCAGAAAACCTATGACAACATCAAAGACGTGATAGTTATCATATAATGTTGGTTTAAATTCTGGATCCAAATGCACACCTTTGTAGGTGCAGGGGAGTCTGTGTAGCAGCCTTACTATCTACAGTAGCAGCAAAACATTTCACAGCATTCAGCTACACATGTTCAAAGAGCTCTGCTGCCCTCTGGTGATGGATAAGGTTGTCACACCAAACTGCTGAAATAAAGTCTAATATTCAATGTCTATGTTAGTAGAGATGTGTAACCAAGTTTACCTTCAATGCTATACAATTGACATGCTTGCACAGTTTTACACATTCTCATACACATGTTAAAGAGCTAACTGACCAATTAAATGAATACTAGCAAGTGCAAGTGCTATATGTCCAGTTTTTGGTTTGTTTTCATTCAAACCAAATATACATGAGTTAACCATCAAGCAATTCATATTTTGTTATATTTTTTTATTAAAATATTGTTCCATTTTCCACAATCCTTAATCTGACATAACTGTGAGAATGATTCAAATGACACGCTGCAGGACCTACTGTACATGTGGTTGTGTTGGGCTTCCAGGAGATGGAGCCAAATACTAATTAAAGAACTATTCTGTTCAAGTGGAAAGGTTATACATTTCTAAGGGCACCTTTTTGTACAACATGTCCTATGTAGGTAGGAGGAAAAAGTGGTGGACAGTAACACAATAAATCTACATGAGTACTCAACTTTTTTTAAATATTTGTACTTGACTTGAGTATCAGCTTTTTTGGAAACATATGACTTTAAATCCACTACATTTCGAATATACAAATTGTACTTTTGACTCCACTACATTTTCGAGGAAGGTTGTCGTTACTTGTTACTTCCAGGCATAGCAAAGCTTTCAAGACAGCTGTTGATTTTCCGTTTTCTAAAATGCAATTAGTCACATGCTATGTTCCTCACGTAAGGAGGACACCAATCATAGTACCCACACTCAGCTGGTTTTCAAGTATATACAGGCGGCACTCTTTTATTCACACTAAATTGTAGTAATGGTGACAGTAGGACATGAACCTGTTACTAGACACAGAGAAAAAATATGCAACCAAATCACTGCCATATAGCTCTATTCAATGTCCGTGATGTTGGACATGATAAATTACCTTTATAGTTACAAATGTTTAGACTGCTAAGTTTACCATGAACAAACTACATATCTGAACATTCAGTTACTCTCGGTCCAACCTGAGGAAGACCCTTTGGTGTGTACATCTGCTTTTCTCTCCAGACGTGTGTACGTTTGCACATTTACCACACAACAAAGATGGCATTCAACCATTTATGTGCAGCAATTACATTTCCCCCTAAGAAAATGATCCAGATGGGTTTTGAAATATGCAACAATTTGTTTGGTCATTACGATGCCTATTCAGAACTGCTTTTGCTTGTAATTAGAACACACTATGCCAGTGTGCCATGCCACTGATGATGCATTCCCTTTGTGAACAGAAGTAATTTTCTTTTCCCAAAGGGGGAAAAAAAGCAGCCTTGTGTGTTTTTGTGTGGTATTTTTTTAATGTTCAACCCACGTCCATAACCACTAGCCAGTAGAGAACTGAAAAATGTTTTGGACCTACAAGAGAGGCTCCGAAATTGCCACAAAATGCTTTGAAAAGCAGGACTTTTGTTGTTTGACAATTTGCAGTGAAATTCTCAAATAAATATAGTTTAGACGAAAATTAAATGTTGTGTAAAAAGGAAAAGGCTGAAATTGCTGCCATCACAAATAATTATGATGGATTCAAATGTTTGAAGGTGATGACCTTGAAATAGTGCACTTACATATCAAAATGATGTTGTGCTTTTCCCTCAAGCATGTGCTTTTATCCACCAGTGCACATAAAGTATGCAGATTTTTTGCCACAAAATATTGCTCAGACAAAACTTTATTTTGTTAAATTAATTGTCTTAAATTGTTTCATATTTTTCTATCCACTTTACCTATAATATGTTAATTACTTTATATTTGTGTTAATATATACAACAATGTATTTAATCTGAATCATAGTTCATCCCAATGGGTTGATTCTTTCCATATGAAATAAAGACTCCAGGTTTGAATTGTGAATTTGATGTGGATCCCAACTGCCATACATCATCGATTTTTCAACAATTATCAACAGTTACATTTTTGAGTGTGTTGCAGTGTTTTTTACTTACCTTACATATTATTGTTCCCTCTTGACGGGAGTTATGCAAATCTGGTTTGTTCGAACGTCTGCATTGTACTTTTTTAGTTCAACTTGATCAATGAAACAGGCTCTCTGTATACAATATGTTATACTAAATGAACCTTTTTGGATTGTGAACCATGCTAGTTCAGAGTCATTTAAGCTGCACGATTGTCATGTATTATGTTGCATTACGAAAAACACATTTTCATGTACTATAAGCTGTCCGGTTGTCTAACAAGCTGCAGTCTGGTTTGAGCAAGGTGTCTGAGTCCAAGCAGGTGTCACCACATGTCAAGGCCCCGGGATGTGTCTAAGCTTTCACGGTTCTTCTGTCCCTCACTCACATGGCCATGCTGTGACTTGTCTGGCTCGCAAACATGTGACAATCCGTCCTAAGGTGTTACAACCTGTCGTAAAACTGTGCGGGCCATGCCTCCACCCAGACGTGTGCAACAGTCACACCCCAAGATAGCATGGATACAGGCTGTGAAATGGCTGGATGGATGAACGATTTGAAAATAACTAAAAATGACAAAGAAAAAAAACTTACAAAACTAAAAAGTAACAGGTGAATAGCTTACTAATGTTTTACTGTACAACCAAAACAAGTTCAATATAGATGACTCTCATTAACTTATATCAGTAGGATTTTCAGCAGTAACATTGATAGAACAAAATGTTATTTGATGATTTATTATAAGGCAGAATTAACTTACCTTCCGTATCTACATACCCAAGATAGGATAGGATACAGGCTGTGAAATAGATGGAGGAACGATTGCAAGTCATTCAAAAATAAACAAAAAAAGACTTAACTTAAGGCCTACTTCACCGGTTGGAATATGAAGGTGTATCGAACTCGGAGATCTATGAAGTATAAATGTGCAAAACAAATTGAAATCGGATTATCCTAGCTGAGAAAAGGCAGAAAGAGTGTTTTATGGTCTCACTGTCTAACCCTACATTGCTCTTTCTGTGACATCACAGAGAATAGCGTAACTTTTTTACTTGTGATGTCTTTTGAAATAATTAGCGAGACACTGAGCATGTAGCAGACAGTGGTTTTACTTGTCCACATGTTTGACAATACACCACATATCCCAACCTTCCTAGCTCTCAAGGGGCCAAAATTATTCAACTTAAATGACCAATACATCCCATTACTGTACGGCCCAACACAGGTGGACTATCTATATAGATGACTTCCATTAACTTATGGCAGTAGGTCTCGACTCCAGCAGTAACATTGATAAAACAATGTTCTTCCATGATTTATTATAGGGCACCATTTACTTTACAACACATGGTCTAAGGTCTATACCCCATATTGGCACATTGTGGATTCAGTTTCCAAAGGTCAGTTAATGGAGAAATCAATTCTGCACTCAAGCTGGGTCTAGCTGATGGCTTTTACAAGTAGCGAGAACAAAATGGACAGTTATGCAATCAATATATGTTCAAAAAATAACACTCCTTCAGTTACATTTTAGCCAGATTAAGCTGATGCTCTGGGACATGTTAGAAGAAGAACAAACATGCTCTCTTGGGTATGTTCTTGTGACTTGTTTTGTGGAAATGTTGTGGCAGAATGGAGCATTTTAAATACTCCAGGCACAGGGCAAGGGAGGAGTGTGGGTGTGTGTGGGGGGGGGGGGGGGGGGGGGGGGCTCAGGTGGCCTGCCCATGCTGTCACATCTTGTCTGCATACCAATGTTGCACCTGCATTATTGATTGCAGTCCTGTGTATATTTTAGTCTTTCTCTAGCCACAAAAGAGCCACATGAAAACCCGATGCATTATGCATTTTTGACATGAAGCCCTTTTTTCATGAACCTGGCAGGGGGCACACAAACATCCCTAAAAAAGAAATGAAAACACTTGAAGATATGACATGAACTTGCTGTATGTAGTGTGTCTGTGATCATGTTTTGTGCATCATCTGTGCACAAACAATCTGGGAGAAATAGCTGTTTGTAAATTGGGGGGGCTCCAGTGCCCCTCACATACCCTGTTTACATTGGGGGAAAAAATCACATTGTGCGGGTTATTGATGTGCAATATCTTTGAGACATGTTCAATCGTTGATGCTAGAAATCAATGGAAATGCCATTCAACCAATGTCCAACCAGTAAAGGTGGCTGGATTCCCACTCGATGTATCCCCTTCCTTTATGGACCTCACTCATTAAAGGTATAGTGCGTACCTTCTGTCTTCCCAATCAGGAATTCTGAGTAATTACAACAACACTGATCACTCACAGATGTTAAACCTTCTGCTGTCCGGGCCAGGTTCTTCCTTAGCAGCATTAGCATCAACAACAACTGAAACATTTCGGGGCTCTTCTTGGGCTCCTCCACCAGTGCAACACCAGTTTGTAAACGCTGCCATCCTGAGAAATACAGAGCGAGTTTTGCGGAGCTGATAATAGGCTTAATCAACTTTGTGTCAACTCATTCGGCGATGGCTTGAATGTAAGCCGCAGTAGCCTAACGTTGGTTTACCATCAGACGTTGTGTGTTATGTTTTATTCCATGTGACATGCAAATGCCTTTTTTCTTACATCAAAAGGGGATATGTACTTAAGCCCTAATCAAGCGGTCATATGTGAGTAGCTCAAGCAAAAGAAAAATATCTCATTTACTGCCTGGAAAGCCAGTATAGAAAGCCTGCAGGGAACAGAAGCCTTCTATGTGTTCCAGGGCTCTGCACAGGTCACTGTGGTTAAATTAGTGGCAAGACATGAAACATAATGTCGTATATACACTCCCTAATGAAATGATGGAATAATAATCTCTTTCCTCTGCTGGGCAAATAAGGTCCCCGCACAGCAGGTTCAGGTTTAGAACATTCCCTTTGATTCATCCCACTGGACAGAAACACATATATATATTACTTTATGACGGTCAGAATTATTTTCACTGTAGTGTTACACGGTCATTAATGCATTTTCATCAGACAGCTATGACTCTCACGCACATGTATTTTATATAACATGGGGGATATTATTAGAATTGTTTTTAAGAAAATTCATCATACGCATTTAAATAAACACATCCTTACAAGTTAGACTCCCATCTACTGTATACACTGCTAATCTTAAGTGATGTTGTTGTCGTTTGAAAAAAAAAAAACAGGTCATAATGTCCATGTTTTTTGCCCATATGTCCCCATGTTAATTCATGGTTCATTAAGCTGAATGTCTGAAAATAAACACACAACTAAGAAATGTATGCAACTAAATGTGTGCCTGGGGATTTATTCTGCATGGGGTCCAATGTGCTACATGCAGAGATACATAGCCTACATACACAGTCTGCTATGCATTCAACCGATCTCATAAATCTCCCGAGACATCTATTAAGGCCATCACTGTCTAGCTGTTATACCATCAGAACAATGACATTTTGAACTATGTCAGTGCCATTACTTACATCATATGTACTTGTTGAAATATGATCGATACAGGCAGCACACTGGTCCCTCTGTGTTAGGCAGGTGACGGAGACTAATGCTTGTGTGACATGGAGCGTCTGTAGCTGTGGACATGAACTGGCTTGAACTCAAGAGACTACAGTTTTTTTTTTTTTTTTACAGAATTAGGTCCAGCCTTTTACTGCTGGATCTAGCTTTCAGAATAATCACTACCATGGGGAAATAGTACCTACTGCCTCACTAACACTACATACAACCTGCAAATTAACTGGGAAAGAAATATATATGCAGTACATCGGAGGGGTTTGGATATTTTTTTTAAGCCTTACTGAATGTTGTTTTTATATTGGTCATTATTTCTCAAAGGTGACTATAGGCTACTAGTGGTGGGCAAAGCAGTATATGTGTACTATAGTCCAGTGCAACACACACAGAAACACATGCCCTCACACATACATACACATGGTTGGGTCTAAAGATTCCTCTGGTGGGAGAATATTAAAAGCTTCACACAGATGGGATTTGTTCCTTGATTTCTTATGAATGGTTGGCATTAGATTGTACAGGTGAACTTAATCACCACTGCAACTCTATAAAGTTTAATTTATGAATTTAATATTCAACTAAATTGAGCCCTGCAATAATTTCTGTTTTGAATGATAGCTATCATGGTATAGTACAACATGAATATAGAAACTAAATGCTTTCATGGACTCAATACATCAAATCATTAAATCAAAATCGAACATTCAGAACGGTAGGATGAATTGAGTTATTTTGAGAATTCCTTTTGGTTATGATCCATATCACAGCGGCGCAGGCAGGCAGCTGTTATGGTTTTGAAACCAAGTGAAGCGATGTAAGAAGGGCCTCATTTGAGGTGTTGTCATCTCCACATCCGTCCACTGATCAGCTAGTACATTTTCAGATGAGTGTGTGTATTTTACCACACGTAGTTTGGTACACACACAAATTGAGAAATATCTAAATAAGTATATTGTGTCAATACCTGTTTGCTCTTTATCAACACTTTATGATGTGGTTTAGCAAACAAGCTTTTGAACAAGCAACACCCTTTCTTTTAAGTATGTTTTAAAGAATAAAACAAAAATGCACTCAAAACCCCCCCAAACTTAATCTGAATACAATATCATAAAGGATTAAACTCACTTTTTTCTTCTTAATTTAATTAACGGCCAAGATGAAATTGCAAACTATCCTGGACCTTCCAATGTTCCTCGAAAATACAGATTAGAAACCGTCTGAATCTGCATGTATCTAGTGCAACCTTCCACCAGTATTCCCAACCCTGTGATCACCCGACTCCCTCGCTGCATTCCACCTCTGTACTTGATGTTCATCTGTCAAAACTCAAGTCGGCACCTCTTACATCTTTGCTGGATTCAAGCAGCTTGTCAAATTCAAGCCCCAGCCTGGTTATGTTGAGAAGACAGCTAGATTTTGATGTTCTTGATGTTTTGATTGTGTGTGTGTGTGTGTGTGTGTGGTGTGTGTGTGTGGTTGTGTGTGTGTGTGTGTGGGTGGGTGAGTGGGTGTGGGTTATTCATGCAAAGAGGGGCAGCAATTGCTGCACTGAAAATGAAATTGGTCTAATACAGAAATGTGGACTTGTTGGCCTATAGCTATACCCTTCTCATACATATGTTAAAATCCATATTTATTGGTTTATTCTGAAAAATAAGAAGTACACTACTAAACATTCATTGAAAATGGCCTGTGCTATCACATCGCTAAAACATAGTGATATAAAAAAAATGTATTGCTTTGATAATTTTTTGGACTTTAGATGCTTGCTTCTCTTCATTTAGTATAAATAGTTCTGTACGTACCTTGATCAGAGAATGGACTGCAAATATAGCCGCTCCTTTTCTTTTTTTTTTTTTTTTGTACACCATTTTATTAAGAAAATAAGTATAAAAATATAAATATAAAACAATATGACCCAGCATTCAAACAGAGCATGAATTCAGTGTATGACATTTTTCCTACAACGTACACTTTTTTCCGTTTACATAGTACACCTATATGATGGAATGAATCCACAGTTTTGACAATTAAACTGCACCAACCACTCACATGTGAACATTGCTTGTCAAACGAAGATAGCAAATAGTATATAGGATGTCCATCAGTTAAAAACACTTTGTACATTGACAGTATTTAATGGAGGTGGCTGGAAACACCACACGACTCCTTCCCTAACCCGCCTGACAAAAACCCACAGTCCAGTGCCATTGAACATCGATAGTATACAATACTACTATCTCTCAGGTCAATTACAAAACACATTGTCCACACTATTGTTCACGATAAAAATCCTAAAAGTCAAAGGCATCTTTACTGATTATGACCAAAAAAACAGTAAAACTTCTGAGAACTATACTGTATCTCCATTCATGAGGAAAATTCCACTCAGTTCAAGTCTCGATTTCCATCCACAAGTGGATTTGCGGGATTTCAGTTTGTGCGCGCACACGTTTGTTTTCAAGAATCAAATAGACTACTAGTCAACTAGCGTGCTAGCTAGCAAACTAGACAGATAAACAGATAGATAACTTTTGATAGATAGATAGGTAGACAGACAACGTCAACTAGCCGGCTAGCTAACTAACTAACCAGACACATAGCTGTCTTGCTAGCTAGCTAGATGAACGGACAGAGACAAAATTGTCTTGGAAAAAACAGAACAAAGAGAGCGGCCATTTTTGGCTCAGTCTAGGTCCCACTGTCGGGGCTTTTCCCCATGTACATCTCCGCCAGCTTTTGGAACGGCGGCCCCCAGTTGCTGAGGTAATCGTAGTCATGGTCCCCCTCGGTGGCGGCCGACTCCAGTGAGCTCAGTGACTCGGCTAGCGACCCGCTGCCCTCGTAGGCGTACGTGGCTAGCGAGTCGTAAGGGGGCGCCGCGGGATCCAAGTCGTTCTCGTGTAGCCTCCCGTTGATGAAGTCTCCTCACGTCGGCGTTATCCTTAATGGGCGACGTCCGGCGAAAGGGGAAGAGCATCTCGGGTATGATGTCCCGACGTAGCTTGTTAGCATCCATCACCTCCGGGTTTCGCAGCGTGCCGATATCGAAGGCCTGCGTGTCCTCCTCTCCGCCCCCTTCGTCGTTGTAGCTGACCACGTTGTCTCGCACGTCCTCTTTGGAGATGATCAGAGGCTCCTTCTTCCGCTGTCTCCGCAGGCCAGCAAACAGCACCACGATCACTGCGCACACACACAACACACACACACACATACACACACACACACACACACACACAACACACACACACACACACACACACACACAAATGGAGAGGAGAAAAGCTCAGCATAAGATGTGTGGCTGCTAACATGTGTCATGCATTAAGAGCACTGGGGAGTGAACAAAAAAAGCGCAGAGGGGAGACACATTTGCTACTAGTGATAAATCCCCAACACTGCCTCAGGCATTCACCTCATATTATTAAAGATTCAGTGAGACATCTTTTGCTTTCTTTTTTTCCCCTTGAATGGCACATTCACTGTATAAAATGCACGGCGGTGTTTGGAAGATCCTTTTTTTTCCCAATCCTCTATTTCCTGCACACATCTACATGTCTCATCTTCCTTTTTTCAGCAGTAAAAGACAAATGAGAGATTGCAGTGTGAGCATGTTTCCGGAGAGTGACACTCTGTGCTTGCAATTTTTATTTAATTATTTTTTTCAAACACTTCAGGAAAAAAGTATGGAGGAGTATTTGGGCCACGGGAGACACACTGTAGTTTTTTGTTTCCTCAAGCATTTCTAGAAGAAAGTCGAGAATAAAGTTGAAATACATTATGGAGAATAATTAGAAAGGTCATGTACTAACTTACTATCTTTTGGTTAGGAGTTATTGATCCTGGAAGTACACAACTGTCAATGTTTTTTCCTGTTTTTCCGTAGTCTGAAACTATCAAGTGTATTTTTGTGCATAATAAAAAAATCTAATTGTTTCCCTCTCCCATGGCCCTACTACTGTATATGAAGGGTTACAAGCACATTTAGTTAGACCACAAACTCTGCTTCACCTGCGCTCCACTCTTTCCTTTTTTCTCTGCCCTATACCAGCATGCACCACCGTTGCCTACTCGCCTCCCACTAGGTGTTAATTATAACACCTTCCCAAAGGGTTGGACGGGGATGTGGGTGGCTGTTTATAAGCTTCTTTTTACGGGGCACTTGTGTGACTGACCAGTGCCATGTTTTTAGACAACTCGGAGGACCAGATTTAGGGAGAACCGTTCCAGCACAGCAGCTGACTGTCGGAGTCAAGCTGGGGTTGAGTGAGACAGTCTGTCAGGGGGGGGTGGGGGGGAAGCTCCAAGCTCCAAGCTCGAAAAGCGTCAGATAATGAGCATATGTCATGATAGTTCTGCTCAAGAGGAAAGAGCCTGAATTTAACCTTCACTTTGCTTGATACATTGGAGAAGATAGGCTGCCACAAGACACCTAATTTTAAATTTGAAGTTTAAGGGAGAGCAGATGGAAGAGAAAGCTGGTCTACTACTAATTTGCTGGTATCACTAGTTTAGTTTAATTGAGGGACGGATCAAAAGGCACACCGAACTCTTGAAATAGGAACAAATCGTGACAGTAAAGGGGGTGATTTAGAGGTTCATATACAGGGCTGTTCACTCACTGTGCATGCACGCATTCATGTGGATAGTTTTCTTGAATTTTGCATCGCTCTCACTCCACGTTCACATTGTCTATTGAGCCAAACTCGCTCCCCCCCACTATGCTTGGCCGAGCGAGCAAGGTAAGAGGTTCAATGACAGTTGAAAGCCATTACTTATTGATACGCCCTTGACCATAAGCGCAGCACATTTTCTGCTTTTCGCCGGGTAAAACGATAGGCACGGGTTGGCCGTTGTGTCCCCGTGTGCTGTTACATACTGCATTAGATCACGAGGACAGGTTGATTTGAAGAGGTGCTTTAGGATGTCAGGAAAGAAACATGGCAACCCTACTTTACCAGGGCAATACACAAACCATTTTGTTAAGTGAACATATATTCAACTTCATATCGACTTTGACATAAATATTCATGGCTTTGCAGTGTATTGTGTAATTATTTGATGTTTCATGTCATGTAAACAATGACCAAATATGGAACTACTGCATCATCGTGCATATATTGCCTGGGGAAGACATCAAGGTGGACGTACAAAGCATTTAGATTAAGATTGTTGTGTTCTACCAGCACTGCAGTAAATGCACTCTTCTTTTAACTAAGACTAGCCTTTCATTTGCCCAACTACTTTGATTTCTCATGCTGTAACGTGTGCAATAGACTGAATCATTCCGGTGCATTTTTTTTCTAAAATTCCATTCATATAGCCACCATTTGAAGGGCAACATTTCCTTGTATCAGCAATTGTTAGCACTGAATGTCACAATAATGCTTTTGAATATATTGAAGTTGTTGTACCTCTTCCAGCCCAGGGTTGCCGGCAGAATGAGTGCCTATTTTCAGTTACATTTCATTGATTGCAATGAGGAAAGCTTTGACTCTTTTGTAATGATGAAACCTTGTAGTAATAAAGATATTATTTTTTGTCTTCTCTCCCCGCCCCTCTCGTCCATGTTGGCACTCAGCAGCGCTTGCTCAAGCAATGCAACTCTCTCTGGGACATGTTATTGACTTTAGTACCCTGACTTGGCTGCAGCAGAGAGAGGCCTGCCCGGAGTGCTAATTTTGTGTTATGTGTTTTTGTCTTTGTCCATTCCCAGAGCAAAACAATAAAGATAGAACAAGTAATATTTGTGTGAACAAAAGCATCCAAACTGAGTTATGCTAAATATATATATTTTTTTTGCAATATTCTCTATATGATATAGGGGCTGAATAGTTAATAAATACCATACAAGATAAAGAATTGAGAATTTACAGAATTGGTGGTCTTCATGGACAAGAAGCTATAGTTACTAAAGATGGCATCATCCACCACTGCCTCAAGTCTTTCCACAATATCAAGTGATGAGGGGAAGATGTATTTAGTTATTTATAGTACTTCTTCTTGGTCTTCCAACAGTTGGAGTTCCAGTGGCCACTCAAATTATATTAAAACACGTAGGCCATTAAGTTTGTGTTTTCTGTGCTGCTGTAGAAACATGGCAGAGGACATGTAGTGTGCTGCGCCAACCTCCTTTGTAGATATTAAAGCTCATTATTAGTCATAAAAAGTTAAGCATTTACAAACTATTTAAGACATACTTGTCAATAGTATGTACCATTTCCACCAAGTCTGTTCTAAAAAAAAAACGCCAATAAACAACTGTACCTTTTAAGAATGAATTAAACAGCTTAGATAGAGACACACGGTCAAACATGAGGGGACTTACTGAGTAGGATGATGACACAAGCAGTATGGCCACGAGTGCTCCGTGGTGAGGCCGTCAGAGAAGGGCAGGACCTCGGGGTTACAGGTCTGCATGTTGCCGCGGCTGTCACAGGCACACACCGCACGATGAGCGTGCTGGTGCTGCTCTGGATGGGGTAGTCGTTGTCTGAGATGACCACAGGGCAGGAAATACAGGCTCATCTCGCGCCGGCTGAACCCGCCCCGCCTTGTCAGGATATTGGCCGTGTTATCTGGAGGAAAGGGAAGGACGGATGCAAATTGGGGCCCAAAAGGGATTGTCAGGGCGGAGATGTTTCATTCACGCTAAAATGAAAATGTCGAGGAGGAACTGCAATCTCAATTCCTTTTTTTTTATGCTCATAATGAAACTTGAGTAGCGATTCCGTAGAACTGCTTGTTGTCAACATCACTTTTTTCAAAATCAGTGAATTATCTCCTCAAGATTTGCTACCTCTGTGAGTGTGTGCTGAAGAACAAAAAATCTGGTGTTAATACCCAGCCTAGGCTATGTAAATGGATATGTTAACATAGGGGTCCACGTAGCTACTTGCCCGTTTACAGAGCCTAGGCTGTGTATTGACAGGTAGCCGATCGTTAGGACATATTAACTGATTTGGGATACATAGTGATTTGGGAAACAAGCGTTCTCCAGAATAACCAATAACGTTGCAGTGTCATTCGGAGTGACTGGCATCTCGGGTAAAGATGTGTGTAAAGTAATGACAACAAACACTTAGCAAAATTAATAACAGCCTTGTGTTATCTGCTCAAAAATGATATTCTTCAAAACGTAATTAAAGAAACAGCTTAATTAGTAGTCATATAGAAAGTCTTCATTCTAAAAGTAGACAGGCACAGTGGTTACACATGGCCACACTTTCCCTGCTAAACTAATTAAAGTCCAAAGTTTGGTTGTTAAAATTCCACTTAGAGAGGAATTTCTCAGTCTCCAATTTTTCATTAGAAAAACTAAGCAATATACTAGAAGGCAATTATATTAAATAGACAAGTAGGATATACAGATCCTAGCTTTTGTAGATTTTCCAAATTGTTAGAGCAAGCCTATCTGCACTACTGCTGCATTTCTATCTCTCTATGAAGGTTGTTTGGAAGAGAACAATTTGACATTTTATTTTTTATTGTTTGACAGATAACAGATTATCCGAAAACTGTCTTTGACACAATGCAGGATACATGTGGGATGACTGGTGCCTGACGTCTGACTGTCACAATGGCTTTTACTCGATAAATGAAAATCCTCGCCAAACAACTCAAAGCGTTTCAAGGAGGGGACTCAAAAGAACACAAACGCACAATGGAAAATGTATAATTTTCCTTGACAAATATGTTGTGAATGTTCTGTCAACGATGAATGATTTTCCCACCACATTTTAAGTGAGACACATGGATTATCTTGAACTTTCATCATGTAAAATCTAATTCGCCAAATCATCTAAGACATACAATCTTAATTTGAGAAATGTAGAATTTTTTTTGTATAATGAAACACAAACAATGCTATCTTACCTTCTCTGTCAACGATGGTGAAGTTGGGGTTGGTGGCACTTATACTGAAGACAAACTTGTGTCCAACGAGGGGCTCGTCGTGTCTACGGCACTTATTGTCTGAATCAGCTGTGAAGAAAAAGAACAAAGTGTGAGGATTATTGAGAGCTTGTCATTTATTGTTGTTCAGCATGGAGCTCAACAAGCATCTTATCTTAAGCACTTTACTAAAAATGGAGGCAGCTTTTTTCCCACTTTTTATTTTAATAAATTCAAAACGTACACTTGTAATGCATAATGTTTCAACGCCTGGCAAAGCAAGACTGCAACCTGTACACACACTGTTGAATAAAACAAACTAACATTTACAGAGAATAACTGAGGCCAATCCAACACAAAAGTAAACTAAGCTGCAATCAGTGAGACATGTTTGGATAATTAAGGGATTTGCTGTCCATCGAAAAGAATCTAAACCTATAAACAAGCTGTGGCTGTGGTGTGAATGACACTTTTCCGCCCTGCACACGGAGGGGGCGTTGTAGCTACATACACATTCTCTCTGTCAATGTCAAGAGGTGACTTGCTAGAAAGACTCTTCCCTCCCGCTAAACTCTTGTTCTCTGCCAACTTCTCCTTGGCTCTTTGCCTGTTAACGCTGGCATTTTTTTTTCATTCTTCCATAGGCTCAAAATAGCAACATGTTGGCTGCTTCAAGCTTAATTTAATTAAAGGGAATGTATTCATGTATATTCCAGCAGTGATTATGCACCTGTGGCACGTCTTCCTAAGAGGTGCATGTTGTGACAGATCCCCCATGGACAGTAATCTGACTTTGACTGAAAGTTACTAAAAAGTCAACTTCCATCTCCCAGTGTGCTCGGTGTCCATGTATAATCTTAAAATGTGCTTTTGTACGGTGTGCATTGATCCATGCAACATGACTTTGCGGTTGCATTACTATGCCATTACCATATAAATGCTAATGCACAATATTTTTTTGACTATAACAGTCTGAGAAGATGTCAAAAAATGTGTGTTACTGTGACACATCATACAGATTCAGTATGTTATAAAGGAGTATTTTGGTGCCATTTAGTGTTGACAGTTCTAGATTGCAACGCTCCTAATGCCTCCCGTTCGGAGAATTTACAAAAGCTACGGTGGCCTTCAAGGACAATAAGCTACGAAATATATCATCATCCACCACTGCCTCAAGTCTTTCCACACTATCAAGTAATGAGGTGAAGATGAGTTTAGTAGGAGTGTGGATTTCAGTTACCTGTCCTGCTTTGACATTCTCACAGACAAACGTGTCGTAGGACATGGCAAACTCCGGGCGTTGTCATTGACATCTAACACCTTGATGAACACAGGCACTCTGGTCGTCTGACGTGGGTTATCTGAAACAAATATATCAACGTATCGTCAGCATACACACTCACCACGCATAAATCGTCAAGACTAACCATACAATCCAGAAGCATTTTTCGTCAAGAGTAATGTAAAATCCAACAATGATTGTTATAGAATTCAGAAACATCTATTTACTTATTTCAGTGGCCACCACGGAGACATTGTGCCACTTGGACATTTCCCTGTCCAGAGCCTTCAGTGTTGTGATGGTCCCATTCACAGAGTCGATGTTGAACAGCCTCTCTAGATCTGTGTGCCGATCAATGGAGTATCTGGCAGAATGACACACACACACGCACCACACACACACACACACACACACACACACACACACACAACAACACACACACACACACACACAACAACAACACATGTTATTTGCTATCGCCAACTTTCATATCCCACTGTAATTTGAATATGCAACACAATAGCCAGAGTGGCATTTATCTGCGTGGGAGACAGGCAGGCGCCATATGTGTGAAAAAGAAAAGGCGGCTCGGAGCTGTGTGAATCGATACAGCAAATTAGGCTCTTTCACTTTGACTTTGTGCCGTGCCACAGAGGGCTTACATAATAAACAGTGTCTGTATTCACTTCACAGCTCTGCCGCCATCTTACACTGGGGAATGACCAGGAGGGGATGATGAATAATATCCTTTTCTTCACTCCCACTCACACACACACACACACACACACATTGACACAGACACACACACACACTGAGACACACACACACACACACACACACACACACACACACACACACACACCTCACACACTCAGACACTTGGCCCCGGCTGAGGGATTAGATTTAGTCAAGTGGGCACATTTTCATCTCCTCGCTAAAGAAACTGATAAGAGGAGACTTTGTATCTTCTACCATGCGCTGCTTGTTTTCTTATTGATTTTATACTTGTGTAATTAAAGCCGGAACAATGAGGTTTGGAAACAGTCAAATTACCACAATAAGGCGTCACACCCACTTGGGTTGGCGAGGAAAAGATTTTCTTTAAAAAAAAAAAAAAAAAATTGATTCACTTCTAAGACATGTTATGGAAGCAAAATAGCTCAATTCTCAAAATTGAGCAGTGTTTGAAAATAACAAGCTATTTTGCCTGACGTGTCTCGCCTTTTAACACCTGCATGGGGTATGCATTTGTTGTGAAACGCATTGGTACGGTTGTGGCATTTGGCTATAACCCTCTCGCACTAAGGTCTAAACACTTGAGTGAGTGAGTGAGTGAGTGAGTGAGGCTGTGTTCGAAAACCTTACTAATGTCCTCCCTCCTACATACTGTCTCTACTTAACGATCTATTGTGTATACAAGGTTTGTCTGACCGTTTACACTGAAGTATACAGAAGCAATAAGACTTCAAAAAACAATTGACGTCAACATTAGTATGGAGTAGGACGTTATTAGGGTTTTTCGAAACACAGCCTCAGTGAGTGAATGTGAGTGTGTCTGTCTGTCTGTCTGACTGGCATATAGCCTAGCTTACTTGACCGGCTTGTTCTCAGCGTCGGGGTCCCTGGCCGACACCACTCCCACGAAGCTGCCGGCGGCCGTGTCCTCGTGCACCTCGATGATGTAAGGGTTCCGCGAGAAGACTGGCGGCTCGTCCACATCCTCAACCGTCACTTTCACCGTGGCGTAGTCTTTGAACTGCAGGCCGTGGATGAACCGCGCGTCTAAGTAGGAGTTTCTCACCTCCACTCTGAACTCAAAATCCCGCTTGCTTTCGTAATCCAGCGCCTGGAGAAGTGATGAAAGAGCATCACGAGTCAAAAGCTAAGTTATAACTGTAGACTTTTTTTTTTTTTTTTTTTTTTTGCATAAAAAACAGAAGGTTGTCCGCCTCCGGGATTGTGATAGTTCAATTCATTGCATTTCATTTGTCCTGCCCTTTTTTTTTTATATCACTGTCTTATTTATTCACCACTCTAAATTCTTAAGCTACAAATCTCCAAGTGAGGAATACTGATCTGGGAGATTTTAGGGAGGGGAGGGGGGATGTGGTGGTGTGTGTGTGTGGGGGGGGGAGGGGGGGGTAAACTAAAAAGAGGTTTTCGAGCAAAAAAGACTGCTTTATATTATTCATTTCACAGGCTTAGGGGGGGTATCTGATTCTACACCACTGCGGTTCAAAAATAAATTCCGTCATATGTCTTTTTCTACAAGCATAAACGTTATCATGGGGCCGTTTGCTAAGCTGGAATTGTACTGTACTGACATTCCATTGAAGTTTAAAATGCACATTTTACACAAGGCGAGATAAAAAGGCAGCTCGAGTTTTAAAGGTGCAGTGTGTAATATTGGTGTATTTTGGCGTTATCTATAGTGGTGAAAGTTCTACATAGCAGTGTCCTCTTGCATTCGGTAATATACAGAATATACAGTGGCCTTCAAGGACAGGAAGCTAGTTAGTAAAAATGGCATCGTCCACCACTGCCTCAAGTCTTTCCAGTATGTATTCAATAGTACTTATTTGTCTTACCAACAGGTGCATTTCCAGCAGACATCCAATACTATATAACACATGTGGACGGTGCTCTTGCTTCTATGTTGATATAACACACTATCATAAGGTAATACAATACAACAACAACTTTTATTTCCAAGCAATTACACACTAATTGAAATATATATATATGCATACTTATATTCCAATTCTACCAAGACTGTTTTGAAAAATGTTAAAAAAAATGAACACAAAAACCTGAAAAAGTCGAGAGAATATCCGAACGAATGAAGATTTAAACTACCTTTCAAAGAAGTAACAAGAGAGCAGGTTTGCTTGTCTGGGCTTTAGATGGGGATTACATTCTAAAAGAGGTAGCCATATTTACCTTGAAGAACGTTCTCTTGAGATTAATCTCCCAGACATGACATGACGTATCATTTCAAATGCATTTAATTCCTTGAAACACTTGAGCGTTTCTTAAAGACTGAGAGGCTTTTAGCTACAGCTGCACGAAGAAAAAAAAATCTCACTTGTCTATGTGAAGTGTTTTGTCTGATTGCAAAGCCATTATCAATCAAGCCATAGCTACACCACAATTGCCAACAGTTGCTGTGTTTGATGCTGGAAGTGTTATGTGCTTAAAACAGTATGCAGTAAAAAGTACATAAAAAAGACTATATAGCAAAAAAAATAGGTTACCCTTTTGACTATGATGACTCCCTCTGTGTGGTTTGGTCAGTGATGATATTGAACATGTCATGACCACCAACGATACTGTATTCCATTTCAGCGTTACGACCAATATCCGGGTCGTCGGCCTTTATACGGCCAATGGCACTTCCAATCTCTGCAGACTCCACAGCGGTCACACGGAAGGAATCTGTACACACACACACAGTGAATGAAACAAATGAATGTGTGTGTGTGTGTGTGTGTGTGTTGTGTTGTTGGTTGGTTGTGTGCTTGTGTCTCATGACTGGTGTGAGGCATTTGTCTTTACATCAGAGGTTTGTGAGAATATGTTAACTCCCATTGAAATCAAAATTATTACACGTTGCTGATAAATGCTGTGTTCTGTTTGTCAATCACAGCATTATACGGCCTGGTATCTTCTCGCATAACTGACCGCTGTTAAGAATAATTCACTGTTGATATGGGTAGCAGACTGTCATTACGGACAGTGCTTTGATCACTTTATGCCATATAAATCTGCTGATAGATGTCTGCAAAAAGTGACATACCACCACAAAAATCACTTTTCTGACATTACTTTGACTGTATATGGAGAGCAGGGACCTTGGGAGTTATGGTTAATGTCCGAAAAGAGCGTACTCATGAAGATATATTTAGTTGATTTAGTTAATAGCCCTGTAATCATTGCACAAGGGATAATGTGTAGCGAACAGGTCACCAAGAGAAATAAAGACCTTGAAGGAGACCAATTAACTAGGCCACATTGTCCCTTGATATGGTAAGGCATAGGCAGAAATGTCTCCTTACGGTTGGCAAAGCGTGGCGGACTGTCATTGACATCTGAGAGGGTGATGCTGATAGTGGTGGTTCCAGAGAGCCCACCAGTCTGTCCAGCCATGTCTTTAGCCTGGATCACAACCTGGTAGTTTTCCTTTACCTCTCTGTCCATGCCGGGCAGGATGTCTTGATGGTGCCTGAGGAAAAAAAAAAAAAAAAATAATTACCATTAGTCCATTCCCATTACTTTTTTACCACTTTTTTTTTTACCAATTTAAAGCAAAACTTCATTTTGCTAAATTGATTTGCTGCCTCTACTGAGAGTGAGATAAGATAGATTGGCGTCAGTGCCATCTCTGTGCTCACAACCATGTCCCCGTGGAAAATTGCATTCTATACTCACTAATTTGGTTGGCCAATTACGTTTTCGAGAGGAAATTCATTTGCTTTTGCCTGGATTATGTTTCCTAGCAACGTATTTTTTTTTCCTTCTGCTACACTTATGTAGGAGGTGGTTGGCGTGGATGGGCGTACAAAGTGCAGGGCATTAGCATACTGAGTGAGTCCTGACGCCCGTGTGTGTGTTTATGTATTTTTGACACAGACAATCCGTGAGGGTTTGCCAATCCATAAATACATTATTTGAATTTCTTGTCAGCTAGGTGCTATGTTACAAGTACACTCAAGGGTCGTTTTGGTTTTGAGGTTCAGACTTCAGAATTGTTAAGAAAAATGTACACTTCAAGGTGAAGACAGGACTTCTGAGGTGCTGAATGTAAATGAAGTCCCAGCTGTTGTGAGTCAAGGAGCAAGATGCACTGCCTGAACTGTATGTTAAACCGCACTGCCCTGTCTCTTATCTCTTTAGAGTTAAATAAACCCACTCACTGTGTACACATACGAGTGTGCACTTGTTTGAATGGGGCCTTTGACAGAGCCAGCCTGTCTCTCTGATTCTAGATGACAATGTAACAGAGCTGTATGCCCTCTTTAACTCACAGATGAAACTGACATTCACCATCTCTCCTCTAACTCTTTTTGTGAGACGGCGAGAAAAGCACACTTCACAAAATGTACGATTTTACTTCAATCCAATTTCAAACAAAGCTGCAAAGAGCCGGTGGTTGAATAATGGCTTGAAAAATGCTTTTCCTTTTCATATTTTTTATGACTCACAGACACAGTGAATGGTTTGGTTAATGAGTGGTTTTCTTCAGAAAGTGAAGATAGAAAAATGGTTTTAGAAAAGTACTGCAAGCACCACAGTATTCAGAATACTGTGGTGCTTGCAGTACTTTTCTAAATACATTCAGTTGCACCAGCTGTGTTCTGAGTTCTAATTGAGCCTAGTTTGAAAATAAGGGTGATGCTTTACAATAGGGGTATACGTATTAACTGTTAGTAAATGCATTCTGAACATCAAATGATCATCAACGTACCATACATAAATTCGTAGGAAACGCCTTAACCTTAACCTTAACCTTACCTTAACCCTAAGCCTTAACCAATGGTTAGGTATTGCTTAACATAGTTAATGCCTAACCAAACATTAACTAACCATGATAACAAAACATTAACAGTTAATTAATGTCCCCCCATTGTTAAGTGTTAACAAAATAAGTATACACATAACTTGGAGTGCACTGCAAAAGCTAGTTCTTATGACGAGGCGTACATGCTAGTTGAAATTCCCATGTAGTTACTACTTGAAGGACAACATCTTCAGGGATGTCAGAGATGTGAATTGTCTGACCGTTTTCGTGAGCAGATACAGATAGCGAGGATCACACATAGTTATTTCCCCCACCGGCTTAATACAGAATCCGGTGAGGCACAATTCTAGGTTCACAAGGGCACGGTGAGCACATACAGCCATTATAATAGGAGTGTGTGGCTCTCGCACTACTGCAACGCTTCTGCAACTGTGTCCAACTGCCATCGGCATCCAGGCAAAACACCTCGTCAGATGAAGTGGCTTGATTCCCAGATGTGGTGGGCTGCATTGATGGGGCGCCCAACTCCCAATTGAAGGCCCCCAGGTGCCACCCGAGTGTGTATGTGTGTAAACAGAAACTGTGATTTTGATTGGCCTCGTTCACTGATTTATCCTGTGCCAGACTTCCTTTTGATTGGTGGACTTTGAAGAAGGGGAATACTATCGGGATATACAGGGGAAATGCATTTGAGCTATGTATTGGTTTCTTGGAGAGAAAATTAGGTTGCCTGAAAACATGGTTAGCCATACTGAAAAAAGCGCTTGTTGACAAGGGTGGTTGAAATGTATGTGATGTGCTGTAGTTGATGGGAAATGTGTTCCAAATCCCTACAAGTATAAGCTTGTTTTGTGTGAGTATTATTATTGTATTATCTTTTATATACAGTATATGGACAATAAGTGTGAATAACAATTATTTCTAATGCATCCATTTAATACCCAATTGCAAAATAAATAGATGAAACATGATTAAAGTCCAGTAACTTATTTATACAGTGGGAAAACATATGATGTTAGAGATGGATTCTCACTCTGTGGCTACTGTCGCTGTCCAAGGTCCTGAAATATATACAGGAGTTCAAAGCAATTCATGAACATGTTGTTTGTAAAGGGCCTTGCTCATATAAGAAATGCATTCCCTATGCATTATATTATTGTTCCAGCTGAAGGTAGTCACTCCCATTCAATTTGACAAGGACGGTCTATGTAATAAATAAGAAAGAATATGAACAACATTTCAAAATAATTTGAACAAATACACATATTTTCAATGACATATTTTTACATTGGATACATTTTGTCAATGGTATCTGTGACCTCTTCTTTCAATTGTGTTAAATGTGCAGACGGGTTGGTTTCCGATTCCTCTTGTAGCCTCAATATTGTGTGCTTGAGTTGCTGTTCCAAACTCTACAGTATAAAGCCATTGCACCTCAGGGCTCTCAGTGTCCTCCGTTAAGGCTCCTCTCTCTTCACAGCATGTCTGACCGACTGTGGAACAGCTGAACGGTCAGAAGGAAGGAGAGAGTGAAAGAGAGTGAGATGGATAGAGGAGAGAGAGACATAGAGAGAGAGAATGAGCGAGAGAGATAGAGAGAGAGAGTGTTGACTGCTTAAACCCGCTCACCCGTGGAAGCATTATCTTGTCGGCTGGCATCTTGATGATCCATCTGAGCGGATGAGTGGATTCCAGGCACGCTAGAGCAGATTGACAGGCTGGGCGGACTGGCTCTCTGACACAGGGCCAGGGCATGGGCATGGGCATGGGGATGGGGATGGGGATGGGTGTCTGACAGTTGGCAGTCTTGATGGTCTTCAGAGTGTGATGACATGTCTTTTACCACAAGCAACCGATACTTCTCACTGCAGGTGGAACTTCTTCAATTATGTCCGTAGACCTCTGATGAATAAGGTCCTCACCCCCTGGCTTGGGTGCTGACTATAGCCGGATGCCCCTCGCTCTCTGTCACCTGCCTTTTTTAGGCCGATACATTTTTGTTTTTTCACCTCTTGCACTTCCCTCAGCTTGAATTCCTTTTTGAATAATGGCGTGAGTTCTCGCTCGCCATCTCTCAAGATTGTAAGTTAGCCATGCTGTTATTGCACTTCGGAGTCAAGCTGTGGTGTATTTTCCTTCACAAGATGTAATACTGCCATGACTACATGACCTGGTAAGTTTGTATGTTATGCAAACTTGCTTATCCAAACAGTTTAAAGGTCTTGTTTTACACAGCATACAATCTGACGGTATATTAAATGGATCTTCTACTGAAAAAGTACTTTCTTGTTTAGGTTATTAGATTATTTTTGAATGGATACCCACTGTAGTAACTCATTTGTTTAAAATGGTTAGTAGGCACTACTGACTTAAAAAGAACATTGCACATACATGTAATAAAGCATTTACAGCTGGTGCAACGGCATCTGATTATTCATGTTGAAAAAAAAACATTTATCAGGAAAATAAAATATGTTTCAAATGAATTAGTCATCTCATGTATGTGTTCATAAATCTAATATACAGTTTTCTTGAAATACAGTAAACGCTTCAATAGATAAGCAGCACTGACAAGCAGATGAATCCCATTTCTTCTTACTTAATTTCTCAGAAACCCTTGAAGAACTGAACAGTTCATGCCCTCCCGTTCACAGACTCGCATATCATTAAAAAAAAACACATCCGAGAGATCTTTCAGCTGCTGCGATTGACTCACCGTTTTCCGAATCCACAGAGAAATAGGGTTGTCCCTGTAGAATGCTATAGACGAGCTTGGCACTGGTCCCATATGTTTGATCGTCGGCATCAGTGGCAGTTACAGTGACAACAGATGTACCTGCAAAAAAAAAAAAAAAAAGTTTAATTAAGTCAAGTTTAATGCCAAGGCACGATCAAGCGAACTGCCTCGACTGTACATCACAGCAATGCAATGAGTCAAACTTCTATAATCACTGATTTTTTTTAAATTTCAAACAGCAGGGCCCTGGAGAAAAGCTAATTAGTTAGCAAATTAGTTGGCTAGAAAAAAAAAGTGATTTATTCGTAAAAATCAATCAGGAATTTGGCATTAGTGTTCAATTCCTTCCGTTTTTTAAAGACATAAGAATGTTCCTGCTGCAATGGCTTAAAATGTTAAAGTGAAGTGATTGGCTTGCAGACTTTGGCTGAGCTTTTACTGGAGTTTCAGTACAAATATAATTGGTATGATTAAGGCTTGGTGTTGTAGTAGATGGATGTCTTACATATCACTAAAGTTGGAATGTCTATGTCAGTTAGGCTTTAAGTAAAGATGTATCTTCCCTTATGTTCTAGAGACTCCCAAAGTATCATACAGATAACTCTCCATTTGCTTCACTTCCACCTTTCTGATGTATCCCCTTTATGATGTCATAAGGGGTGAAGCCACACCCTCTCATTACCAGTTTAATATAGCACTACCCACACCTGTGATAAGCACAACCCCAGATACCCCAAACTAATCAGTGTTCTGACATTACAATAGTGAACCTGAAAATGAGCATTATACAGTATGTTACCTTTTTAAAGGTCAATCATGTAATGAACACACATGCACACGTTATTTATGAAGCATCAAAAGTAAAGCAAAAAATGCGGTGTTCCTGAATTAGCATGAATCATTTTTTCCAAGCAATAGAAACAGTGCTGCCTTTAGCTTTAGCAAGGTCGCATCACTGATGCATTCCTCTTTTTCTGACCTCTGTTGTCGGAGCCAGACACTTGGCAACATTTGGTACATACTGAAAAGCTCCTACCGAGTTGCTGGAATAGAATTACACATGGAGACTTTATGATTGTGTATGTATGCATTCAGGGAATCTGTATTGGTATGAATATGCGCATAGACACTGTATTTTTTTTTCACTCATGGAACACTGCCTTTTTTATGTCCCACTAGAATTAGACCCGCCATTTTGTAGCATAATTGACGATATGAAACAGTATCATCATTCATCAAGCACTCAACAGAAACACAGGGACCCTTTTTGCACCCAACCCTTTCCCCAATCCAATCTGAATAGGGATTCAATATGTCTATTTTCTTTCTGCTAATTTACAATTTCTAAAAAAAGTAGTTCCACAAAGAAATACTGAATCTAAAAGTAAGAGCTCAGATCTTTGAGATACCCTGTCATCGCTCGCCCCTTTTCCATATTAAGTCCAACATAATAATCCACCCAAGCGTTTCAATAACACCACATTTGCAAATACTGTCCTTGGCATTCAGGGGACCTCTGTTGTGTCCTTTTTTTCGGGTCCGACTCGTCTCCTTGCATACTAATGAACCCTTGAACATCTGTCCCACTTAGTCCCTTGCACCGATAGCATCAAAAGGGGGGGGGGGCTGATTTTTCATGGTGGCTGCTTGATTAAGCAGTGTGTTTCGCTCTGAACACATAAGGGCCATTTATTAGTCCAGGGATGAGTAGTCGTGACCCTGGCCCACCTTTTACTGCCGGCATCCCGCACAGCTGAGACATCTAAGAACAATGTATTATGAATTCCTAATGGCGGCCATTGTTATTTGTGTCACCAATAGACAATGGCCCATTTGTTTCCCTTGATTGCTCCCGTGTGTTAATTTGAAGGTCGCATAATAATTGAGCATTGATTTTCAAGTCCGTGCATTATTTTCATAAGCTTTTGTTTGTTTGTATTTTGATTGGTTTATTTGTTTCTTTGAATGGAAATGAAGTGGAGTGCATTGAAGCAAATCTTTAATTGGAAAATACTTGACATTTAAACTGTCAATAGTCTTGCAGCCTATTTAAAAAATGGCAAATGGCATTTTCTTGATATGAATGCTCAATGAGCCGGACCAAAACAAACAAACCACACAGTGACTGGTCTTATTCTGATTGCCGGATCAGTGTTGCTTGCAAAATCCCATTCATTATATAATTCTATGTTTTTAAAGATACATAAAGTATGTCTGTAACAAGTGATTACTATACAGTATGTGTTTATTGTTTTTTTATTTATTAGATTTGATACTTTGTTCTATAATCAAAGCAACACATCAAACCAATTCAGCTTTTTAAGTGGCAACACCACACTTTCAGTTTGTGTTAATTACTTGCACCACCTCTGGACAAAAGCGGTAGAGTTTTTTTTACAAGCTTTAGTTCATTGGTGAGCATACCATGACAAAGGCCAATTACAGAAAATATCGTTCTTTTCACTGATGGGTCTCGTTTGCTGTTATAATGTATGATCGTCAGACGGAAAAATTTGAATGTTTCAAAAAAATTAAAAAGTTCTTCATAGCTACTTTAATGCATTATAAAATGAGTAGCCAACTAACTGAAATGTTGACAAACCAATTCAGCTCTCAACTAGAACACAACCACAACTTACCGACTTCAGACATTTCGGGGACGCTGGCGAAGTAGATTTCCTTTGCGAACTTCGGCGCGTTGTCGTTGATGTCGTGAATCTTGATGTTGAACTCTGTGTCTGGCTCCAGCTCTGCTAAGGTGTTCCTGTCCGTCACTTTAGCAACGAGCGTGTACATGGCTTTCTCCTCCCGGTCCAATCGTTTGGTGGCGTGAATGTCCCCTGACTTCTCATCTATAATGAACAGGGTGCCCGCCCCTTCTCCGGTAAGAACGTACTTCACATTGCCCGCGCCTCTGTCCATGTTGGAGTGCAGCTAAAAAAAAACAGATAAGGCAAGGCAAGTTTATTTATATAGCACAATTCAGACACAAGGCCATTCAAAGTGCTTTATAGGGGCAATATTAAAATACATAATACACATTAGAAAAGCGAATTAATAGAAATAAAACATTTAAAAGCTAACTAGATACATGTTATAAATGGGGAGTCTTTAAAATGTTCATAAAGATATATTCACACCTGATTTGGATGAGAGGTGCATCGGAAAAAAAACAGTTAAACTATACAAAAAAAAAACTCCCAAACACTATCTGGTGTCTCTCTCTGATAATCATTTATTGGTTGACCTAATAATAAGGCAACGTTTCGGTTATCACACCTTCATAAGGTTCTTATATAGGTAGAAAAACTTTTACCAAGAGGGGGATGTATTGTAAAAAAGAGACTTGGCAACCTATTTATATATATATATATTATGTATTGCCCTTCATGCTGACAAAAATAGCTTGTGTAACCATTGGCAACAGTACATATCCCACCATAAAAGAGTCTAGGATATTTACACAGACATTGACCTTGAGAACCTCTCCACATAATAACAACATATTTGGCTCCCTTGTTGTAAACACAGAGTATATGTGGTATAAGAGTTGCTGTTTTCTGTGGGTTAAAATGTTCAACATTCCCTCATAAATAAGTTAAAAAAAGTTAAATTTAATTAAAACATGTAAAGTATCCCCAAGGCTTATTTGCCTTCAGGGATTACTGAGGAAATGATGCTTTCTCCACAAACCTCCGTTTTAGCTTTTAACCGTTCACCAAATTGTTCTATTTAAATTTAATTTAAAACCATTACCGGCACCAGTTCCAGGTACATTGTGCTAACGTGAATGCCCTGCTGTCCTTACATGCCTCTGTCTTGCACAGTTTATTTCATACCACTGCAATTGCATATTTGAAGGATAAACAATGTTGAATTATTTACAAGAAAAAGTCCTCCAAGTCAAATGTGTCATCTCGTCATTAAGAAAATATAACAGACTTGACTTGATTTTGCCATGTGTTTCGCTCCAAACATTTAAAATATCCTTGTACCAAACTCATCAAAACATGCCTTCATAGATAGTAAAGACTTAACCGAGTTTGCCTTTTACATCCCTGAAGTTCATTAATTGAACATGCAGTAAATCACCACTACATGCCCATGGGCTCCTTTGGGGAATTAGATTGAATTAAAGTGTTCTGCCAAGGGAACTTTGACTTTCATTCACACCACACAGCCAAGAGATTTATATAAAAAAAAAAAAACATTGCGGCGACACTCTTGAAAACACTGAATTAATGGTGTCAACCCCTCATAGGAAATCTATCTGTTTCAGTCTAAGACCCTGACATGGAAGTGTCAAGTGCGGACATCCTCTATTAGCTCAGAACCAAATTAGTCTTGGATTTTTCTTCTACAAATTGTGCTTTTGTGAAAAAAAATATAAAAAAAAAAAAAACCCGGACCTACAGCAAGAACTGCTAAGATTAGTCACCTCTGACCTATCTGTCACCTTGAAGCCAGTTCCGGGTGTCACTGGGGGGATTAATGGTGGCGTGTTCTGTGACAGACACTTGATTCAAGCTCATTATCGCACTGGAATCTGTCAAGCTATATATATATATAGAGCACTATATCTCTAGGGGTTCACATTGTAAATGACATGTAGTTAGGGGACCACAGAAAAGTGTACGTCAGTAAAACTTATTAATATTAATGTTTTCTGCATGCTGTGAGGAAACTAATTATCTTTTTTTTTTTCTTTAGCCGCAGTTGGAAGAGTGATGTCAACAGTACGAGTCTGAATGGGAATCATAAAAATGCATTGCAAGGCTGCTATAGCCATTCTCTGGTAGACTTATATATATATAAAAAATTCCAGTGAAAACATGATGCTGTCAAGTTCAAAATGAACAATATGGCAGGGGGTATTTGCCGTGGTGTTTGAAAAGTATTTTCATGCAGATGAACTCCATTATCCCGAGTCTATTAAAAAAAGAGGACGATCCCTCAGCTTTGAATCCTCCACATATATTTGCGTTCGGGGGCCGATCTAGTCATTGTTCGGTGAATATGAATTGTCCCCTGAGCCGTAGAGCAGCGAACCAAGGATTTATGTTGGTTATGGATGTGACGGCTGCTGCTGCTTGCTTGCTGCAGCTATTGACTAGGATGTGACAGGGAGAACAGGCTAGAGCTTGTATGAATTGTTGCATTCAAATGTGCTTTGTATCTGGGTTCTGTACTGTATGTGCATTTACTCCCATGAAAAAAAAAAAAAAAGTATGGCAGTTCCAAAGTCACCTTTTCTCCCTTTTGAATTCATTGTGTGCATGGATGGATGGTGATTTATTATTGGCTATAGAAGACATTAGCACATGTCATGCTGAAGTACTGTACAATATAATAAGAACATTTATCATCGCTGATACTCAGAACTGCTATACCATTCAACCGCACTATAATTAGGCCCACACTGCAATACAGACCACAGGAACTCATTTATCCATATATTTTCTTTGATTGTATTGTCTTCTCCTGGATGGATTCATCTGATTATTACCATATGTTTTCCAGTCTACATCCTATTAAAAAAAATAGGAACCTTCGAAGCAAATAGAACAAAGCAGCCAGCCATCAAAGAAGTGTGTACCCTATGCAGCCTAGCTGTCTATAGGAGTAAATCAAGTATTTGCAGAACCTACTGCGGTGTATTCTTTTCCCCTTAGTCCACACGGGGATGACGCAGGCCCTTACCTTGTTTACTTTAGCTAATTATTGCATGTCTACATTACTTCAGCTTCCTAATCATATGAGTAAACAGATATTTCTCCCCCATGGCTGTATAGATTTCCACCGAGCGCTAGTTCACATATGGAGGGGATTTTGCAGAAGTAAGCAATGTTGTATATAATAAATAAGAGTGGCCCCTGTGCAATTAATTCTGTTTGCTGAGGCACTGTGCCCGCAGCGTGACAGGGTTTAAGATTTAATTTCTGCAGGGATATCTCATAGAATATGGATTAAAAGTATACAGGGTAGTGACTCCTGTTGTTAGTTTTGTTTGTATATGTCCAAGTGCACTAAACTCCCAAGCTAACATGTAGTGTAAACTGAACACATCTAGTACAGCCATCGAAGACAAAATGGCATCGAACACTTGACACAAGTGTGCCACAAAGTATTTTCAAACAGCCTTATGCAAACCAATCAAATGTTAGCAGAATAGCACACTAAATTTACGTGGGCTTTAGTGGCTTTCCTTTCAAGGCCTTGCAAACACACAAACACATCCCCCTTTTTTCAAGGCCCTTACACGACATCAGAAGCACAGAAGAGAGCCTTGATGAGTTAAAATCGCCTTTGCACAAACACTGAGGAATTGTCAGTAAAGCAGCAAAATCATTGGCAAGTCTTGTCAGGTCTCTGGTAAGCATTGCTCGCTGCTGCAAAGAGGAGATAGCAAAATAGAGCGCAGGGACGGATACAGAATAATTACTCTTCCTCTCTCTCTCTCTCTCTCTCTCTCTCTCTCTCTCTCTCTCTCTCTCTCCTCTCTCTCTCTGTCTCTGTCTCTTAAGACATAGGGAGAATCCCTCACTATTTGAACACTGTACTATAATGTATTGTATGTTAAAGTTGAAGCTTACAGTATGTCTAGAGCACACTTTTTATTTCATGACTACTAACATTGAAGAAAGACGTATCTACTAGCGAGGGCTTGCAAAAAACCTCAAGGATAGCTATTTGCAAAATACAAATACAGCAAAGTGGGCTACACATTGCGTATTCAAATTCAGCACAGCACATTTTTCCCTTTACCAGGCACAAGACAATGCAGTGTGCGGGGGGAATTTAATGGGATTTTATTCACATCAAACACGCCACTCAAACACCCCAGAATCCCACAAAGTTTGTGGTTGTATTGCTCAGCATTGCAAGTGTTCACACTTCACAGCCCCCTGCTTAAGAAGTAGGGCACCACAGCTGCAACACACAGGAGAGAGAGAGTGCTCACACTCATTAATGGCCCCCGTGAAAAAGTCAATTCAAAATGAGATTTCGCTCTTATTTTTCTATTTATTTATAGCTGGTGCATGCACATCCACTCGCACACTATGTTCACAATCATAAAATATTCCACGTTTTTTTTCTTTTTCTTTCTGTGTTGACAATTGCCACTGAGCGAGTCAAAACCTCCACTTTGACTAATGCAGTTACCTCGCCTGTCATTCTTTCTGTGAGGTATCAGTCAGCGAGTGCTCAGTATGTAAGCTTCAAAGCGGGCATGTCTTTTGAACACACTTGATAAGCAGGCATAAGCTGCATTTATTATATAGTATAGTGCTGCCTGGCTGATGCAGTATAGTGGTGGTGCACCGCTTCCTTTTTTTCAGTTAAAAAGCAGAGGCTGCTACAAAGTGCGGGGCTAGTTCTTTACATCACATTTGATTGGCCCTAATCAAGAAATCAACCTCAAGTGACAGCAGGCCAAGTGTGTGTGTGGGTTGATTGGAGAGGGTTTGATTGAATGTGAAATAAACAAGATCTCCCATGGTGCATCTGCAAAAGGCCATTAAATGATCTTTATGAGGAAGACCATCAAGGCTTTTTTTGATGGCTTTTGTGCTGGGCATGAAAGTGCTTTTTGCATTTGGTCTTGGTTTATTGTCTTTTCCCCCCTCTCTCTCTCCATCTTATTCTTCCTCTCCTTTCTCTCTCTCTCTCTCTCTCTCCTGTCAGTCTTTTAATGTGCGTGTGTTCTGTCTTTCTTCATATATATTAGCCTGCCTGTCTTCCTAACTGCCTGTCTGTCTTTCTGTCGATCTGCATTTGTTCTGTCAGTACATCTTACCATTGCTCTTATCTATCGCTTTATATGTCACTGCCTGCAACTAATGATTATATCCATTGTCTTTCAATCTCACGAAGACCATTAAAATGTCCTGGATAGTCCTGAACTTGCTTTGAAAAAAATATGACCAATGGCACTGCGAATAAAACAGTAATGAGAAGGATCATAAAAGAAGAATCTATCTATTTATCTATCTCTATCTTATCTATCTCTATCTTCTATAATATATATATCTATCTATCTATCTATCTATCTTTTATCTACTATCTATCTATCTATCTATTCTATCTATCTATCCATCTATCTATCCATCTATTCACCTATATATCCACCTATCTTCATCCATAGATAAATATCGTGATTTACACTCGTAACTACAACATGCTCCTCTAGTGAGGTTGTTAGGCAATTAACAACCTCAGTAGTTACTTGAAATTGCAATAATAACAACATGTAACAATAGGCTTTTGATATATCATATATTGTGACCGATGTATCGTGATGCTTATCGTATCGTATCGTGAAGTCCTTGCCAATTCCCAGCACTATATCCCTTATATAACTTGTTCTCTTTCTATCTCTGTATCTATCATTTAACTCGGCCCCTGTTTATCTGTCTCTGTCCCCAGCTCTTTCTGTCTCTCTCCGTCTGAAAGTGCAAAGTTAAACCGATGAAATTAGTGATACGGATCGCTACCATTCGCCCCTTCTGTAAGGCGGAGTGGCTGTGTGTGTGTGTGTGTGTGGTTTGCCCTATTTCCCTTTACTCCTCAGTAATTCATTACAGCCTTGTGTTTTTTTTCCTGACAGTTTAATAGTGAATGATATTGGACACAGAAATAACGTGTGTGTGTGTGTGTGTGTGTGTGTGTGTGTGTGTGTGTGTGTGTGTGTGTGTGTGTGTGTGTGTGGGAAATGGCTGTCACGCGGCAGACGTTTTGTGCCACGACGTCCCATCAAATGTTCAAAGTGTCGAGGAAGAAAGCCACGTTGGAACCAGTCACTGACATATCAAGGGACGGCCCCCTTTTTCAGTGTGCTTCATCAGATAACACAACAAGAGGTGAACTTCATTGACCCTGTTCGTGATTGATATGTTTTGTTCCACCCCCCCCCCCCTTCCCTCCTCCCTCCTCCCTCCTTCCCATTCCATTTATTTTCGGTGTTCCTTTTCTCTTTTCCGCATCAAAATGATGGTTTTGTGCAAAAAGGAAGTTGTCATATCCTACCCTACTCAACCTTGCACCAGACACTTGTTTACTCCGGAGAGTGAGGTGTGTGATGAAAGCCCGCTTCCCTCTGAGGAAAAATTGGCTTGTCGACAGTCACCGCATTTCCCCTCCCTCGAGTTGATAACTGTAGCGCTCCCCCATCACACCTGTCTTTATGGCGCTAGCACGGGTGAGCTGACAACAACTTCTCTGATCTGAGTGTGTGGGGAGGGAGAGGAGGGAGGGAGGGAGGGAGAGGGAGCATTGTCCCGAAACGGAGTCTGTTTTTTTTTTAGAATCTTTGGAGAGAAAGTGTCTAGCAAAGGCGTCAAACCACCTCTCTGGAGATATCAGGCTGGTTTTTGTAGGGTTTAGTTGCCTTGTCCTTGACCTTATATTGATTAGTTAATTTGGTCTTAACTTAAAGGTTACAGTGTGTAAAATGGAGTATTGTAATTAAGGTGAGTGTAGATTACACCTCCTTGCTAACCCCTCCAGTTGCAGCAGAAGCTACGGTGGCTTTCAAAGACAATACGCTAATTACTTAAGATGGCATCATCCACCACTGCCTCAAGTCTTTCCACAATATCAGCTGATGAGATAAGGATGCATTTGTGTTTTATTCTACAGTACTTCCAACAGGTGCATTTCCCTAAGACACCCACTTTATATACAAATGCGTAAGGCTGTTAATTTGACCGTTCTGTGCTGTAGAAACATGGTGTTGCAACATTGCAGCCTGCCAGGCTCATTCTAAGATTATAAAACCACACCTTGATTTAAAGTGGTTATACTATAATTTAAAACATACTATGCATATTATATTCCATTTCTACCAAGTATCTTGTAACACCAACTCCATTTACACACTGCACCTTTAAAGAACGGATCATACAGTTAAATACATGTGTGGCCATCAGATACATTTTAGTTACACTTCATGAAGGTATGTTGAGTGTCGAGTTCTATTTAATTTGCTATGAAAATCCTTGTCGCTGTCTACTTTTTTAATTCCATTTTCCTCATGTGTCACACTGTCCCTGTACAGTGTACCTTTTCTTCCAAGGGTCATTTTCTCTATATCAAGGCTCTTGTCTGAAATAGTTTCAGCTCCATTGAATCATGACTCAAGTACCCTCAGTGCCATTGGCTGATTTAAGTGCTGACTGAATATAACATTCATCTCGCTGAAATGAATGGTTTAAAATGCACCTTAACTGATGCCAAGCATTGTTCTTTCTGATTAACAAATTAATGTTCTCATTGCTTTGATGATATCTACCCAGGGAGAAATCAATGCAATTGTATTGTCTATGTATAAAAGTGTGTTTCAAGCAAGTGTGATAAAGGACAATTCAAAAAAAAAAGCTTTGGAAAGACTGAGGCAAAGAGAGCAGTATGTTTGAGTGTGTTGTCACTTGCTGGGTTGTCTTGATAGCTCCGGTTAACTGTGCCTGTAACATCACCCCGATTGTCTGGCAGGCCCCCATCCGTCTTCAGCCAATTACATCAAACACAACATCCAACGAGGCTAAACCTAAAGCTTTCTGTAATTAGTGTGTGTGCTGCTAGACAATGTTGTTGTTTTACCGTGCCGACGTATTGACGATCATTCCCCGTGTATTCCTCCAGCAAGAAAAATTGATTCCACATCCATCCTCGCTTGGAACGCTGTAGCACCTTCCCACCGTCTCCCTCGGCCATCCAAACAGATCTCCAATATTCCCAGACGTCAAGGCAATGCGCGCTGCTAGGCCATAGCATGGACACCAGCGTCAAGAGGAGTAGAACTTGATGGGTTATCATTGTATTTTCAAATCGGCAAGGGGGATAAAATGTCCCTGGATGGTTGATCTGAATTTATGGTAATAAGCTTCGGATCGGGTGATGGACACTGGAGGAAGGCAGCAGTGTCATCAGCAAAGACATTGTATTCCTTCGGCTTTGATGTCCCTTTTTTAGATCCCTGTAAAAAAAGAAAAGGAACACTTTAGTCAAGAGGCACTTATATTAATGTTTTTTTTTTTTTTTTATACAATAGGCTTTTAATCCTAGCAAAGTAGAAGAACCACTCTGAGGCAGCTAAAGGACTACAATAGGACAATACTGTACACAAAAACCTATATCCGTATGCCGTTTCTCTCCTTTGATATGTGCTTGGCGAGAGCTTTGGCTGATTATTCTACCTGGAAAAAAAATGGAGGCCTCCTCCTTCTGTGTGCATTGAGTGAGAGTAAGAACAACTACAAATCCATAATTCAGTCACAATTTATTTAAATCATTAAACTCAAAATAATATTTGATAATTTAATAGTTAAAATTAAAATATTGCATTTCATACAGCAACATTCTTCAAACTTTTCAAATCCAATTTAGAAACCTCTTTCGGGTGTGTGTATGTGTCATAATATTCAACATAATATAAAAAGAAATATGCAGAACTAATGCAGAGGGAGTCATTAGACAAACTTCTATGGAGGAAGTGATTAATGACTGAAAGGCATTAAAAAGCCGCTGCCATGTAAATGACTGCAGTCATAATAGTGCACTGGCAACTTAGTAAATGTCAAATTCAAATAAAGTTTAATCACAGCAGCCTCGGCTCCCTGTCACTCTCCCCCTTTCCTTCCCCCCCCCCCTGTATTTGTGCAGTAAATGAGCGAGCCACGTTAATTATAAGTTGCATTACTTATGATACGCATTATAGCATATAGCGCTCCACAGCCGGTGAGTGTGTTTGAATAGCATGATACATGAATCTGTCTTCTGACGTGAGCTAAAAAGGCACCGCTGTCAAACGCTTCGTTGCTAATTTGTGTGCCCTGCTTTACACACTGTGTGGTTAAGTTCCAGCCATTGTGTGAAGGGGATATGCCCCCCCCCCCCCCTTACTGTTTAAAATAGTTAACTGTGTCCCCCTGAAACAATATGAAAGACAAACCCCCCAACATATGTATAACAATAACAATTGAGTGAGTTTAAACAGTGAGTTTAAACATGTACATATCCTTCATATCTGCATATTTCCAATGATTTTGGACTCCCCTCAAGAGGCCCATGCCATCTTAACCTTGGACTCCCACCATTGCAGTTACTTTCTTGCACTCATTTTAGGTGAATACAGATATTTCCACCATATATTGATGCAGAAACAGGCACAACATCGCTGAATACCATTTCACCAGAATGCAGGTAATGAAGTGTCTGATTCTTTAACCCCCCCCCCCACTTAATATGTCCCTCAATGTTGAAATGAAACCTACGCCCATGGGTGGCAGCGCTATAGAGAGCAGCCTGCAAAGATGACATGTCTTGCTGAAGATAAGCGTCTTTTTTTCCCCATCTCCTCCCTCCGGTTCAACCCATTTTCTCCATAATGGTAACTTCAGTTTCTCTATGCATACATTACTGCTGCTCGAGCTATCATTGCCCCCCCCCTCTCCCCCCCAACACAACACACACACACACACACACACACACACACACACACACACACACACACACACACACACACACACACACACACACACACACACACCACACACACACACACACACACACGCACACACACGCACACACACGCACACACACACACCTCTCACCCAAAGATGTTATGCTGTATTCTAAAAGGAGAAAATTGCATAAAACATGTCATGAATGGCCAAAACCATCCAAATGATCCCCCAGGTATCTGTAGTGCTTTGTGCTCTGTGACAAAGGTATTTAGTGTTGTTGGTATAGTCTGCTTCCAATACTTATCACTAAGGCTATGCGCCCCCCCCCCCCCCCCCCCCCCCCCCCCCCAACAGCAGGGCCTCATCGTGATAGGTCATTTGGGTATGCATGCATAATTTATGCTCTTTTGGAAGTTAATCCTAATAAATCTTGCCTTTCTTTCTCCTAATAGAGCCCCATTAAGTCGGATTCACCATGTAAGGACGGCTTGAATACCGGAGTTATCCTGACAGGCTTTTTTCTTTCACTTAGTGTGTGTGTACCTCTGGGGACTATTGTCTAAGGCAAATGCTAGTTTAGCAATCCCCTCTGCTTCTGTCCCAAGCTCTTAAAACAGGGGACTTTATTCACACTTTGGCTTGGTATTATTATTATTACGGTCCCCCGTTGATGAAAGTGCAAAAAATATAGATGAAAGTAAATCCTTTGAATTGGAAAATCAAACAAGCGGGCTAATGAGATCTCAAAGTAAAACATTGCTCATTCTGCTTGTTCCTAGTCAACTCCTGACGGTTTAACTCCATTTTTAATCTGTTTAATCAGCGAATTATTTCTTTTTTTCAAATGCCACCCATGTTGTGCAATGTTTTTTTTAGTGCTTGAGTTTGATCAAAGTTTGGAGCACAAATAACTATGTAACGTGGCAAGGGATTGCTACAGTGCATGCCTAGAACCGACCCAAACCCTTTTAAGAGTCTATAATGGTGAACCCCCATAATGTTAATTGGAATTTAAACTTGTGTCTACATAGGATAAAGTAGTGGGATTTAAATGTAGAAAAGGCAAGACACTGCATGCAAAAAAAATTTTTTCAAGCACTGGTCAACTGTTGTTTGGCTATTTTGCTATTTAATACAAAATAAACTGTGTAGGTGTTAGTATTGGATTGGCACAGTTCCATGATATATTTAAGTCGATTGCCGTATTCAGCTGCAGTGTTTAGCCTAAACGTACTGGCATAATTGGAGCAGATAAGACATATATACAGTGTTGTATATTGCTGATAAGTGCTGAAATTTTTTTTTTATATCTTGTTTTCTTCTGCATGGCCATGATGAGTGTGACACATGCATTCCCCCAAATCAGGGATATACGACGCCTCGCAATTAATCTAGTCTGATGCTTGTGATTGCATTTTCTAATTATCATTCCGGCCCTGTCCTTGAGTTTTAATAGCATTCTGGATATTAATCTTTGATGTGTGTTGTGTGTGCCTATTAAGCATTAAAAGGCCAGTATGTTGTGTGTATCTTTTCAGAATTCCTCCTCAAACACTCCCATTAAGGGATGAGTGAGTCCCCCGCTTGAATCCCTGCCAGATTCCCTATACACTCAAGCTTAAACTTATTCAGCCTATTAAATATGGGGCCTTATAAAAAGAAAAAAGAAAAAAAAGTTGTTTATGATTAGATTAAGTAGTCGACAGCTTAAATGGCTGGACATTAAACAAGATGAGAGATTTGAAGGCAGTAAAAAAAAAAAATAAAAAAAAAAGTTAAATATGCTTTTTAAAGTGTTGTCTCGAGGAGTTGGTATTTTTTCTTAATCTTGGCGGAGACACATTTCTGGCAAAGAGTCTTTTTCTTTCGCCGCCGCCATGCTCTATTTCCCTAATCTGCAAAATTATACATTCTTGTTTTGCTGAATAAGAATATCTTTGATCAGATATACAGTAGCTGTTCGTCAGGATACGCTGCCTAGGAAAAAAAAAAAAAAAGCACAGCCCTTTTTTGCAAATTAGTCCGTATGAATTTGTATGCATCCCAAAAAAAAAAAAAAAATGAACTTGCTGGCTTTGCTGAACATAAAAAGCACTTGCAACTTAAGCACTTTTATGGCTTTTCTGTCATAAGTATGGGACAGTAATCGCAGGTGCAAATGTGCAGCAGAGGTCTGTCTTGTAAACCCTTTTTTTCGACCGTCTTGCATGCATAATAAAGTGATAATCCTCTATGTATAGGTGGATATAAACACCTCGGTTCACCATCTGTGAATGCTGTGACCTTTGGCATTGAGAATATGGCCAACATATAACCTCTGTTTGGGTTTGAATGTTACATTGTACTCTGCACCCAAACATTTTGATTCTGACCCATTTTTTTTTCTTTGACTGCAGGGGCAACCATGTATTTGTGTTCAGTGGATTTGCTACAGCATAGTTGTAATAACAGAAAAAAATCCAACACTTTTCTAACTTATATGGTTAACTACACACTATCATATTGAGAGCCACCTCTACAACCAAGCCAATCACCCTACTCACATACACATATTCACACACAAATTAAAGTGTACACAAGGGTGGGAGGACATAATTAAGTAGCTGCCATCCAAAACCTCCTACACCTGCTACATAAATATCAATCAAATTTTGAAACTGCATTGGCATCGGTGGCACACCATTTAAATCATAGCCCTTCACTTGTGCTTTTGAGGAATTCAACAAGTGCCCATAATGTGTGTGTGTGTAAACTATGAATTAATATAGACACAGGGCCATTAATTTGGAGGGGGGACCGGAGAAAGAGAGAGAGATAAGAGAGACAGAGAGAGAGAGAGAGAGAGAGAGAGAGAAGGGGCAACGGACGGTTGCAAGGTCATAAAACTGGCGTCAATGATCCTTCTTGGCCGATAATTTTTGCACCTGTGATTCCATCGCCCCTAACGTTGATTTACAACTGATCTATGCAGCGTTTTTTACAACGCAAAACACTCACCATTGATGTGATTTGGGTTGGGGGGGGGGAGGAACTCTATAGTGTTGCGTGATTGGCAGTTTGAGTAGCTCCAGTGATTGCGTACTTGGTATTGACAGACCGGGGCAGAGGAGAGAAAGAAAGAGAGAGAGAAAGCGAGAGAAGGAAAGTGAGAGAGAGAAAGAGAGAAGAGAGAAGAAATAAAGCAAATTGAGAGAGAGAGAGGGAGCGAGAGAAAGAAAGAGAGAGAGATGAGAGGAGAGAGAGAGAGATGACAGAAAGAGGAAAGAGAGATAAGAGAGAGGAGAGAGAGAGAGAGAGAGAGAGAGAGGAGAGAGAGAGAGAGAGAGAGATGAGAGAGAGAGAGAGAGAGAGCATAAATCTCTCATGAGAGGGCGTTGATGCACCAAGATGTATGGAGGCACCTTCACAACGACCACTGGGTGGAGCCCTAGACCTTCATAAAGCCTGTCTCCTACCGCTGGCTGCATGCAGTCTCTATCTAGCCAAAGACCTCAGCAAAGCCTTTTGCTCATGTTTTGAAATCCTCTAAGCAATTGTGTGATACAGTGCACACTTCCTTGTTGAAAAGGACCTTTTTTTTCTTGAAAAGGGGGCATGTTGACAGAGAAAATGTATCAAGAAATATTTCCTATATAATAAGGATACATTTAATTAAACTGGAATGGCTTTTGAAGGGTGTATGCATGTTAACAAGGTGGTATGATCAATTCAACCTAACGTCTATCTTTCTAAATATCTATCAACTATGAAGGATAGTCTGTCCAGTTTATAAAGAACCAGAAGACAATACAACACTGGCAATAGATACCCCAATAATTCAACTAGAACTTACTAAAATACTTACATTAATTTTCATTATTCTATAGAATCAAATTCATTTCCTTCTTAGAATTTTCCTCAGAAACATTATCCAGCGTGTTCCAAAATCAATAATCATGTTTTTAATCCTCATAAAAAAACCAGCTGTAGCTTTTGAATGCTCACGAGAGCCTCTGTGCCTCTGTAGTGTGTGTGTGTGTGTGTGTGTGTGTGTGGAGAATGGTTTTCCCTTTTTTTTTTTCTTTTCAACGCCCCGAAAAAGGTCACTCCATATGTGACGATAATTCAGGAGAGTGTGTTAGCGGGCTAATTTGCACTAAACAATTACGACGTTACATGGATGACCTGGTGCACACACACTCACACACACACTGCTCCCATGAAATATCACTTTGAGGGGGTGGGGCTTTAAAGCTGTCTGTGGGTAAGGGGCAGCACGCAAGAGAGACTGGGCAGGGTTTAGAATAGGAGTGGAAAAAAGAGTGGAAAGGTTAAGATTAAGTTTGGCCACAGGTACATTCTCTGCTCCAACAGCCCCACACACACACACACACACACATGATAAACCCCCCATGCTTTTGGTTTTTAAGAGATATGAATGGTACAGTGCCTCTCCATCAAATCTGACCACAGCACACATCACCATCACACACAAGTATGATTTACCATAACTGCCTTCTGGCCAGACAGACGTATATGCCTATACACACACACACACCGCGCCACACGCTTGCACACACTCACACAAACAAACAACCACCCACACATGCACACACACACGTATCACACAAACACACACACACACACACACACACACACACACACAGGATAAACGCGCGCATACATACTCAGAGCTTGGCAAGGACACTTGAACAGGTGCAACCAGAATCGCAGATGATTTGCTCACACTTGGAGACATTCAAATACATGATACATGTGCACATAGCCAGAGGCACGGATCTACACACATGTACATGCACATGAGATGTATGTATGTGTGGGTCCTATTAGTACACGGTTGATGAAGCACTTTGAATTCACAGAGGCATGTAATGATAGGCTTTCTATGATACAGCTCAGCATGACCATGCAAAGCCCACCGTAAAGTTACATTCAAAACACATGCAGGGCTGTTCTCTGTGTGACAGGTGTCATGAGCTGAATGCTAGAATGGTTAGTGAAAATATCTAACAAATGTTGTAATTAGTACAGATAGTGTACACATTTCTAGGTTTTGTTTTTATTTGAAATTATATATAGAGTTTAAAGTTCCCAATTTGTCAAAAAGAAAAAAAATATATTATTCAGAAAATCACCCCCGGTACACTTCCATGCATTCCATGTTTCCAAGCACATCTTGCACATTAATAACTTACACAGACAAATTCAAATGTCTGGTCCTGAACAGCATACATCTAATTATTCCCTATGGTGGAGTCGATTGAGCTGTTATCATCCTCTTTGAAGTTGCAACACTTTTCCCTTAGAACGTCCTCAGTTGCTGTTACTGCATTAGTCTGCCTTTGACACAGAGCAATGAGAATAAGAGGCAAGATCATCCCTCTACAGAGCCCCGCAGGCAGACAACATACAAATATGTCCTCTAAACATTAATAAGCAAGACAGAGAAGGGAGGGGGAAAAAAAGCCCTTACCTTTTTGATTTTCACAGCTTAGAAATAGCATCCATCTGTTCCTCTGTAAAGTGCTCGGTTGACTGTGTTTTGGTTTCCTACTCCTTTTTAGCTGGGTGCTAAGCGCCGGAGAAATCTTTCTCACTCCTCACGGCAGTGCTTACATTCCAAGACTGACAACAGCACAGCAGCACAGCTGGTGCGAAAATGTATGTGTGTGTGTGTGTGTGTGTTTGAAAAAGAGAGAGAAAAAGAGAGACGGAGTCTGCTGCCTGCTTCTATGCTTTTCTCTGTATGCCCTCCCTCACTCGCTCCGTTTCTCCTCCCCGCTCACTGGCTTTCTCTCTTCTTCTCTCTCTCTCTCTTCCCTCCTCTACACTTACTTTCTATCATCTCTCTCTCTCTATCTATCTCTCTCTCTCTCTCTCTAGCAGTGCATCACTCCTGGCGGTGGATGTCACTGTGGCTGAAGCCGAGGCGACTCTTCCCCCTGATTGGCTGCCATTCACAAGTTAGCGATAAAGAAAGAGGAGGAGAGAGAGAGAGAGAGAGGTAGGAAGAGAGAGAGAGTGAGAGAGAGAGAGGAGAGAGAGAGAGAGAGGAGAGAGAGAGAAGAGAAGAAAAACAGGAAGAAAAGCAAAGCAAAAGGGAGTGTGTGTGTTGGGTTGGGGGGGTTGGTGTGTGGGTATAGTTTAAGGGAGAAAATAGCGGCCTTACATCCAAGCCAGTGAGCGACTATAGAACGGAGAAATGGGCTAAAGGGGGAAGGAGGTTAGAGACTGTAGAAAAGGGTGGACTCTTAGCTTGAAAGGACAGAGTGCATTTTCCTTTTTTTTCTTATTACTGTGAATGCTCTCTCTCTCTCTCTGGCTCTCTCACTATCTCTCTCTCTCTCTCTCTCTCTCTCTCTCTCTCTCTCTCTCTCTCTCTCTCTCTCTCTGCATAAGAGGCTGAGGAGCTGACGGCGATGACGGATGGACTGTGTGATGTCTGACAGTCCAAAGCAATCGGCTCCCCACTATCTAATCTCTTTTTCAATGACAGTGGAACGAAGGAGAAAAAGGCCATAACTTGTAAATCAGCCGCCCAGTCAGGCCTGTGTGTGTGTGTGTGTGTGTGTGTGTGTGTGTGTGTGTGTGTGTGTGTGTGTGTGTGTGTGTGTGTGTCCTCTTTCCATGTTCATCTTCATCTTCGTCATTTTGACTTGGGCAGGCCACACACACACACACACACACACGCACACACACACACACACACACACACACACAACTCCGTCCAGGCACTATGTCATCTCTTCTCATTACAAGCCCCATGTTGGATGCATATCAATACATCTCCATACAGAAGGTGCTATTGAGAGTGATGGAGTATTTTACATTTTAATTCAACTGAAGGGGTGCTGAGGGGAAACTGAGTGTGTGTGTATGTGTGTGTGTGTGTGTGTGTGTGTGTGTGTGTGTGTGTGTGCGTGTGTGCTTGCATGCATGTGTGTGCTTAAGTGCATGTGTGTGTGTGTGTATACTATATTGTGGAGGTTTGATGCCGTGCATGGGGCTGAGACGGAAAAGGGGACGGGTGGTGATACGTTACGAGATGCCCATATCCATCCCTCCCAAAACGGGTGTACCTTGAGCGGATAAACGGTCTGCTTGAAGTGACTTTGAAATGCAAGGGACGCCACTCAAGAGCCACTGCGATCATCCAATGAATAATTGAAGCAAAAAAAGCAGCAGTAGTTTTTTCGCTGGCTGACTCTCATCCCAGCTTCAAGTTTTTTAGTTTTTTTATATCTCCCTTGATATCTGTGTGAATGTGATTATCAGCTCAAACATACTCTCTCTCTCTCTATGCACCAGAATATAAAAATGCAAACAGGCCAAACTAATTAACATCGGAAACAAGCAGCAAGGCTACAGCCCTCCCTCTGAATACAAGCCAAGTGCTCACAGTTCATAATTCACTCCCTCGTTTGTGTTTATGGCGCTGCCTGGGAGATTAAGAAGTAGCTGCTGTGTGTGTGTGTGTGTGTGTGTGTGTGTGTGTGTGTGTGTGTGTGTGTGTGTGTGTGTTTCTGTGTATGTCTTCATGTGTATGTCTTCATGTGTGCATGATTTGGCTGGTGTATTGTATTTGTATGTATGACTGGAGGGAGGAGAGGTGCGTCATGTTTTCTTAATCCCATGTGTGTACGGAATGCACGTCTAGGTTTGAGTGTGTGTGCATGCAAAGACGTGTGTGTGTGTGTGTGTTTGTGTGTGTCTGTTTGAGTGTGTGTGTCTGTGTGTTTCTCCTCATTAACAATCCATTCTAAAAAAAAAAGAACAAAAAATCAGGGCTAATTTGTAAATCTGTGCATAGAATTAGTATTAATTTACCTGCTATCTAAAACCCCCCGGGACCTTACTTTTTTTTTAAACTCAAACTACTGTGTGCAAAACATCAGATAACAAGAACAATAATCATGCCCAATATACTCTTTCACAAAATACAGAAACACACACACAAGCGAATATTAAAAAAAAAAATAAAAATCCCAATCTTCCCATCTTTACCATACTAGGCCTTATGGGTAAATTGGTCCAAATTCCCATTGTTTTCCCCCTAACATCCCCTTGATGAGGCCCTCCATTAGAGTAAATCAAAGTATCCCAGGCAGTGGAAACAGCTTCCTTAAGTAAGGCTGTCTCCTGATCCTCTCCCAATTCTGCGTGTCAGCTCCCATCAGTGTCACTGGCTTGTTGCACTTCCATTCACACACACACACACACACACACACACACACACACACACACACACACACACACACACACACACACACACACACACACACACACACACACACACACACACACACACACACACACGTCCCGGGCTGCCGCTGATTAGCTCTCTGATTCCCCTGGCCTTTTCCCCTGAGGAAAGTGCTCCAGTGCGGATGTATTTCCCACTGTTTGCTGTGCTAGCATAGCCACTGCTGCTGCTGATATGTTATTGATATAGCCCTCCGTGTGGCAGGGACCAGACCACATTGGTACGGGACTGAACACTCAAGCCCTGCATCCTGTTGATAATCTTAGTGGTCACATGAGGAGCCTTTACAAACCAGTGCAAAGGCGGAAACTGAAGATAAAGCGTGCTGTGTGTACTCTCTGCCATACAAGTACACTATTTTTTTTTTTACATTACACTTCCTGGTAATTTGAGCTGTTTAATAGTCTACCAAGTCTTTTGAAATGTTTAAACAGTGAGTTTTAACTACTTTGGTCAACATTATGTTACCTTATGTAAGTTTCACACGATTCGATTGAATCAAACGCTGGTTTAGTTACCCACATTTTCTGCGATTTTTTTTTTGTTTTTCGCCTGGTGTTAACACAGCAATCGTACTTGTTTGCACACCAAAAGCAGACAAAAACAAGCACACCATGACCTTGTTGAAGAGGTGCTCTGGGTACGCGTCCAAGTCCTGGCACTATAGAGAAAAATGTACATTCCAGTGGTTGTTCTGCTTGACAATAACACTTCAAATAGAATACAGCCATACTAAAAAGTCAAAGGGCATAAAGTTGGCTATTTTGTATTCTTAAAAAGTTGAATCAAGACACTATCAAGCTGCATCATATCAAGAAACCGATGCTCGCCAAGGTCTTTTAATTGTCATGGCTGTGGTTGCCTGAACTTTCTCTAATGTCAAACGTAACCGTGTCCCTTTTGAGTGATAGACAAAACTGTCTCCTTTCAAATACACTGAATTGATTGAAGTAGAAGAGTATATATGTTCCATCTATGGCACGCTTAAAGTGAGTTCAGTGACATGTAATTTAATGTAACTTTACTTAAACATGGATAATGTGCAAAATAGTAACCTTGTTTAGAGCAAGGAGAGATGCATTGTATCTCGTTCTAGCAAACTGCTATTTTCCACCTGTAGTCCCTGGGCAGATAAGAACAATACATACTACAACACCTACCAAGACACAATAATGTCTAAACATGGGACTAAAAATGTTAAGGGTAACGCGATACAATGATATCAGGGCATTTTTGGGAAAGGGTTCAATCCATTTGTTCGAAGAAGGCAACTTAAAAAAAAATACACCTACAGTACGCTATGACTGGCATTTTAAAGGGCAACCGTTCACAAAAAGAAGGAAAATTTAGGGAAAACCATTACATGTCGAGTCCATATTCCTTCAAGGAAGTATTTGTACCGCCAGGTGTGCAGCTGTGCATTTGTGGTCTGTGGGGTTTGGCTTCAATCTCTGACAGCTTTGTTATACTGTTAGAACTGCAGAAAATTGACTGTCTACAGAAGAAAATTGGTTTTGTCATGGCCACGACTGCATGGGCGAATCATTTTACTTCTCCAAAATATAACAACAACATCAGTATGACATCTGCTAGGAATCAGTTGAGTTTATACAGTGACAATTGCATTTTTTTTTTCCTGATTGTTTTTGAATGCACCGCGTGTCTCAATTTCACCCGATTAATGACTGCAAACATGGTAGAAAGCGTGGGAGCCAAATTAATAATGATTCTCTATCATTTTTCCAAAATGTTGCTGATGGCGCAGCACTAGGCTATTTTACGGTGACTCAGTCAGAAGCATTCTCATTGATTACCAAACTGTGTCATGTAAACACAGCACCTCAAACCATCATTTCATTTAGCACACACTGTGCTCATAATAAAAGTTGATTTCTCAGCAGTTTATTTTTTCCCCAATCTAAATGAAAAAAATTGTCATACAAATTTGGGAAGATTAACAAAGCATTGAAAATCACTTGTACTGTATATCTTGTTTCACTCAAAAACTAAAGCATGTCTAAGCTGTATAGTCGGAATAAGACGTGGGTGTTCAATGTCACATAACGTTAGGCTCACAGCATAATTGCCTAAATCATATTTACTCTACTCAACTTTTATTCTACATCTACTCTATTCTACATCTACTCTACTCTACAGTTACTTTACCCAACTTTATAACCCTTAAAATATGAATAGATGTAGAATAAAGTAGGTGTAGAGTAACAGTAGAGTGGAGTAAATATGATGTAGACAGTTGTGCTATAAGGCTAACAATAATTTGGTTCAAAAGTATGAGTCCTCGAGCAGTTACCTGTAGCTTTCTCTTCATTAGACTTACCCAAAAAAATTATGTCATAATACAAGGTTGGCAGAATTGGAGAGTAGAGTGGATATAGAGTGTGCTTCATAATGACTTAGTTTGACTTGCATACAGTAGTACACTTTCAGACTTTCATTTACTGCAGTTGAAGCTCTTATACTCAGTGGGTGAGAGGGTTTACGCTTAAAAGTTCAGGTCCTTTTTTTCTCTCAAGGACACTTTGCCAGTTTCCATGACTGTTAATGGACACGTTAGCTATTATAAAGTCTGAACGTGTGTCCAACGAAATCGCTTCTATGACCACTAGTGAGAAAAAGGCTTAATTTTTATCAAATTTATTCAGAAGGCATCTTCACTTAGGATGGAGTAAGCTTTGCAGTATTGCATTATACTGTTCACAGACACTGCAGTATTTGCCATGATTTTTTTAGCAAACTGTTTTTTTTCAGTATAGGCTTCCATTGTATATTAATGGATAGGCACTTTCATATTACTACACCTCACTCCTATGCCCTCAACTTAGGCCATCGTCCTTGCATCTTTTAACATTGGCACCAACCGGATTTGCTTGATACAGCTCTGTGCTTTCTTGTATTTGGACTGAACAAATGCAGCATTACACAAGCTAATGGTTGTCTGCTCAAATGACCAACTTGATGGAGACATGTTAGTCTATAATGTGTGATCCAAGTCACTAGATTAAGTTATAAAGTATGTTTTCATCTGTAAGGTAACAACACTAACAAATAGTGTGAACATGTTTTACTGAGAAAAATGAGTAACCTGTTATACTATTGGAAGTGAACTCCATCACTCATGGGCACAAATCCCCCCCCCCCCCAGTAATGTAGAGTGACGTGTGTGTGTGTGTGTGTGTGTGTGTGTGTGTGTGTGTTTTATTATGTGTGTGTCTGTTTGTGTGTGTGTGTGTGTGTGTGTCTAGGAAGAAAGTGCCAGATGATGGTTTCACAAGTAAAAAGCCCCGAGGATGCTCCTGTCCCCAGCCATAGTGGTGACACTTCACTCAGCCTGTGAACACTTTCTTATGGCAGTGCTCAGCAGGCGATACATCTGCTTTTTATTGACTAAATTGCCGCTATCATAAAAAAAAATGTCACAGTCAACTTCCCCCGTCGTGGCATTTAACAGATTGTTTTATAGTGCAGCACTCAGCTGTGTGAAAAGAAAAGAAAAATCATTTATTTTCTAGACAAATAATTATGGCGAGCGTGTGTTCACTTAAGATATGTTTGAAGGCACTTTTGGGCTGAATTGTCTGAAAAAGTAAGCCAAAATCAATCAATTACAATGTAAAACAAAATGAAAATTATATTTTTTTGTATGGTTTTTGTTTAGTTTTTGTAAATTGAATTGGGGGAATGTTGTAGGGGTCTTGTCAACAGCGTTCTAGTGACAACAGTGTACATGTCAAGGATTTTACAGAAAGAGAAAATGTAGGGTTAGGATTAACATGACAGCTGGGACCAAGGGAAGACTGAAGGAAGAAAAACCTTATTCAGTTTATTAAAATAGTGATTGTATAATGATAGAACACCGGTTCCATATGGGTGAAGTATTCCTTTAATATATTTATTATTTTTTTCATCTCCTCACCCGTCACTTTCCACTAGCCCTCCGGCTGGATACCAGACACATTCTGCTATCTGCAATCTATTATTTTATTTAACCACATTTCTCACAACCACAACTTGCACCTAATCAATAATAAACCCACTCTAAGAATTGATAGAATATATGAATTAATATATACATTTCAATATAGTGACTGCTATTTTCTAAGGCGTTGTTATACTGAGTGACAGCAGCCAGGTCATTTTAATTAAAGATTGATTGATTATTAATTGCGAAAATGTTCCTCTTTCATAAAGGCCATTGGCATGCCTCCATTCACACACACTCCTAACTATGCAAGTATGTTAATCATCCCAGCACCAATTTTTAATTAAGACTTTAATTTAAACTTGTTTTAAGATTAAGATCAACCCAATATATAGATAAAGATTTCACGAGAGCGTACATCATGATTTTACATCCAAGCTGCTTTTTTAAATTCCTTCACTTATGCAATGTAATCACTCATTTAGCACATCTATCAATCTTCCCCCCAAAAAGTTACTGAGGTATATGTCAATATTTAAAGCAAAACTGGCATCAACTACACAAGGTGTCTTTTACAAATGTTAACTTTTGTTTTATCCAAGTTTACTTTGAGTATGAAAAAAAAGAAACACAACCACAGCTCAACTTAATGGCGGTTGCATGGCTACAGTACTTAGGGCCATCATAACTGCTGCTGTCCCTCTTTCATTACAGATATGTCAAGGCAAAGACCTATTCAATTGCCCATGGACTCATTTGTTCTGTCGGGGCCGTGACCTTTTGACATAGAAATGTTCAGGCCTTGGTGACAAGGTTGGGGTCTGAGCTATTAGCCTAGCTACAGATGTCAGTAGGAGTTGAAAAGAGTTGTGCTTCCTTCTAGAACAGGGGCATCAAGAGAGGGAATTTTGCAACTGTTCTCCATGCACAATTTTAATACGTTGTCAAAATACATTGATATTATTTTCCCACAAAACACATCATTCAATTCAATAGTCATACTGCGGTCCAACATGTCTGTCAATTGAATGTATCAGTACATTAAAAAGTTATTACCAGGTCCCATTTCCTTGAGTTTTTAAGGTCTGAAGACATTTTAACTATTGAGATTGAGGGCCTGTAATGAATGCAATGATATGAAGAGGTGTAGTTATAGTAAATAAAGTCTATAACCGCAGCTAAAAGAGAGTTACTGTGTGTGTGTGTGTGTGTGTGTGTGTGTGTGTGTGTGTGTGTGTGTGTGGTGTGTGTGTGTGTGTGTGTGTGTGTGTGTGTGTGTGTGTGTGTGTGTGTGTGTGTGTGTGTGTGTGTGTGTGTGTGATGGAGTTGTTTGTGTGTGTGCATCATGCATAGTGTGAAACCAATTGGAGGCGTTTTCATCTTGGGATTTGAGGTATACTGGTGACACATGCTGACAGACGCCTACCTCCGATTGGAATTGCTCTGTGCATTGGGCAGTGAGCGCCCTGGGACCCATGGTAAACAAATGATGCCGTATCCCTTTCCAACATAACTGTATTTAATCATTCTTTTGATTTTTCACGCCTCCGGTTTTGGACATAGGCTGAGTTCCAATACCCATATGTCCCTGCTACTGTATTTAGGGACCCATGGCATAACAACATTTAGGATATTCAATACATGTGGTCAGCATGCAGCATGCTTTAAAGTATACATTGATGGACGTGATTTTAAAGGGGCTATGAGGAACTTTAAAAAAATCTGAAACAGTCTCATGTTCTTGATGATCATAGATTACGTCTAACAGCAAACAAGACCATCAGTGCAAAGAAGACTGCTATTTTGATATAGTTTTTCTTAATGCCTTTGTTGTGGGTACACTCACCCAGGAAGTACAGCTGGCATAGTAAAAACACACTGCTTTTATCCAAAGGAGGGCAAGAATTAACTCAAACTGAAAGTTCCTTGGAGGACATTTTAAGTGTTTAAATCAGCATGCATTTTCATTCTGAGCCACATCGACTGAGCCTCAGAGTGAAAACAACTACATAAGTAAAAGTATGTCCCAATTGTATGCCTAGTGCTCGCAAACTACATACTTTTTTTACGGTCAGCTGCAGGATGTAGAATACTAAAAAAATAAATAGTATGTCATTTGGAACGCAGGGACATTGTTGGTCTGACATCTTTGTGGGGGATCCACTCCCTAACCATTATCTCACCCAAAAATGACCCACATTGTCCAGGTTCTATAAGTACAGAAGCAAAAGAGGTGATTTGATTGGTCGTGACTGATACCAACCTTGAATAAGACCTCCTAGTAATGTATTCCCCTCTGTGTTCCCCGGCTGTGCTACTGTTATACCACACACCTCTTGATTGCACTCGGAGAGAGGCGAGCTGTGCGGACGCTATCCTTGAAAATAGACCCTAAAGAGGGACTCGGGCTCCATTAGGACCACCAAGTAAAATTGTCTCAATTTCCATGATTATTTTGCCACCGACCTGTTGTTTGTCCACCTGTCTCCTGCTGCTGCTGACATTTGCACATAGACAGGTTATGCTTTCTCTGCTGATCAGGACAGCCAACCACCTCTTGATCTGATAAATGACAATATATAAGAACATGGATAAGCCATTTGCCTCACGTGTTAAAATTGAAGAATGTACATCAATGGAAACGTATTTTAAATGTGACTGTATATCTCAATTCGGCCAAGGTTAAGAAGGCACATAATGTAACTTGAAAGTGGTAGAAAATATTAAAACTGTAAAATCAAATAGACACATTTTTGTTCCTTCTAGCACCACTGTCAGATTATATTCTTGCCTACAGATTCACATGCCAGACGGACCTCTGAATAACATACCAGCTTCACAATTATAATTGAACATGTAGCAGACCTGAAGGATACACTACAATGAAATAAAATACAGCCTTGATTTCCCCAGCAGAAAGCTTGAGTATCCTGATGCTACACTCAATACTCAGCCCCTTACCCTTTAATTTGTTCTGGAAAATGATTTTTTTTATACAACATAAATTCACATTGGATGAATCTCAACCTGATGATTTTCGTCATTGCCAAAAGCCCCTGACAAGCGGAGCTTTTCGACGCGTTCGGAGTGAGACTGTGTTGGTTTTAGGCAGAAAACAAAGCTTCGGAAAGGGATGGTTGAGTAGAATCAATAACTGAAACGTGTCATGGGCGCTTCTTGAGCTCCTGCGGCAGTGTCGGGGGGTTGACACCAGTTTGTAAACAGTTTTGTGGAGCTGATAGGCTCTATGTCAAATAATTTGGCATCAGCTTGAATTTATCCGACATTCATTCATATGAAAAAGTTACGCACCATAGCTTTATGTAGCTGTATTTTCTGGCTTGCCATTCCAGAACAACCAATCAGAGCATGCTTTCCTCCATCCTTGTTCATGTTATGATTCATTGATCAATATAAGACTCATGAGATAAGCTTAAGCCAGTTGTCTACACAAAACATTTACAGTAACTTGGATGTCTATCAACTGGTGTGTCCAAATGTAAAACATGAAAAAAATAGCCTGGGGAAATGTTGTTGATCTAGAGTTGTATAATGTGTTTCTGTATATGTATATTCTCACTTCAGATGCTTAGGCAGTTTAGCAAGTTTTTTTTTGGCTCCAGGCCCAAATAAGCTGGTACCTAAAATCACAGACAAACAGAGCTGTTGTGTCAAGCTCAACAGGGCTCACACACACATCTTCATTTGAACTAAATCCACAGAAACACTTGTGTCTTTATATTGCCTCAAAGCTTGACTAATGATGCAAACCAATGGTTATCCCTGGAACCAGCGTGAATCCTTAAAATGGATTTGCCACCACCGTGCTTATCATCATCACCCCTTGTGTGTGTTTGTGTCTTTTGTGCCATGGCTTGTCCATGTGCGAGTGCATAATATCGAGGACACTTAAGCTCTCTCTCCCCTCTGTTCTCTCTCTCTCTCTCTTTCTCTCCCTCTTGCATTGGGGTGACCCACATATTTTTTTTTTCCGTTTGTTAATATCCATCTCTAGTGCATTTCAATTGTTTACGTAACCTCTCTCTTTTGTTAGGAAATTGCACTGTACAGCCTGGACAAGCTGTATGCATCACATGTAGTGGGAGGCTATTATAAAGAAAAACCATTCATCATTTATTTATTTATTTTTTTCCAGAAAACTATTATTTTGTATTACATGGTCGGTGTGACTCATCCATGGAGCGGTTACCCTTTGTTCGCCCCACGGTTAAATATCAGACCTAGGGCCAGTTCATTCTATAGTCACAGAAACCCTATACGAGTCTTTTTTAGAAAACATTAAGTTGTATTCAGAATAAAAAACTCACCAAGATTCGATACCTGTCTGTTGCCTACTGTGTGTGCACTGACACAACTGTTGTTTCACAGCCTAGGCTCTGTAAACTGGCATTTTAACAAATGGTATGAACATGAAGGGAAGCCAGTGTAGCTAGCAGCATACGATTTCACAAAGACTAGACTGTGTATTAACACTGGATTTTTGATATTCCGATTTGTTCACAGAAAGTGATTTTGACAACACACATCCCCAGAATCACTGACTCCACCTTTAGAATTAAGACCAAGCAAACTCATGTTTTTTCAAAAGATAGCTAGCTGCAGTAGGTGAGGTTGACATGACATATAATATGGTAAGCAAACTGACATTGAAGGTGTTTTTCTTCTTCATCCATGCCTGTGTGGAAAGGGGGGGGGGGTGTGGGGGGGGGTTATTAAGATTCATAATACCACATCAGGTGTGTGCTTGCAGCTTTATAAATGTGAAGTGTGAATGGTGTTATGCATAATTCCGTCTTTGTGCGTGCTCTACACCGAGTTGTATTGCACCTGGCCTCCTGGACTCTGACACTGACATGCAACAGACATCTCGCCCTCTCCGGGTTATTAATTTTCCAATTAATTCTGTAATTCTCTGCAACCAATGTGCCGATTAACGGACATTCACACCGCGCACACGCACACACATGCACACACACACACACACACACGCACACGCAACACACACACACACACACACACACACACACACACACACACACACACACACACACAACACACCCACACACACACACACACACACCACACACACAAAACACAGGGTGATATGAGAGGCTAATGCATTCAGTTAGTAACCCAAAAGGACATTATGACAAGAACCGTCAGGCTGACATTGTAGCCCGTCCAACCTATTTCTATACTCTTCTATTTTCTCGCTTTGGGGATTATATGAAAACAGCGTTGCTATGGCACACTTGGGAGAGGTTATTACGTGAAAATGATTATGTATTCTGAGGCCTTATGCATGTGGAAAACAAATAATTTATTTGGGTTTTGAAAGGAACGATAGCATGTATTACATCACATGGCTTTCCCTTTTTTGAGGCAAAATTAATTTTTTTTTTTAACTATTCTTGACATAGTTGTAGGTAGAGAACCTTTTTTTTTCATTGAAATTGAAAATGTATTTGTATTTGGCTTTTAAAGACATGTATGTAAGCACACTATTATTCCACAGAAATGGACACAAACACTTGAACCCAAAAGACGTAGGCATTTTAACCCAATAACAAAACTTAACATTCCTTAAAGGGCACATGCGTAATGGCTCAAAAGCATGTCAAGGGTAATGGTTTTAATTGTAACCACACAAAGAGATGTTTTTTTCCTTGCAAACCTTGCCCTTTTGCCATGGACAATCACAATAAGAAAATAGTTGAATAGTTACTCTCACCCATTATTGCTTTGTAAAGATGCATTACGGAACCCATTATGGAGTGGAGTGTTTGCAATCTAAAAAAAGCAGGGCACTAAGTCGCAGTCACTGTTAAGTCTCTCAGACATTTCATTAGCATGTAATATGAATACCTTCTTAATACAAGGACACTCTCTTTACACTACAAGGCTGTGTGTTAACAAGACATGTTTAAACTTAGAAGCTACAAAAAGGGAGCAAAGTTATTTATGCGTCAATTTCTCTTGGTATTGTGACATAAGAACACTGCATTATTAATCACACAGGCATAGTACTTGTACATTATGTCACACAACTGTATATACAAGGAGAATAGGCAATAGGGAGCCCATAAGATACAATGGTATTCCAAGAATGTTCAACAGCTCATTGTTGGTTGTTTGTTCACAAGCGTGCAATCACACATTACATCCGTATAGTGACCATATTTGCTGCCAATACCCAGTAATTGGTTATATAATATATACATATGTACAGTATGCATGTCAGAAAAAAAAGTGTTTTGCAACTGATGTTTAAGCCTGTAATTATACAATTCAAAGATACAAGTTATGCAGAGAATATACATCAAAATCTAGAGTTCATAATTGTTCATAGATAATTTGAGATGTTTTATAGGACTTTTAGGACACTGTTAAAAAGTTATCCATCTTTTCTTCAGCCTAGCACTTTACAATCCTGACGAAAAAGACAGCCGAGGTACCCTGACATACATACTGTAGTTACAGGAAGCTGAAATACCTCAACACATTTTTGAAACGTGTTTGATTATGACACAAAAAATAAAAAATAAAGTTTGGTTCACTCCATCCATGTCCTGTAGGTACAGAGAGCTTAGAAATAATTAATTTGTGTTCTGACTAACTACTCTGCAGCTACTAGTTCTCACTTTATCAGTTGCTGTGGACAACAGTATACATCTTTTATTGAACTTGTGCTTTTCCCCCGAGCTATTCCTCCTCCGACACACACACACACACACACACACACACACACACACACACACACACACACACACACACACACACACACACACACACACACACACAAAAGGGTTCCATGTAAAAGTACTCTGTGAAACAACTCAAGCTCCACACAGTATACTTCCGCTCGCTCTTTTCTGACAAGTGGTGACACGGTAACTGTCGATCTTTCCGCCCCCATTAAGGAAGAGCTTTCACACATCGCTACCGGCTCTAGGGCTGCCAACACTCTCTTCGTCTTAGCATTTTTTTTTTTTCATTCTTTTGAAACGTTGCCATATAGTCAGAGAAATCAAATCATGACGTATCGGGGAAAGAGCACTGTTCTCAAATAGTGGCTTCTCTTGACAACTCTGGTACTGTTATGTACGGATGTCTGCCATGGTTGTATTGTTACTATGTGCTATAGCCAGTTGTTATCTAGCATACAAAAGGGAGGTAAGGAACTCATCATTCTAGTGTCTGCGAAGGTGTAAAGTGTATTCAATCTGCCTGCAATTTCTTTGTTTTGTTATATTCATCGCTTGGAACATGTTTTTAAACAAACTCTTGACATAAAATGAAATGTAGAGGAAAAATCGGTCTTATTAAAAAGTATTCCAGTATTTCATCAAAGAGATTCAAGCAAGCAGAAGCAAGACTGAATTTAAAATGCAAAAATAATATACTGTATCCTTTTGATGACATAAAAAAAGGACAAGGCAATACTGACAACAACACAGGCATGCGGCACAGTGAATATGTTGCTCTGTGGTTTTTGTTTTGTTAGCCGTCTCATCCTAATTAAGAAAAATTGAATTTTAATTAGGGAACGAAAAAGTGAAAAACAACACAAGCATGGATTCAACATGTTTTGATATATAACTCATTGGCTCATTATGAGCACTACAATTATTATTATTTTTTGTGTTGCATTCCAAACAAATCCCTGCTTGTTCTAATACATTTCCATGAGCACAGCATATTGCATAACATTGCAAGAGGACTGGAGTTCACTGAACTAAAGGTGCAGTGTGTAGTTAGGGTCTATTGTGGCATCATCTAGTGGTGAAAAGTCTAGATTGCAATACTCCCTTGCTTACCTCTACCATTCGGATAATTTAAAAAAGCTACGGTGGCCTTCAAGGACAAGGAGATAGTTCCTGAAGATGGAATTATCCACCTCTGTTTCAAGTATTTCCGCAATATCAAGTGATGAGGTGAATATGTATTTAGTTATTTATTCTATAGTACTTCTTCTTGGTCTGGCGTACACCCAATATATTAAAAAAAACACATAAGGACATTACGTTTGTCCGTGCTGTGCTTCTAGATAAAAAAAAGCTCATTCTAAGATAATAAGAAACTTTTTTTTTTATTTTCAAGCGAGTATACACTAATTAAAACATACTTCTGACTCATATATTATATTTCTTCCAATAACAAGTCAAAAACACAAATTCCCCTTTGCACACTGTTCCTCTAATGGATTTTGATCACACATTTCTCCTAAAATAAAGCTTGGTGTGATGGTGGCTGATTTTTGTGATTAACTCAGAATAGATTTTCCTACTCTACCAGATGCTTCCATGGCACTGGGGAAATCCTGCGCTAGATATTGTCTCCATTGTGAGGGAATTCAGTGTGTGTGTTTCATGACTTTTCTTAAGGACACATTATAGAATGGCTCAATCACATTGGGACATTTGGTGGTTATGTTGTGCATGGTTTGTAAGCACACATTGTCATAATGATGCACATGGCACAAGTTATTTGGGAAAATGTATTACTCCATTATAATGTGGAGTTTGAAAGAAACCCTAGAGTATTTGATGAATGGTGAACATGGTAAATGGACATGACTTTTAAAGCGCTTTTTAGCCAATTTTCTCAGCCCCAAAGCGCTTTACAATTCTTACCACATTCACCCATTCATACACACACTCATACAGCGATGATTTAAGAAGGGGATAATTGTAACAAGCATCAGAACAAGTAAAAAAGAACGTCTGACATTTATTTACATCCGCTACGAAAATGCCAAGAAATAATCATTGCGGTGAAAATGGGCACAAAGACGGATGAAGCAGAGAAGTAACATCGAGGTGTATTTAAGATAGCAAGTAGGATGTTAGCATTCCAGGTACAGGTTGTTCAACAAACCATAGATCATTAAAGCAATGAGAAATCCACAAGCTCATTCATATCATGATTCCCATCAGTAACTTAGCCGAAGTCAGCAGGTGCTAAATATTTTCTCAATACAAAATTATATTGTTTCCAGTTTACCTAAATAGGGGAACTCCTTCTGGTATATAGACATTTCATATAATGTATTTGATAGTCTGGACTAGAGGCTCATATAAGAAAAAAACTGCACAGTTCACACTGACGTCAGTGACTGGCCAGGAGATATATTGATGAACTAGTAATGAATGTTTCAACTATTGACTTCTAAGGCAGACGCTTGGAAAAAAAAAAGTCATTGTATATGGTGTATGGCAAAGAGAGAGAGAGAGACATGCTATTGGGTCTGTACTGTATGTGTTGAACACAGTGCTTTAGCTTGCTGTGTTGGTTGGTTGAGGAATGCAATGTATTACCTTGATCGAAATTGGGTGTCTTATCAAGCTATACAATGGCAGATATGTGAGTGTCTTTCTGCCCTTCTAGTTTCACTCCAACCATAGACCCACAATACAATAGTAACTGCACAAGTTGAAATAATGGCCGTACAAACAATACATGTGTTACACTTTTTAAAGTTTTGCTGCACATCACTGCAAGCATGAAAGTAATGTCTTAGTATATTCTTACTTGGAAAAAAGTCGATGTGCTCTTTAACACAGTGAGTTGTCCAATCTTTAGTACATCATTTAAACATTATGTACTACACAAGCGCGGACCAAAGGGTGAAAGACTGCATAGCAAAGCTGTTAAGTATTTATCTTTTGCAAGTCGTGCAGCGGTAATTCAGAACCATTTCAGAACGACATCATGTACTTATATTTGACCACAGACGCATCTTTGTTTACTGTAATTAAAAAGCAATTTAGCAACATCATCAACAGCATATTGTACCGAGCTATTCTGATCCTTCGTTCATTTTCTAGCGTGTGTACACAAACATCAAGGTGACAGTTTCTCTCCATCTCAAATGAAATATGTATCTCTTCCTTTGAATAGTTTATTTCACAGTGCTTACAGACAACTGAGATAATTGCTAAGACATAAAGAAAGAAAAAAAACAGTGTTGTAGTTTTAAATAGTGTAAAATGACTACTTGACTATATTAAAATAAGTTTGACCATAATTCAGATTCAGGGGCTGAATATCCAACATAGCGACTTAGTTTTCATAATACAGAGATCATTTTAGTCTAGAAAACGTTTCATAAATAATCAGTCATCAATCTAGTGTAATGGTTTGTATCATTTGATGTTGTACAGTGCTGTAGAATATTGATAGGCAGGTAACAATATGGAGAATTTTTAAATGTACCATAGTGCCTTTTGCATTTGTCAATGTCTTGCTCAAAGAAAGTGTTTTAAACTATCAATTATTTTTATTATTGAGGAATCTGTGGATTATTTTTTTTCCAATTCAAAAAGTTATAGTTTGGTGCATAAATAAAATAAAATAAAATAAAAAATAAAATAAAATAAATAAAATAAAATAAAATAAAATAAAATAAAATAAAATAAAATAAAATAAAATAAAATAAAATAAATAAGTAAAGTAAAGTAAAGTAAAATAAAAAATAAAAAAAAATAAAATAAATAAAATAAAATAAAATAAAATAAAATCCTGAGCCCAAGGTGATTTTGCCAAGAGCTGTTCATTCTGTCTGAGAGTGAGTTCTAAACCTGTATTATTTATTTATTTAGTTTACTGTCATAAAAAACAACTAATGGGTTAGATCACCTCACAGATTTGCTTCAAAATGAGTCATGTTGTCCCCTGATCCCTCTGACACTCAGCGGCATCGTCTACCGCTCTATTCAGTGTTCAGAACATTGTAGAAACATGTAATTGTGTGAGACAGAGTCAACTATTCAAAATCAATGCTGCAGTTGAAATGTTGAAATTGAAGAGAAAATAACAATAAATGATACTGTGTGCTTTGCCAACTTTTTCCTATTGTTTGACCAAAGATCCAATTTTATTTAGTGGCACAGCTAGTGATATACAATAAGGGATTCACAAGATTACTATTGCATTTGCAGGCATCTACTTTGGTTGGTTATGATTCTTTATGCATTGTATAGATATAACACTTGTTCTTATATTATGACAATTTAACAAGTGTTCAGTTAATAAAATCATCATCTTGTTACCAAATTTACATCATTGTATGCTTAACCACACAGTGTATTTTAAAGTGTCGATTTTCTTTCAGTATCTATTTGTACTGATTATGTAATTTTTCCTTATAAAAGTTTATGTTTTGACACATTAAAAACTGTTTTACATATTGGTGTCTGATAGAAATTAAGGTATGAGCAGTATTCTATGAACATCACCAGTTACAACTATCATGGTTTACATGTAAAAAAAAATGTATAAATAGTTACATTATTTGATAAACAAGTTACATTGCTGACAGCAGACAGTTTAAACATGTATAATGCGGGCTTGATACTATTAATTGTCCAGATTCCTGTTGCATATGAATGATATATGCCAAAACTGTGTATATTTGTCTTACATTAACTCAATGCAATGAGCTTACTGCCTTAACAAACGAGCTGAATGAATACAGCTTCTTAAATTATATTGTACATCTCATTGTCATTGAACTATTGAGCCTGTATGTATTTACTACATTACACCCATTATAAATGCGTTATGATTGTACTACATTACATCCATTATAAATGCGTTATCACTAGCAGTTTTCTATTTAGTATATAGATAGTTTGTTTTTATGTATCATACTAGGCCCTAAGGTATTTTTAAATAACAATAATAATACCGATCCCATTATTTTTAAGTAAAAATCAATGTTATGGATTCCACATTGTGTCGTGTGAAGCTGGAATGACATGGCTTGACCCTCAGGTGGATGAAAAATGACAGTCATCAATCACTCTGAGTCAGTCTTGGTTGATTGGCATATTCATCCTCATTCAACCTGTCTGAACACATTAGCGCGCAACACGATACACAGCCGCCTAATGTGTTTACAGGTGTTTACTCTTATTTTCTCTGCTATTAAGCTGCTCATGGGTTGAAACTGATATTCAATTTTGTTTTGCTGTCAATATGGCTTAACAGCAAAGGTCAACTTGTGATATTAATTTAAAGGTGGAGTCACCTAAACGCGTGTCGTCAAAATCAATTTTTGTCAAACATCTGTGAACATTTCCTCAGGATCTGCTACCTCTCCATATACTGTGTGCACAACAAATAGATAATATATTGCTACTACACAGCCTAGGCTCTGTAAACCGCTATGTAAACAAAGGGTATGTAGGAAAAGGGGAACCAACCATAACTAGCACATGCCGTTTACATACTGTAGCCTAGGCTGTGTATTGACACCAACTTTTTTTATCAGCACACACACATTATGGACAGCTAGCAGAGCGTGTGGCTATATTCAGTGGCTATATTCACTGATTTTCACAAAAACATATTTTGACAACAAGCATTCCTAATAATTGCTTACTCCACCTTTAATAAACCAGGAAGGCTTCCTCTAACTCACTCGGCTCTCCAAAAAAAGTTGTTGTTACCGTGGGAATAGACTTTTCTGCAGCATCACTACCTGGTTGAAATTGGACTCCATCCCTCTGCAGCTTGTTGCTTTTGCCTCTGGAGGCTGCGGCCCAGACTCTCCCGGATAAGGAACGCTGTAGTTTCCATTAGTTTGAAATCCCCACTGATCATATCTCTGGCAGGTTAAAGTTGAGTACACACACACACACACACACACACACACACACACCCTGTGACTCAGATTGAGAAGTGTAACTATATTATTCAGTTAACATTAGCTAAGATTGATATATGGAGATTACCAACTGTTACCCTTAAATAATTGGTCTTGTATTAACACCAGATATCTTTTTAGCACACACAGTAAAGAGAGGTAGCGGATCGTGACGAGATATTCACTGATATTGACGAAGCGTGATTTTGACCACAAGCGTTCTCCAGAATTGCTGACTCCACCTGTTTGCAAAAACAATACTGCATGTTCCATTACAATGAACACATTCCTGTAAAATATGAAGCTGATGCTAAATTGCATACTCACAACATACATACTTCATTACTGCTGAAACACAAAGAAACATATGCTCAGGCTGTTATTAGACTCTGTATAGTAGAAATGGTATGCACAGTATATACTTTCAATTCTGCAACATGTGGTAATTTATGAAATAAATGTTATGATCACCATAACTTGTTTGTTATAATGAGCTTAAAAGTTTTAGCTGCACATTGGTAAACTATTGACGAAAGTTGTGATTAACACCTTCACTGACAACAAAACACATTAGTTCTCTGACAATATTCACTCTCGCAAAACACAATTAACTCCTAGCAACCAAGGCATGATTAAATGCCTATAATTATATCATGTTGCTTGTGTTTAGCAACTTCAAGCACTTAAGATGATTAAGGAGAGATTGATGTCTTGGTCGAGGTAATCAAAAAAGTTAAGCACACTGCAGATTGCTTATTATAGTTAAACCAAAATGAATGTAACTTGATCATTTTGTAACCCTGAACCAAAGTGGGGCATTTGCCTCTATACTTAAACACAGTCGTATCCAACCCTGTTTTTCAGTATAAATCCTAACCCACAATCCGCCATAGCCAAATCCATACGACCAGGGCCGGTGTTATGCGGAAAGCTGTGACCTGCCAGAATGTGTGACCCGAGAGGGCGCTGTTCTTATTGATTAACCCAGTCTCATAGTAGATATAGGCACACATACGACTTGTTGCGCGATACAAAAACAGCTCGGGAAGCAATTCTTTTTTTCCCCATAAATATTCCCCAACAAAACCAAACCATATGGTACTTTAAATACACTTGCTTGGAGACAGACGGCACTCTCCTGACACGTTGAACTATCCTGGTGGGAGATGTTGCATCTGGCGAGTAGATGAACTTGTTACAACACAACACCAACTTCCATGCAGTAGTCTAATGCGAGCATATGCATGCTACACCTTTACTAGCTGGGGATGCTTAGCTGGGTATCATCATGGTGCTGAAGACTAGATATAGGATAATTATTATTTCACATCAGCTTCTATAGGGCTATCCGGAATACCATTATTTGAGCTTCAAAGCTCCAGTGTGAATATTTGAATTGTTGCACTAACATTGCAAAGTAACCAGTACTGCAACATTGGAATGTAAATTACTTGTTTCTAACAATGAAGTGTGTGTTAACCCATTGAGATCAGTGTTGCATCGCACAGCATCAGGCATCAATGGGTTAAGACAACAAGAGGAAATTGCCCATTTGATTAATGTTGCCGTACTAATACTTCTACAGTTTTTTTTTAGGATGATAAATTAATAAAAAAAAGGCTTTAAAATTCTGATTTGGACATTGATGCCATGGCCATAAACACAGCTGTAATACATCCATGTCAGTCTTAAAACATGTGTGATATTCACAAGGAAAATACATGCACAGAATAGACGTATTGTGTTTGTCAATACAGTATTTGCTGTGGTTCAAGCAATATCGCCTCACTATATATTTAGGCTACATTCAATGGGATCGTCTATGATAGGTGTATTGGTGGAATGTGTTTGAGGTTGAGTTAGGTTGTGCTTGACTGAACAGCATGCTCTGTCTCCCTGTCTCATAATGTGTGGGCATGCGCGTGTGGCTTTATCGCTGATTTTAATTGTCGGTCTGTGATCTGTGTGTTCTCGCCTTCTGATGGGATCTCATTATCGTTACCACAGGTTTACCACCGTGGGAGACGTCAAGTCACCAAAGACTGTGGTCGGGTGATGGAGGAGTTAAAAAGTCACAGCTGGAGAAGGTTTTTATTTTCTTTACTGTGTGTTAAGGCAATGGTAGGCAAGTGTATGTGTATACCATAATTCAAACACAAGGCAATTCAAAGGGCTTTACAGTGGCATACAAATACACTACACACAGTAAGATATAAGAATAATTGAGATCACCTTCAAGATATGATAAAACAACGTGTGAAAACAGGCAGACAAATTGGTAAAAAAGTTCAAATAAATTGCCTAAAAATACCATAAAAAAGTGACAAAATGAATAAAAAAGTATTCCTATGCAGTTTGAAAGGCATGGCTTTAAAATGGTCAATACGTATTCAAATATAGTCAGACAAGAAAGCAATGATATTGTTAATCCATCTTGCTCTAAGGACGGTGTAATATTACTTGGAACTGCATGAACACAGCCTTAAAGATATACCACATAAGTGTCACAACTCGCTGTATTAGTTTGCGCTTTACATCAACGCTATATACAATGAAACATATCGATCCATGTCGGCAAACTGAATCACTCCAGCAAAAGTAATTGTAAAGAGATTCAGCTGAGAGAAAAAGGAAATGCAGACATACAGCAGCATAATTTATTTCATTTAAATACAAAAAAAAGTGTCATGGTGGATAGATATAAATCGTCCTTCATCGATTCATTAACTAAGACATATTTTTCACCGTGGTGATACATTGCAGTTAAAACATAATTACAGCCAACATTAAGTCGACGCGATGACTCACCGCGCGCCGGCAAATAATAAAAAGCACAGGTGTTTATAGGCCTAGTTGTCAGATGGGCTGTGAGTTAAGATTGTAATAAATATCACAACAGGGGCCTTGCTGTTAATTTTTTTTTTTTTATCCCTGGTTGCTGTAAATAGGTTGCACTTTTGGAAGAGGTTTTTTTTTTTTCTGGAGTGTCTAAAAATAAAATATCTTATCAAGCTCTTATGCATAATTAATGATTAATCATTTTACATAAGGAGCGAGGAGTTATCTTTCTCTCGCTGCCCTTGCCAATCATGTTGCTGGTGGCACCGCGGAAAAGGGTTTGGGTTCAGCCCCCCCCCCATTCCTATGCATCTCTTATATCAGCTCTGTGTGTGACCAATTACAGTGTTCGAGATCTCCATATAGTGTCACAGTGGAAATAAGCCAACACTCCAACTCTAATTGTATGGTTGAGTTTATTTATACAGTATTTCTTCCCCCCCTGGAGTCGCCACTAAGAATCAGTCTAGGATAAGCAGTTATGACAACCTAACATAAGTATGTGGGAATGCATAGACATGAACATAATATAGCAATAGAACACTTAAAGGTATAGTGCGTAACTTCTGTGAGTTAGTGAGTAATTACTTCAATACTGTTGGTGCATCTATGATGTAAGCCTGGGGAGATCTTGCATGGATTTTAATTATAATGTTGTACGTATGTAGGTTTTTCTCTTAGCAATACAATCTTGGCCGCTTCTTGGGATTTTTCTCAGCTCCTGCACCACTGTCGGTTTGTCAGTTTGTAAACGCCACCACGCTGAGAAATACAGACACAATTCTGGAGAGCTTATTGACTTATCAACTTTGTGTCAACTTGTTTGGCGATGTCTCGTATATAACAGACATTCTATTATAGTAAAAAAAAAAGTTACGCACTATAGCTTTTAGCAGATGCAGTTTGCCTACTTGGAATAACTTTTCTTTTTTTTAACAGAAAGAACATGATTATTGACACGGTACTGGTGTATAAGGATGGCCTCGTCCGGGAGCATCCGTCTGGTTTTGCATGTATCTACATTCTGTCGGGAGCATTGAATTCAGATGGGAAATTGGCCCCGAGAATGATGTAGCGATTGCTGACTCCCTCCCCCCTCAACCTCCCATATGTTTCCTGTCATATATAAACTTCAATAATCTAAAGAGCATCTGTCAGAAAATAAAGCAGTCAGCAGGAGCTGTCCGTTTCCATTTGTGAGCGAACACAATGCTACACTGTTATTGTTGAATTTATGATTCTTTAAGTGAGACTTGTGGGTCAGGTTTGCCACGTAATTGTGATATGTTTTCATGGGATAGGTTCAGTCTTTCTGTCTCTCTGTTTTTTCTCTAAATATGCAGCGTTGCATCAGAATGGTGATAAAGATGTAGTTTTAATGAAAGCAAATGTAGAAAAATAGGCCTGGACAAAATGGATAAAATCCCAATTTAAAGTAAACGTTTTAACAACAGAAATCAAAAAAAGCTATTATTTAAACATGTACAAAAAGTCAGGCAAACAAAACAAAAACAAGTAAAAGTTAGAAAAACAATAAATCAAAATGATCGTGTTTGAAATTGCACAAACATCATGCAAAAAATATAAATTTAGGAAAACAAAAAAATATATATCTGAACACAAGCTTTTCAGTCTACCAATTATTCTTGTTTTATTCAGGAAGCTTGGAGCACACAATGTCTTTTTTCATTTTATCAGCTAAAGCATTTTTTTTTTTTTAGATATTCACTCCCTGAGCTGCCCAGTACAACCATCCTTGAACTTTTCCGCTTTTGAGATATTTTTCCTTTAGCAAAATGGAGTTTGCTTCCTTTCCCCTCACAGCCCTTTAACAATTGTCAGCACAAAAAAACAAGAAAAAGACAAAACCATATATCTCTTCACCTTTGATTAGGTTAACCCCCCTGTGGATCCTGTTGAAATATTGATGTGGACAGTGTGACATGCAACCATTGTCAAGATGCGTTCAAATCTGCAGGAAAAATCGTTAACAAGTTGTTGAACCAAACTGTCAAGCTGGATATTTCCACTGCTATTTACATTTTCGACATTGCCTGTGTATCACTGCTACTTAAGGTATTTTCCAATTAATTATAAAAGTTACTGGCACCGTCACATTTATCTGTATTATCAAGTTGTATCCTTAGGCACGTACAGAGTTCATAAGATGCATAGCACACCCCCAAAGAGACAGCTTGAAAACATGAGACCCTTATCTTGTTATATGTTTGCTACATTATGGTTGCTCCTTACATTAATGTTAATTGGTTTGGACATTAAGACAACTAGCAAATGAATACTCCAGAATGTGCTTAATTGTTTTTAATGAGCACATTCAACTTGTGCATTTTTGTGTATTTTTCTTTTTCTATTAATATGTATCACAAGAAGTCCATACATGTTTTGTGGTGTCTGAGTACATCCAATGCAGTGGAGGGAAAGTTTCAAATGATGCTGGGGCCAATTATCCATTATAGATTAATTAAACTCTCCCGCCCTTTTGTAATCGCAATCTAATTGACTCATTAGAAAATAAATTGTGTGAATTAATGGTCTGGAGAACGCTCGGACAAAAAAATAAAACATCATTGTTCGCTTTGCATAGCTTCGGGGGGGGGGGGGGGGGGGGGAGAGGAGCTTTTGTTTATAACACCAGGCACCTTACGTCAAATTTTTTTGTCGAAGAATAAATTGCAATAGAGCCTTGCCGCTGTCAATTAAAGGGCAGATGTATGTCAACTTTCATTCTTTTATGGAAACAATTTTAAGCAAACCAGCCTTGTAAAGTTGTTTCTAGCATTTAAGGAAATTGTATTTGTATGCCACATGTTTGCTGTAATTGAAACCTTTCTCTAGTCTTAAAACACTGTGTATATCCATCACCCTATTGCTGCTGTCAGGCCAGGCTTTTTAAATAGGCTATGCCTAATTTATTTCATATGCATACAATCATGAATCTAACTAGTATTACATAGTTAGAAGGATTTTGTGGATTTGAGTTAAGTAAATTGTATGCTACTTTTTTAGCTGTAATCGCAACCTTTTTGTTTTCTATTCTTTCAAACAAGGAGCGTATCCATCACTGTGCTTGCTGATCTCAGGCCAGCATTAGACATGTATGATTAAAATAGAAGTCATTGATTTCTGTTTCGACTCCCTGCTACCCAAGGCCAAGGCAAAACAAATAATTGACAACGTGCTCTCAGCATCTCCCACTTAGGCTGAAAGATCCTCAATATTTAAATAAACATAAACGAGGTAGCTGCCAGCAGGAAAAAATCGACATCACACATCTTTAAAATAGAGTGATATATGGAACTGCCCACTTCGCCTGAATGAATGGACATGCTATAGGAGGCCATTATGCGCCAAACCATTAACGGTGCATCATTTGAGAAAATAAGCATGATCAGCACTTTGAGAGATGTAACTGCCATTTTTTCTAGAGGGGATGGGTGGTCGACTCTATTCATTTAGAGTTGTACACATGTCAAGTGGCTTAGACCTCCTGCACATTAGTCTACAGTTTGAGGCGTCATTGCATAGCTTAAAGGAATACTTCACCCATACGGAACCAGCGTTATATCATTATAAAATAACTATTATAATATAATGAATGAGGTTTTTCTTCCCTCAGTCTTCCCTTAGTCTTCCCTTGGCCCAGCTGTCCTGTTAATTCTAACCCTTACTGTGATGTCACAGTAAGGAAAAGGTAGGGTTAGACAGTGAGACCATAAAACACTCTTTCTGCCTTTTCTCAGGCTAAGATGATCCGATTTCATTTTTTTTTGCACATTTATACTAAATGTGATCTCCGAGTTCAATACACCTTCATATTCCAACCGGTGAAGTAGCTCTTTAATGACCGATGCAGTTATATGACAGGATTTGGAATACAGTCATTTATAGCATGATGTATAGGCACGGTACATGTGCAAATACTCACATCATAAACACACAGTTTTCCTTTACTTTGTAAGATGGATGGATGGATGGATGGATAGATAGACGGGGAAGAGGAGTACTTCAATGATTGTCCTCGGTTGTTTTGAAAGGCCCCCATAATTCGCAAATGCAAGACAAGGAATAATACTGTTTAAATATTTTTCGTTCTGATACCCTTGGTTTTGAATTTGTTTTCCAGTCTGGAAAATAGTATACCCACTTGAACATTGATATATTATAACACTATTGGGCTCTAAATTGCTTTGGAACCTGTTTTTCCAGGCCCTATGCACTGTAGTTGTGGTTGATTGAATTGGTTTGAACAGTTATTTGTCAGTCCATAGTATGTTCAGATTTTGATCCAATCTAACCATTGCCAACCCTAGACCAACCTTTTGTTTCCAATGTTAAAATTGAAATTGAAGTTTTTCTGAAGCTACACTTCTTCCAGCTATTGTTCACCTGTTTATGCCTGCCTACATTTCACTAGAGGAATAGTTTACTCTTTCTACCCGTTATACTGTCAGTGTGTACTGGTTGAACCATTGTACAATTTTGTTTTGTTCTCAAGTACTTTTATGCATATGAAATAACATCTATCTGTTCAAAGTAATTTATACAACCTCCATTGCCATTGAGTCAGAGGGTTAGCCTTTCCCTCAGTTGTGCAATTATTATTCAAAATTTAGTTTTTGGCCGCACATTTTTTATGAACTTTCAACCTCTCTGTGGATGTTTTTCATCCCACAATAGAAATTGGTTGAACGGGTCGGGGATCACACAACTAGTGGGCCGAAAGGGTCACATTTAAAAAAATTATTCAACCCATGTATTTTCTTTGTATCATATAATCGTGTGTATAATATTTAATGTACATCTTTAAACTTAGTTCTGTAACACACTAGTATATGAGTAAAAGTGAGTGGGGTGTGACTACTTCATGGCTTCATAAACAGACATTAGTACTCGTTGGGAGAATAATGTCTTTCAAAACTGCGAATCATATAGCAATTACAGATAGGACTTCCAATGCAAAATTACCTCATTTGCATAATGCTTCTGGTACGTTTGTCTTGGCGCCTGTAGTTGTGCAGTGAACAACCTGGGGTCTCCCAGTTGATTACCCAGGGCCTGGCAGACACTCTGCAGAAAAAAAAATGATTCAAGCAATCTTACTCATCACTTTCCCAGGATTGCCTCAATTATACGTCTTATTACAGCGACTGTGATGCACTCCAAGAATATGCTGTGTGGCGAAGGGGAAAATAATGTCACCCGCATACCAATACTGGCGTTATAATGAATTGCGGATTGCCTACACAGTTGTTTGTGAAATGCATCAACAACTATAACCAATGTTCACATAGTTTTGGACAGAATATGACTCTCAACAAATACTGAATCACATTTATTATGGATCAGTATCAGAACTTGTGGTAATCATTACATTACAATATATTTTTTTTAGCTGACACTTTTATCCAAAGCGACTTCCATTAAGTGCATTCAACCATGAAGGTACAAACTCAGAACAACAAGAATCACATAGGTACTTGAGCTTCAAATAAACCAAACTTCAAAGTGCCACACGTAAGTGCTTTATGTAGGTCTAGCAAGTGCTTTTTTTTTTCCTCTAGTCGAAGTGCAGTCTGAAGAGATGTATTTTAAGGCTGAGGCGGACAATGTGTATGTTTTCAGATGATCTGTTGTTAATGGGGAGCTCGTTCCACCATTTTGGAGCCAAGGCAGAAAGCAGTCGAGATTTAGTCGAGTGAATGGTTGAGCCTCGCAGTGAGGGAGCAGCCAGCAGATTGGCAGATGCAGAGCGGAGTGGATGAGATGGGGGTGTAAGGTTTGACCATGTCCTGGATGTAGGCTGGGCCCGATCCGTTCACAGCACGGTACACAAGTACAAGTACCTTGAAGCGGATGTGGGCAGCTACTGGTAGCCAGTGAAGGGAGCGGAGGAGCGGTGTAGTGCAAGAGAACGTTGGTAGGTTGAAGACCAGTCAAGCTGCTGCATTCTGAATGAGCTGCAGTCATGATGAGATCATATTAAATAGTCCAGGACCAAAGGTGTCAAAAACGTATAAGTTAAAAATATGCAATTGTATAAATAAAAGTACCTAATTCAGTAGTGGTAAGTAAGAAAGTAAGTAAGTACATTCACTCATAGGTACAACGTTGGAGTACGTGTACCCTTAAATCATACTCCACTACAATTACCTGAAAACTATAGCTCCTTGTTTACTGTGCAGATAGAGACTTAAAATAGCAAAACCTAAAATGATTTGGATTTAGGATGCACTTATATGGATTAAACTGACAAGACTAAACAACAACAACAACAAATTAAAAAGTACAACCCAACTTGAATGCTTCCTACAGCTAAACTAATCCCGTTTTCAGACATTTGCAAAGCTTGCAGAGGTCATCTTTTTTACCTTACCCAATCTGTATAATTGTTGAGAGAGAGAGAAAGAGAGAGAGAGAGAGAGAGAGAGAGAGAGAGAGAACGGAGCCAAAAAAAGAAAATAAATAAAAATAAGAAATAAACTGATAGAATAGAGGACTTTCTTTATGTGTGGAGGTAAAGACGGCCAAGAAAAACCTGATACATGATTAAAAAACGTAGCTGGTTGCCAACAAACTTGTCCGTATTTGTTGACGTGCTCTCTCTATACTTTGCTCAATCTTTCCCTCAAACGACCCCCCCATCCATTGCACACACAGAGGCACACACACACACACACACACACGCACACACGCACACACACACACACACACACACACACACACACACACACACACACGCACACACACACACACACACACACATCCCCCTGCCGCTCCATCGCTACTAAATCAGATTGAGAGTCATAGATCACCAGAGACTTCACAATAATTTATATGCAAATGGGATGCCATCTATTAGCCTTTCACAGAATCAGTTTAGCTTATGGGAGAAAAACAAAAGAAAGTGCATGCAGCTGATCTCATTTTACAGGCTTTCCCTAAAGTGGAAGTGTATTGTTCTCGAAAAATGTGTATCGTATTTTTATTTTTTTTGTGGACACCACCTGCTTTTTGTTTAAAGCGATTTAGACACACTTGAGGTGTTTTAATGCAACCTGATATCATAGCCTTAACTCCCCAGGGCTCGTTTAATGGATGCTGTGGAAATGTTAAGATTAACATATTGCTAAATCTTTCAAGACGAGACGCTGCAGGTGAATAGGGGTGTTACATTTCATTTGTACGTATAGCATCATGACACTTTGCCAGTTAATTACTTACAATAAAAAAATAATAATATTATAATTACGTGTACTTTTGCATACTTCAAAACCTAAAATCCTGATGTTAAATGAAGCCAGAAAATGTATATTTACTTAATTTTTACAACATTTTAGATGTTTTTACAGTACAGCTTTTGGATACCAAAATAAGATAAGACCAACAATCTGAAACAATGTGGGTTTTGCCTGCAATGATAAATGCCGTGGATATGTAAAGATGAACATAGTTTCAGCATATTTTAAAGGCAGCTGAATTTATCTTACAATACATTAGGGTAACATAACAGCATACAAACAGAGACATGGAAAAAAATATGTTGCTTGAACGCTTCAGATCAGTTTACTCACAAATTCCCCTTTAAGATTAAAACATATATAGTTGTCTCCCTGAATAAAGCTAGGCCTACTATAATGTAAACGGTCCCTGTTCCCTTTTATCGCAAATAAATAATAGCTTCCTCCCTGAAATACTCCTGGAGGCAACAGTGGATGTTTTGCCATCCACTCTGTGCCATTGTTTCTCTGTGTTCATGTGCAGATATATTTGGCTCATGTTGTGTGCACCGTGCAACAACAATAATCATAATAATAACATTGTTGCTCTTGTGCCTGAAATGACGGCTATGCTTTGGGATGAAGGCAAATGCGTTGGTAAATGGGTTAGGGGCCGTCTGCATCTCTCTGCTAATTAAATGACGGTGCGAGAGAGAAAGGAGATGAGAGAAAATGTTTTAATTTTTCAAAGGTGACACACACACGAGGACATTATGTGCCAGCTATCAACATACATAACGGGTAGAGAGGCATCAAGCTGACAGGTACCCTAATGAAGGCAGCCCCGGAACACTGCAATGTTTTATCCATCATGCTGTCGAGATCTCCTGGCCAAAACATGTCAAAGCTATTCACACAGGTTGCTATAGATGTGTGTGTGTACCCCCTCTCCCACCCACCACACACACACACACACACACACACACACACACACACACACACACACACACACACACACACACACACACACACACACACACACACACACACACACACACACACACACACACACACACACACACTAGTGATGTTTACCTTCATCATTGCATGTCAGTACACAGTGGGCCCACTCCTTCCAATTATTTGTTCAATTACCCAGACATGCAGGCAGCACATGAACTGGGAAGTAAACAATGTCAAGAGTATTTTTAAGACAGTAGGATCGTGTATCTGTAACCCAGGTGTAGCCAGGGTGGGAAAGAGTGCAAAAGTGAAAGTACACTATAGATGGTCCAACGTGCACACTTTTGGGGAAACTAGTTCAGTTATTCTTAATCATGGATTAACAAGAACACAAGTAATTGATTGATTTCAGATTTATAGTTTGCTAGTACTAATGTTGAAGAGGATGATCTATCAATGTTAAAGTGGCTATGAGGTGCTTTTAGTTTTGGTTGATTTTCTAGACAGTATCCAAACAGATTAATTTGTCCAATCTGCAGCCACAATATCCAAAATGCAAATATGGACAATTGAAAAGCTCTTTTACAAGTGAAACTAATGATCTTTTGTCATTTTTACTTGGGCACATTACAATTATTAAAATTGGAGATACATTTTTTGAGGTTTCAACAACCCAAAAGTAAGTTGACTCATGTTTTCATGTAAGCCATTATAGAGAGACAGTATGCACACTACCAGGGCTGTCAACACAACAACACACTTTATATAATACACATTATGATGCCTAGTTAAATCAGTGGTTCTCAATTATTTTCTGTCATGCCCCCCATAGGGGACAGAAATGCCCCCCCCCCCCCCTAAATTGAAATAGCCTACTATTGAGAACCTGCTAATATTTATTTATTTATCTGTACAAAACCACTGTATGAGTTTCTGGCACGAGCATTCTGCATACATTCTGGACATTTATTTACTGCAAATCTCGGCCTTTCGCGCAGATATGACCATACACAAGCACACATCGCGCTTGCTAGCACTGGGTTGCTTGGGGGGCGCGCCCCACCATTTGAGAAGCACTGGGTTAAATTACGTGCTGTCTGGACTATATATTCCGCTCATTTTCCTCCTGATTGATTTAGTTGATTGATTTCTGTGCAGTACTCATGGAATACATCAACCTTACAAGCATCAGAGCAAGAATGTCTCGCTTCCTTAATAAGACATGTGATATGTATTTGATTTTCATCATATCTGTGATGGAAGGCTTTGATTCACACAGCATTACCTGGCATGGCAGCGGCAGCCACCCACGAGTAATCATGTACAGTAGGTGTGAAAAGCCACTAAACCATGCCGATATGAATTTGTATCACTTTATTTACATCCATTGTATGTCTCAGTGCAGCTCAACAAACTAGTGTGTTGAAAAATAGAGTCATGCGTTGCTTTCTATCGCGGGTGTTGCAGAAATAGACACTGCCAAGTAAACAGCATTTTCTGCTCACTTTATCATGTCTAAGGTCATATTTGAAGTAAGCCATAATCACATGAAGACGTTTTCACAGCACTTTTCGTCATTTTGCCGCAGTTTGCGACATGTGCCCTGGTTAGCAGCTGTGGGTAAACATGCAACATGTCTACTTCAAGGAATAGGTGACAAAACAATGCAACAATGAGAACATTGGCAGTGTTCATTTTCCTTGGATGGGATGGGAATTATTGCCGGAAAAATAATAAATCTAGAATTAGAATCTTTATTGGTATCCTATGAAATTGCAGTGCTACTACGGCCAGTGCATAATAAATACAGTAATAAGTTATTTAATTAAATAGCAAAGAATAAAAGGAGAAACATAGCAATATATACATTGTTTATCCATCGTAGCGCACACACACACGTCATAGTTCAAAATAATGTGCTGCTTCTACCACTACATTGAATGTCACTGGTTTACTCAAAAAAATGCAGATTAGAGTTATTTTTTTCATAGATGCTGCTCATTACAAAAAAAAAATATTTTGAATATTGTTTTAACCAGAAAATGTATCTTAATCCTAATCTGCTGTACATGTAACTTTGGTCAATTTGAAAACCATATGCTATTTTTCCATAATTCTGTAATCGGATAAACCCACAACACAACTGGTTTGGGACCTGTGGAAACAACACAGGTAGAGACGATTGGCTTTAGCTGCCAACAGACTCTAAAAAAACACATCCGAAGACACTATAATACCTCGCTTAAAAAACATCTTCATCTCATGCATTACATAGCTTGTGATCTGCAGAGGCCACTGTTAAAAGCAATATGACATTGAGAATAACCTAATTTGAATCTGCACTTAAAAGATTAAGTTAAAAAAGAGGCCTCTGCCAGTTGTAGTCACTTCAGCGGTTGTGTTATGTTTGTGCAGTGTCCTTAACAAAAGTGCAATCTCTTTTTACGGCTTCTCCATTTAAGAATTACTGGCCTTTTTTTTGTACTATTTGAGGTAGAAAGTTCTCAGTAATCACAGCCGTTAGTTTTCCATGTGACGTGGGAACTTTTTTCAACCAAAGCCAATATGTCTTCCATGGGGGGGGAGGGGGAGGGCAGGCAATGTTATTTTTCAACTTGAATCATCTGTGCCACTGGTGCAAGGCGCGGTTTTCAGTGATTCATTAAAAAAAGAAATTCAATTTTGCAGCTTAAACACTATCTGAGTGTAATGGGAACAGGAATATTAAGCATTGCCAAATTAAAACTATCCATAACACTGATTAAAAGCACTGCTCTCCACACAGACACACACACACCACACACACACACACACCCACACCCACACACACACACACACACACACACACACACACACACACACACACACACACACACACACACTCACTTGTACTAAAAGAACAGCAAGTCATTTCTATTGTGCAGTACTGACATCTTTATTTTAATTCAGAATGATTCACAAAGCGAAGAAATAAAGGGGGAGTCAGGGGAGATACTTTGCTTCACATTCAAGGCCTAGTTTATTTCTTAATGTGGCTGAGCGCTTATTCAGGAGGCTGAAGTTGTTTATTGTGCTTGTGTCGCTCTCAATGTTTTGTCTCTAAATGTAGTTACTTGGAGCTGTTTACGAGGACAGTAATCTCCTTAAACCACAGTTTGCTCAATTAGCGTGTGTTCTTCTGAATATGAGATACATGAGGCGAAGTATGTGATATTTCTTTGTTAATATACGTGTAAAATCACTCTTTATTCATACAGCAATCGCTAAAGCAGTATGTGCAGTTCATAACACAGGTCTCCCAGTCATCCAGCTTTGCAGTAATTGCCAGATAACATTTTGAGTATCCCGCTAGTTTTTTTTAGCCAATCAGGAGACATAGCGCTATAAAGAGGCGGGTCTCTGTGCCCGTGAACAATGACTCACCGCTCTCCACTGCGGCACGGTGTTCATGTGGTGGTGACGTAGGGACCTGCTAAGTTAGCTAGAAGGACCATGTCACTGACTGAACCTTTAAGTATATGTTACATATTTTAACTTGTTTTCTTCTTTTTTTAATCCTATGTTAGTGATGCAAACAGTGTGTTCTAGTTACATAACTGTACATACAAATGTGCAAATATACTTCCTCCACATACATATCAATACACACTCAAAGGCCACTTCATTAGGTAAACCTTGCTAGCACTGGGTTGGACCACCTTTGGCCTACAGAACTGGCTTAATTATTTCCTGGTGTGCGTTCAGATATGGTATTCTGCATACCTTGGTTGTAACAAGGGGTTATTTGAGTTATTGTTGCCTTTATATCATCTCGAAACTAATTGTCTGCCCATTCTCCTCTGACCTCTGACATCAACAAGGCATTGTATTTCCTGACATACACAAACGGCTGTATGCGCACCTAACATCCCAGCATCCACCCTAATGTCTAACATATGTATATATATATATGAGAAATAAATAACAGTAATAAAAAAAACTAAATAAATTAAGTATTTGCAAAAAAAACTGTCTATATGCTGAGGGTAGAATGAACACATTTTTATTTATTTTTTGTCTTCTTGTTTATTGGTGTTTTTGTTGTTGACCTTTCCCATCTTCAAATGACTTCTCAATTATTCATATGTTTCTCTGTTCTGAAAAGAGAGCATGCTGTTTCTTTTCATATTGCCAGTTTCCTTTACAGGGGTATTTTTTTTCTTTTAGCCGTATATCTACTAGCATCTTCTTTCATGGACACTTAAATAATTGAACGTTGAGCATCGTTGGCTTTTTGCTCTTCGGCAATGCTTGAGTAGACAACGTCACATTTAGTTGTACTCAACATCTGAAGAACAGTGTTTAAAAAAAAAAACCCTTCTCGTACATGGTTTGTTATACAAGATTTTTTTTTAAAATACATTTTAATAGTTTTGAGTTATCTGTATTCACTGTATAACCTCCCCATGATCTGACATTTTCACCACACATGTTGGGACAATGTACAGTTGCTATTGGAAAGAAAAAAAATGTGAGAATGAATCACTCGTGAGTAGGGGAGAACGGGGTAATTTGTCACATGGGTTGGATGTCACATTCGTTATATCTCGCCACCAGAGCGCGCTAGCTCTGAAATGTTGATATAAAAAAGGTCCAGAATTGGGATCAGAGGTCACATACATATACTTCCTTGGAGTTAGACTGCTGCATTTCAGGTGAGAGGATGTTTTGTGTTTTTCATGTCAAATTCAAAATATTTTACTTCTCAGTATTTTTCTTCTAGGCTTTTACACAATGGGTTTATAACAAAACACTTGTTACCCTCAGAAAGTGTGAAGGGTAAACTATAGTTTAGATTGTGGTTAGCAAGCTAATTAGTTGTCAGATGGTTGTTGGCCTTGATGCTAGCAAGAAATTCAAGTTGGGGTTGGTCGTCAAATTTTTTGGGGGGTTGGTTGTCACATGTTATCTCAAGGCTGCAGCCAGAAAAGGAACCCAATAACGAAAGAAATTGTCAAGCTGTATCCTCACTGACACCCCAGAGAAGGAAAGAATAGAGCAGGAAAAGGCAGCTAGCAAGCAAAAGAAAAAAGGGCAACAAAATCAAAACAACCCAGTGCATCCCAAACTAGACCAGCTGCCAAGGCTACAGAACGTTATGTAGGCCTATTTGTCAACTTGACAATGCAATTAAACATTCAAATTTGGTTCTGCCTCCTTGCCTTCTTTTTAAGATTTTTCCCATTAAGATAACATTGTGACAAACAACCCCATAGTGTAAGACAACCGACCCCTTGATGGGGTTGGTTGTCACAATGTGTCAGAGTGTCTTTGATGGTAAATTACTTCTTCATTACAATAAGTTGGAAAAAAAGAGAGACACACATTTCTAGCCAACACCTTAAGCTTCAATTTAATGTAGGAATGGCTATTGACAGATGTTTTGGTGATGAGCAATTCTCACTAGAGTAAAAAGTGTGCCTACTTACCCCGTTCTCCCCTATATGGCTCATTGAACAGATCCCTGGCAATTTAAAAAAAAAGAAACCGGTCTGCGTCCTTTGCGTGTTTGCTGACGTTGATGAATTTCTGCTACGTCAAGCAGCTCAAATCCAGACTGATGGTTTATTGATATATGTTATCACTCGCTGTGCGTCTTAAGGATGAAGTATTAACCAAGATCGCAGGCAGTATGGCAGTGTGTGAGATGTCAAGTGTTGGTGTCCACGCTGACATTAACATGATGAGATAATCGTGTGTCTGTTGAGTTAAGTCAATTGGAGTATCATTCAGTTGGACTTTGTGTTTGCACAGATTTACAGACGTGTTGACCAAGTAATGGTGTTATTCAGTCATGTGTAAGTATACATGAAACACAAGGCATCGTACCATAGCAAATGTAGTGTCTCAAATGTTGTGTTTAATTAGCCATTTCCATCGTGATGTCCATATAAATGTTTATTTATTCATGGTTCATATATTCAGATGAAGCATAAAATGGGCAATTTCTGAGAGAAATGACCCATGTCTGTGTACATTATGTGTTGCCTTTTCGATGATACAGTATGCTATCTATCTATCTATCTATCTATCTATCTATCTATCTATCTATCTATCTATCTATCTATCTATCTATCTATCTATCTATCTATCTATCTATCTATCTATCTATCTATCTATCTATCCATCCATCCATCCATCCATCCATCCAATCCATCCATCCATCCATCCATCCATCTCATCCATCCATCCATCCATCCATCCATCCATCCATCCATCCATCCATCCATCCATCCATCCATCCATCCATCCATCCATCCATCCATCCATCATCCATCCATCCATCCATCCATCATGATTTGATAGTTCACTGTTGGATTACACACATTACATAGCAGTGCAATGCATGACACTATACCTCACTCTACAGTATGTAAGTTCTTGCATCCATATATTCTAAACACCAGTGGTCGCCCATTAAAATAAGTTTAGCATTGAAGTCCATGTGCCTTTATACAACTTTGTAGCCCTTTTTCTGCACTCACAGTATCCAGTAGCATCAGAAACACAAGCATTACCTGCTGACATATCACAGTTCATATTGACTCGGTTGCGCATACAGCCCGATATGTGGTCGGTTAGAATGTCCGACTCAGGTATGGCATAGCTCTTGTTGTAGGGCTGCAACTAATGAATATTTAAAGTATTGATTCATCTTTGTAGTATTACTGTCTACAATATGCCAGATGACTGCTGTGTGAAAACAGCAATTAAAAAATAGTTTTATTTGATCCACGGTGGATCTTTTTTATGTCTAGAATGTGGGTGGTTGTTTTAAGAATCTCATTAGTATGAGATTCCTTAGAGATATTTTCAGTGAATTTAATATGAGACGACTATGTGTCTTGAATTATTTCATGATAATAATTAATCTTTCAAATGTATTACATATCTTTGATTACATTCAAATGAATTGACTATCTGCACAACAAAAAAGTTCAGTGCAAAAGTGTTATTGGGGCATTGTAGGTAGAAACATGAAAGCAAAAATTCTGCATTCTGAGATTATAAAGTTGCTAATTTATGAGAACAAAATTGTAATGTGTGGCGTCTGTGATGTGACAAGATTGATCCAATCTCGCTAAGTGAATTCATTTACAACAAATAAACAACAAATCTGATTGCAAATTTACAAGAATAAACACCTACATATCCTCCTTGATTAAATCCACAATTGTCCTAAAAAAAGTATCCAACTAAAGGTTGATTTTTTTTTTGCCAAGGAACTTCATATAGTGTTGGTTATGGCAGCTTCTCCTCTCTGCACATACACTATACATTGAGATATGTCAGCCTTCAAAAAGCATGGCTCACACAAACAGAACATTCATGTACAGGGTCACGGCTCTTTGAACACATGAAAGGTTGTATTGCTGAGAAAGATACTGTACTGCAGCATTTGCATCTTGACTGGAATTGACATTTCAGAAAGTTTCACTTGGGTGTGAATATGCATTAGTGGGACGGTTTAGCTGACCCCCCCAACACACACCACACACACACACACACACACACACACACACACACACACACACACACACACGCACATGCACACGCACACACACACACGCACAACACACACACAACACACACACACACACACACACACACACACACACACACACACACACACACACACACACACACACACACGTGTTACTTGACTTACCACACACACACACACACACACACACACATATGTTTTACTTGACTTACCCACACACACACACACACACACACATACATTTACTTGACTTACCATATAGCCTTGATTCAAATAGAGACGTGGAAGATGTGGCTTTGCGGTATTCATCTCAGTATGTTAAGGTTAATGGTGTGTAGGACTGAGGCCAATCACTGTGTGTTTGATCAGACATCCTGTGCTATTCTACACGCTTGGCCACGCTCCTTGTTAACTCTTAACCCGCAACAGAGAAGCTGTTTTACCCGCATACATGAAGCCAGTTAGATCAGTACACCTGGACCACAGTAACATTGACTGTATGTTAAAGGTGCAGTCAGTGATTCTGGAGAACGCTTGTTGTCGAAATAACTTTTTTGTCAAAATCAGTGAATATTTCGTCAAGATCCGCTACCTGTCCGTACTGTGTGTGCCCTGAAAAAAATAAATCTGGTGTTGCCTAGGTTCTGTAAACTGGCATGTTGCTATCTACGGTGGCCCCCCTTTGTTTACATACACTTTGTCTACAAACCAGTTTACAGAGCAGAGCCTAACACTGGATTTGTTTTCTCACACACAGTACAGACAGGTAGCGTATCATGAGGAATATTCATGATTTTGACAAATGATTTTGACAACAAACGTTCTCCAGAATCACTGACTCCACCTTTAATGTTACGGTACGTTGAATGAAGTCAACAGTTATTCACCGACATTTAAATATTATTTCTGTCATTTCTCGCATCAGGTCTTGTACATAACAGTCCAAACTCTGTTTAACCAAATGCAATATTGGATTCTGGGGAGTCCAACTCCTATCCTGTGACATACTGTACTCATGAGAGTGTATATGAATAAATAATGGAACCCTGTAGCTATCAAAAGACCACCAGACTGGATTGTTGAATGACATTAATTTCGAATGCTAGTCAATAATTGCACATCGATTTAATATTTGAGAAGGGCAATTTAAAAGGGAAGGATTTTTACAGCATTTACCCAAGACACTGCCTCCCGCTTTCTCTTTCTCTCTGTCTCTGTATGCCTTTTTACTTATTTATATAATTATTTTTTCTCTTTGTATATTTCATTTCACGCCCGTCCAGGTTAGCAAACAGAAGTCGAAGCAAAAAAAAAAAAAAAAAAACATAATGTTCTTGAATAATTGTGTCTGTTTCATTTTTGAACATGAAAGACAAAGGGCTGTATAAGTCAAGAGCGGCTCAGTTGACCTGCGTCCCTCGGAAATTTCAATGGGTTCACGGGCTTGTTCGGCATGATTAAGATATGTGATCTTCAGCGCTATTGAAGTCTTCATATTAAATGGATGGGGTATGGGAGCATATGTAAATAGGATTGCAGAGGACTATTGAACGAGTAACATTGTATATTTACAAAGGATTCCATTCCAGCCATCTTTTATTTATTCGCTACAGCGTCTCGTGTGATAGTCAGACACGCTGTGATTTTTCACAATTTTGAAACTGTAAATATTGAATTTCTACACCACCAAGCCTGATGTAAATTCCAGTGTGAAGTACAACATACTTTTACATGACTTATAGCTTAAGAAGTACTTGAACATTTTGGGAAGATGTTTGCTTTCTTGCTGATATTTAGGTAAGAAGATTAAGGTTAAATTTGTCCAAGCTGCACTGCTGTATAAATGTGGTGTAAAGGCGATGCTTTGTAGAAATAAAAGGCTCATTCTATGGTAATAAAACAGACCAAACTTGCATTCTTCAAGTGATTATACTCCTGTTAAAAACATATGAATATAATATGAATATTATATTCCATGTTTCTACCAATTCCTTTCTGACAACATGCCAATTCCCTCTACACACTGCTCCGTTTAATGTGTGAATATTTTGAATGGATTTTTGGACAGGCTCTCCTTATTTCTTGCCTGTAAAAATATATATTTAATATTTTTTTATTAGTTTTTGGCCATCAGCAGCCCAATGTTGGTTGCTGTCTATGGTTTTTAATTTGCAGCCTTTGATTGTTCTGCCCCACGGTTGCTTGCCTTTCATATTGCGCATCAGGAAACAGTTTTAGTATTCAAAGTGTGGCACTACGCATGTTTCTGACCACTGTGTAAGCAGAATGCAATAGTACAATAAGCTAAATATTGGAATTTGTGGCATTTTAGTGTCTGTGATCTAGGGGTCAATGGTTGATGGTTCATAACGTATAGCTAATGTAGAGATACAATGATTACCTACATAGTCGATACACATATCAACAACTACTTAAAGGCCTACTTCACCGGTGGGAATATGAAGGTGTATTGAACTCTGAGATCCTATGTAGTATACATGTGCAAATTCTTTTGAAATCGGTTCATCCTAGCCTGAGAAAAAAGGCAAAAAAAGTGTTTTATGTGTTTCTGTCTAACCCTACATTTTACCATCTGTGACATCACACATGGTAAAATGTAGGGTTAGGATTAACAGGACAGCTGGGCCAAGGGAAGACTGAGGAAAGACTGAGGGAAGAAAACTCATTCATTATATTAATAATAGTGATTTTATAATGATAAGAACGCCAGGTTCCGTTGGTGAAGTATTCTTTAATAAATCGATGAGATGACTAACTCACTTTTCAAGTTAAACTTTCTGTTTTCTCAATATTTATAAAAAAAAAATTGTGAACTGAATATTTTTTAAGGATTTTGGTTATGACAGCAGGTCCTCATTAATTAGACACTCCAGACACACGGACAGCCTGGTCAATCAGATGGACCTCGTTTACAAACTGCTTTATGGCGAAAGGCAAATTGCACGCCATGAGAAATGCTTAAAAAAACGAGCAGAAATCCCAAGTTCCAAAATCAGAAGTTGAAGTCAGCTACACTTAATGATTTACCAAATACACATTAGCTTCAATATCTCAGCAAAAGTACAGAGCGATTTCAGATGCAGTAATTTCAGAACAAAAATTAATGAAGTTATAAATCCCTGAACACCCCTATGGTTATATGCACATCCTTATGCAAAATGCAAATGACATCACCGTATTACAATGATCTACAGTTTGAATTACACACTCACTGCTGGCTTTGCTCTGTTATATCTTGCAAACCAAAAAAAACTTGGTCCTTCCATTTTGAGGAGGAAACAGTTAATCATTAAGTCGAGTGAATAATTTATGTCCCTATATCCAAATGAATCACTAAAGGTGGAGTCAGTGATTCTGAAGAAGGATTGTTAACAACATTATTTTTTTGTCAAAATCAGTGAATATCTCCTCAGGATCCGCTACCTGTCTGGTCTTAATATACTGCCTAGCCTCTGTAAACTGGAATGCTTACTAAGAGGGTGCACCGAAGCTAGCATCATGCTCATTCACAGACAGTAGGCTGTGTATTAACAACTGGCTCTTATTTTCAGCAAATACACAGTACAGTAGTGGATTGTGAAGAGATATTCACTTATGTTGCCAAAAAAAAATAAAAGCATTCTCCGGAATCGCTGACTGCACCTTTAACAAATAGGGCAAATAAATACTGCAACCAGGTTCCCTTTAACAGCTCCTCCAGCCCTGGTTCACCATAGCTGCTACTGTCTTAATCTTTCGAGGAAAAAAGGCCTTTTTTATCCCCTGGATTATATTTTTGTTGGACATCATGTTGATCCGTGTGTTACTGAGGTAGCAATAAACTCCAACAATAACACAGTCTCAGCAGGATGTCCAAAATATGAGAGAGAGAGAGAGAGAGAGGAAGGATATAGAGAGACAGAGAGACTAAGAGACACGAGAGAGAGGAAACTAAGAGAAAGAGAGAATATAGGAGAGAGGGAGAGAGAAGAGAGATATACATAGAGAGAGAAGAGAGAGAGAGAGAGAGAAGAGAGAGAGAGAGAGAGAGAGAGAGAGAGACTAAGAGACAGAGAGAGAGAGAGAGCCATGCAGGCGGAAAGCTCACGGTTAATCCACTAAAGAGTCTTGCGTTTGTTCCCACAGTCGGGGTGTGCTGCTGGGGGGTAGCTGCTGCTTCTGGCAGTGTTGTTGTGTGTGTTGTGTGTGTGTGTGTGTGTGTGTGTGTGTGGTGTGTGTGTGTGTGTGTGTGTGTGTGTGTGTGTGTGTGTGTGACAGAGAGCTGAGTACTGGTGGTTTTGCGGGGACTTCACTTTTTTCTGCTGCCCACCTTGGCACGCGACTTCAGGGCTTGTCTTCAGATCAGAAGCTGTTGCCCGTGAACTGGAAGGGCTGGCAAGCTATCCAAGTGTCCGGGGGAGATAAGGCATGTGTGTTTGTGTGTTGTGTGTGTGTGTGTGTGCGCCTGCCTGGTGGACATTACAGATGCAGGCATTAGCTGAGAGTGGAGTGGAGAGACTTGATGGAGAGAGAGAAGCATGGGGGCAAAGCTGAGGCCTTTGATAGTGCTGCCGATGTTTACTGCTGCCACCACTCAAAGAATAGGGGGGGTTGGCATCTGCTTATGTTGGTCAAGAGATTTCAGACTTGCACACACACACACACACACACACACACACACACACACACACAACACACACACACACACACACACAGGCAGACATGAGTACTAGTGCTCAACAAACCGGTCAGCGTGAACCAAAGCAGGCTGCAAACGGATGATCACATTTTTACTGATGTTTTGCTGTTCCTTGCCATGTTTGTATCTCTTGAGGCAACTGGGGAAAGGGAAGAAGTGTTTGAAAATGCAAGTTCCACTACAGAGGCAGACTGACTTGGGTAGGCAATTGCTTTGTGCCCCAAGCTACCCCAAGGGCTCTATAGAATGTCTAATAAACATAGCAATAAATCAACATTCATAATATCCCAAATGTCACCCCAAAAACATGGATAGATAGATGGACGGATGATGGATGGATGGATGGATGATGGATGGATGATAGATAGATAGATAGATAGTAGATAGTAGATAGATAGATAGATAGATAGATAGATAAGATAGATAGATAGATAGATAGATAGATAGATAGATGATGATAGATGATAGATAGTGATAGATAGACAGACAAGACAGACAGACAGACAGACAGACATATTGAAAAAAAGGCCCATTTGCCTAGGCCCCAAAAATGACTAAAATCCGCCCCGTTATTCCACTGCAGTATTTACGAGCAAACTGTGTGTTTTTAAGATATCTATATTTAATCAGCCTTTGACAAAGCCTTGTCTTATCCGGCCTCCAGTCAGTGATCCAAAACCCATCATATTTTCGGAGACTCAGTATGTGTGGCTCCGGCCTTTTGCTTTTTCCCTTCTTCCTTTTTTGTTTGTCCACCTAACTGACATGCAGGCGATTCCCCAGTGGATGGTAGCAGTAGCATGCCATGGTTTCAGCTCTCTCTGGCTTATCTGACAGTAACAGTGTCCATGTGTGGCCCCAATCTAACATTTACTGTACGCTCTGCCTGTCCCCCTCTCTCTCTCTCTCTCCATTGGGCTGGCTTCAAGTCACTCCACTGCCATTTACTGTTGGTGCCAAAGCAAAAGCAAAATGCAATGCAGAGAGACAGCCATGACGACAGGGGGGAGGAGAAGCCTTCGCAAGATGGCTGCCACTCAAGCGCTGTTCCACAGCCGGGTAAATCCACAAGCTGGAATGGATGCTAAAACTAAATCGAAAAAAATATTATATGTTGATACACCACAATGTTGTTTTAATTTACAACAGGTCCATACATTGAAAAATGAAATATTATAAGAAAATGTGTACTTCAAAACAGCATGGTTTACTAGCACAGGCCTAATTTAACAACAGTTTAATGGTGATAACAAATCCCAGGTCATAGACAATATTTAAACCATTGCAGAGATGCAAGCATATTAGCCATTTTCACTGCAGTCATGGATTACGTAAAATGTATTGGACTGTTCTATAGAGAAGTGTCCTACAATGTCAAGGGTCTGAATACAGGAACCACTGTTAAAGGAACATCAAAACCCTACGTTTGTGATATCTGGTGTTTTCTTGTGAAAATGTGTTTGGACAGATGGATGGATGATGATAGAGATGGATGATAGTATGAGATGGAATGGATGGATGGATGGATGGATGGATGGATGGATAGGATGGATGGATGGATGGGAGGATGGATAGGATATGGAGGAAGGATAGGGGATAGGGAGGATGGATAATGGATGGATAGATAGACATGCAAATATATAGTCTTCACACATGTAGTTGAGCATGTTATTACACAATCAGTCTATAAACCATCTAACCACATAGTCTTTGAAAGGTAGTTATTACAAATGTTCTCAATCCCAAGGATAATTCTTCATAATGAAAATGTAATCAGCCAATCTTTTTTTTTTTTTTTTCACTTTACTGATTGATAACTTCTCCAGGAAACACAATTACACACTTACTGCCGACTTCAAGTCACTGATTCATTCCGCCAGACCGACAGGCAGGCCACTGGCTCGCCAAATTAAAATCCAAGTGATATCTCCCCCGCCGGTCTCAACCTCTTATACTTCATGGTTTCAAGGTTTAATTTAATATGCTCCGTCCGCAAATTAGCAGGATGTAATTTGAAATCTAATATGTGAAGAAAAAAAAAAGGGGCGGATAATAAAGGGTTCACGTTTCGCTGTGTTAATCCATTTTAGGGGACCTTGCCATGTGGTCTCATAATGCCATGGTCAAGTGGACTGAAGTACTAATCTAATCTACGTGAATGGATGGGTGTACTGTATGCATATATTCATCCTTCTGGCTGTATGTCTTTATGTTAAGAAGTTGCTTCTTTTCACAGACAAACCAAGATTTGATTGACATTATGTCTTAAATAGCTTCAAGAATATAAAAGTGTTTTACATATGTTTTTTAAATACTTGCATGCAAGTGAAAAATGCTGTTTTTGATCTATCTATCCATCTATCCATCCATCCATCCATCCATCCATCCATCCATCCGTCTATCTTGATAGCTATATTGTTTGCTTAGTCTCATTAAGCAGATGCTTTTCACACAGTAAAAGACATGTTTATGTTAATGTTATACAACATGTGTCAATTAAAATACACACCAAATGATGCTATTTTAACTGGACATGTTCTTGTTATAGCACTATATAACTATATCGTATTCAATACCACATAACCTCGTCATGTTCAACCACACACGATGGATGGATCTCATTAAAACCAAGCGATGTTCTCATTAAAACAATGTGAAATGCATCTTGGTTAAAAGTGTATTTCTTGTCAGAACATGGCGTTCCTCATAACTTCTGTGTGTTTTTTTTTAAATTAAATTTGAAAAAGTACCAGCTGTACCTGAGGAGAGGCAATCCTAGAATCACCTGAACATAACATACAACATAAACAGTACATACATAAATAAACGAGTGATGAAGATATATTTGACTGTTAAAGATTGGGGTCTAGATTTGATTGGCAATACATTTAGGGGATGTCACATTGTTGGGCTTTGGTGACATGAGGGGGACTGTAGCTCAATGGGTAGGGCGGTCGACCCTCAACTGCAGGGTCGGTGGTTCGATCCCTCGTCTCCCCGCCACATGTCCAAGTGTCCCTGGGCAAGACGCTGAACCTTACATTTTTCCCGATAGTTAGCCAGCACCTGCGTAGTAGCTGCTGCTATTGTGTATGAATGTTGTAAGTTGCTTTGGATAAAAGTGTCTGCTAAAATGAAATGTAATGTAAAACATGAATGTTTAGTATGTATGCCTTTAAAAAACAATGCGTAATGCAAGTATTGTTACATGAAAAGGCAAGGCAAATGTATCCACAAAGCCCAATTCAGACATGAGGCAATTCCAAGTGCTTCAGAGTGGCATGAAAAACCTCAAGATTAGACATTCAAATTTGCATTTAAGAGATAATATACCAAAGGACACATCTGTTTCTGAACTACCACATTTGACTTCATATCTCTCTTCTTGTTACAAAACCTCAAAAAAGCTCCTTGTATATGTGCTTTAAAGTGTCTGACTCATTTTGACCACCTTCCATTTGTTAACTATTGATAAATGTGGAAAGAGTTAAGTCTAACCCGCGGCGACAGCCCCATTTGCTGTAAGAGTCTGTCTTGCCAGGAGGGCCTACAAGACGACTATTTTTCCCCCTCTATAGCATATTACCATTCCCCTTTTCAAAAGTGTCTTGCCATCGGCTCTACACGCCTGTAGCTATTTTGCCCTGTGGGAGAAATGTTTTCCCTCAGTGACTGTTGCCAATCTCTCACCTACTTTCCGAAAAGGTTACTGCCAATTCCTTTTCCTCGAAGTCGAAACGTTGTGTTCTGTGTGTGTGGTGTCTGTGTGTGTGTGTGTGTGTTGTGTGTGTGTGTGTCTGTGTTGTGTGGTGTGTGTCTGTTGTATGTGTGTGAGGGACTTTCTCCTTGCATCCAGCTTCACCTAATTATCCCAGTGCTATGAGGCATGTCAGAATGTATTCATCCCGCCACTGCCTTGCACTAGTTCCCCAAGCATGTACTCTTTAATTGGTCTTCATTATAAAGAAAGGTAGCCTATATGGATAGCAAACAACTGCGCAGGTAAATAGCTTTATTGTCTGTCTTGTTTGTATGTTCTTGCTGTATGCTGGAATAGTTGATATGTGTGTTTTACAGTAATGAGGGCTGGTGCAATTATACAGTAGAAGTTGTTCGTACAGATTATTATTTGTTTTCGTGTGGCACTCGACTCTGGAACACACACATACACATACAACACACACACACACACACACACACACACACACACACACACACACACACACACACACACACACACACACACACACAACACACACACACACACACAACACACTAAGGATTGTACGGCTATACTTGTGAGGACACTCGTTGACATAATGCATTCCCTAGCCCCTATACCCTAACCTAAAAACTAAATGCCTAACCCCAACCCTCACACTAACCCTATATAAACCTTAACCCTCAAACAGCCCGTTAAAGGTCTGTCCCAAAGTGAGAACCAGCCACAATTCTCACTTTCCAAAAATGTCCTCATTTGTAAGGTCTTATACTCAAATTGGTATGTCAAACAACACACCACACACACACACACACACACACACACACACACACACACACACACACACACACACACACACACACACACACACACACACACACACACACACACACTCATACATATAAGCTCAATATAGAATATTAAGATGACGTGTTTTTAGGAGAAAAAGGGGGATTACTGGAAGCTATTACATTTTACAAACCTAGCAACAGCAGACTTTTCAAAGATAACTCAGTGACTCGTATATTTTCTGCTCTTTTGAGTCGCAAAAAAAAAAATGCTCATCCCTCTATTTATTTATTATTTATTTATCTATTTTTGAAAATGATGCTTTGGCCAGAAAATGATGCCTCTGCATTTTCCAGCAGCAGTTTGTGAGCGAGAAAGACAAGAAGATTAAGTAGTTTTTGCAGTAACATGACCAGTGTGGGTCGCTGATTTGATTATGTAAGAAATGTCTTGTTTATTGGGCATGAAATCAGCCGTGTGAGACGAAAAACCTCTGTATTTGTTTTCTGGCAGTGTCCCAATGCCACTTTTGTTTAACAGTTAGGGACATGTATTAGAGGACTGGAGCTGCAACTAACCATTCCTATTAACCTTGATCAATATAGCGATTATTGTATTGATTAATCGATAGGTCGCCATGTCAGATGATGGTGAAAAATTACCAACAGTTAACCACCCCAAAATACTCAATCACATGCGTCAAATAATATCAGAGAAGCATTTTTTTTTTTTTTGAGCAGCTGCTACCAGCAAATGCCAATATTATAGATTATGTATTCCTTTGGCCCCATTGCATAATTGATGTAAATATAATTAATATGGATACCAAAACAATAGATGTGATTTTACATCTGTTTTAACTTGGCTGTTAAGTTAGGTAGGCATTTTATTGGACGTATATTGAAAATCCAGGCATATCCTGAGCAATTTACTTTACTTAACAAGAACGCCCCCCAATTATTCAATAAAGTATGAGAGAGAACAGCAAAACATGCCCTTTTCTTTGAGCAGATAACACTAGCATATGCCAATAGTATGGATCATAGATTTAGTGTTGCCTCATTTGATAATATACTAATTAATTCATATCTCCTTGGTGCCATATACCCTCACCCTTTGTGTGTTTTAAACATTTATTAATTTGTCTGTTTAGTTATTTAGGCAAGTATTAATGTATATAATACAATTACTACAAATAGTATGTGAATGTAGGAGTCACATTAAAGTACCAGGCATATCTGGAGCAACATACTGAACTTGACAAGATTTATATTTATTAATTTTTTAGATTTTTTTTTCAGCTTTCTTAAGCAGCGTGGTGAAATAGTTGGAGTGAATTATCTGTGTCAGCGCTGTGTGTGTGCGTGTGTGTGTGTGTGTGTGTGTGTGTGTGTGTGTGTGTGTGGTGTGTGTGTGTGTGTGTGTGTGTGTGTGTGTGTGGTGGCGGGGGCTGATAAAGAGGTTAACACAGATGGCATGTTTTGACAGAAGGTGGACATGTGTTAACAGCATTATGCTAAACAGGAACATGTATTTAATCAGGGGGTTGATGGTGATGTCGTGCCCAAAAGTGTTGATAATTACAACATCGGGTTTACTAGAAATATACGCAATATCAATATATTATGGCCCATTGACATGATTTTGTGATTATGAAAATGTTTCATTTGTCATTGAATATAATAATGCCAGAATAGTATTAATATCTAATTGCTTTGGTTAATAAAACAAAACAAAAAGTGACTGTCTGTATTGACTGATATGTACTGTTTGTCCAACAATACAGACGAAAAAATGTACGTGTGGTCCTTTAGAAATTAAACTCCACAGCAATTATGTGGTATAATACAATATTCCTGTGTCGACCTATTCATTGTCTATGTTCAAATCAAAAAGTGTTTTAATTACACAGCCCAATATCACAAATAGCCATTTGCCTAAGTAGGGCATCACAGTCCTTACACAATACGACAACCTCTGCCCTTGGACTCTAAGCTAGACTGAGGAAGAACTCCAAGCAAAAAAAATCTTTAACAGGAAAAAAAAAAAGTTAAAAGATTCATAATTACAGATTTTGAACATGGCTTTCACAGTCATTTTCATAGCACTTTGCTGCTGCTATTGTACAATGTGTTTTGAGAGTTTTTTGAGAGCAGGTGGCCATTGTGGGGAATGGTCTGTCCATCCAATCTATCAAGGTTGTTAGTTATTTCTAAGCAGCAGAGCAAAGAGAGAACTCCATCTGATCATTGTGTCTCCTTGGCTGGCTTTGATCAGAAAAGGTAACTATACTGTCAGTGGTGAAAAATATGGAATTGAGATAACCATCAAAGTATTCCATTGTACCTTTGGTCACCAATCTTAGAAAAAAAGAACTCTTTGAGAAGAACGATTAGCAAGTTCCAAACGTAATTTTCCCTCATTTTCATTATTTTCTTTACTTTAATTACTGCTAATTAGCACACGGTTTACAGTGTAATTGCCTTTGGACCACAGGAGCTGAAACATCAAAAGGTAATTCGAACAATCTTCACACCTACATTGAGAAGAGGGATCGCCACGGTGACTTACGTGAAATAAATCCATTGAAAATTGGTTCAATTGGACTGCTCTTTTGGGACAGCACAGCAGACAATATATTTTGTGTCTATACTGTATAGAGCCCCGGAAAAAAAATAAGAGATTTTTCTTCAATCTTTATCTCTTCATTACTTATGGAAAATGCTCTAGATGATAATATTTTAATTGTGAATTTGGTAGAAATGTTGTCAGAAGTTTATATTATAAAATCAAAATGTTCATTCTACTCAAACATATGCCTCTAAAGAGTGAAACAAGATACATTGAACATTTGGAATGGTCTCTTATTCTTTTCTGGAGCTGTTTATATATTAATATATATCTGCATAGGGCTCCCTTATGAATCAACTCATTTTAGGCTCACTAAATGTCTATCTGTAAAGTGTTAAAATAACGATGTAACAGTCACCCTGTTTGCCAATCTTCCTCATATAACTGTAAATAGCCAGTATAGTTCAGTCATTCAGCTATTGTATTTAAATGGCAGCAATGATTAGGAAAATACACAATTAATATGTTTAGAATATATTAATTGAGAAACTGCGTGGATTGCATGGTTTTAGAATGGGACTTATGGTGCAGGTGGTACTGTGTTGTGTGTGTGTGTGTTCAGTTCATAGTTATAGCATGCATGTTCAGTACATAGTTAATTTACATGATGAATGCAAAATATATATTTAAAAAAAAAATCCTAATTGTAGTATTTTCCATATGCATTGTGTCTCTGCTTTCAACATAATGAGCACTTCTTTTGTTCTTTGGCCCATTTATTTCTCTCTTGTCTCAGAGGAATAAGCTTCTGTGCTTCATCTGAAGATTATTCAAGGGAACATAAAATCCTTGACCAATCCAGGCCGAGCCATCTTTTGTTTGTACAGCCCCAAACAATGTCTCAACGGACTCAATACATTTTCCAGCCCAGCAATCTCAGAAATGAGTGTTATTCACATCACTAATGCTGCGTACTCAGAATTAAGATGCTCACTTATATAAGGTCAGTCCAAAGAAATGGTCCTAGTGTAAGTGACCGGAAAAAAAACAAGTGCATGGATTTTCACATATTAATTTTGCATTATTTCATTCACTGGTATGACCTTTCTTATCAACAATGTTGCATGGTGCTTAACACTAAACAACATAAACCTATTTCCAGTAAGGAGACAGGCATACCGACCTAAGCACAGACACATACGACTACCATAATAAATAAATAAATAAAATAGGTATAAAACAGAATAAATACAATACGAGTCACTGTATGTTCCACATCCTTTTAAATCAAGATACTGTTGACAAGTGATTGACTGTAATATATTATACTTTGGATGACTGGTTTTTATTTAACTAAAACTTGTTGGGAACCAAACGTATTAGGACGACAGCAAGACAATGGATATCACTACATTGTGTGGCATACACCAATATCTACCTCATGTCATTTTCAGGCCTGACAAATAAGGAATAACAAAATAACAATAATACATGACATTACCTTGAACAAACTGTGTATTTTCTGCCTGCAAACCTGATACAAAACTTTTTTTTTTTTTGCTCTCCCAATCTTATTAATATAAAATTCAACCTGACATTTATTTAAAATCCAATTTAGCCCAGGTGCTAGGGGGATATGAAGTGGTGATGGAGTCTTGTGTCACCTCTCTAATGAAGGAAGCAATGCACAGGACTTAGAGGCTGATGAATATAAGCAGATGTCAGAGAGTGATATGACACATATTCCATCAAATTTCGCCCATGTTACCTGCAAGGAAAATAAAATGCACAAATTACTTATTCGGTAAACAGACCAGCTCATATTACACCACAGAATTGCATTAAACTAGGAGCTAAATCATTTTGTATATGTGTTTTTGTGGCATTTTCACATTGTTTGTATGTGTGTGTGCGTTGTGTGTGTGTGTGTGTGTGTGTGTTTTGGTACTACACCATATCCAATTCTAAATATTTCTCATAGGTTTTTGCCTACTCTAACCTTAGGAAGTTCAACAGATACAGTGAAATGTAGTTAATGCTCATATAACACCACATAATATTGTATTAAATTATGAGGTAAATCATTTATATTTTTTTTTTGTAATTTGCGCGTGTGCATGTATGCATCTACATACAGTATGTTGAGTTTGTGTGTGTGTGCGTGCATTTGGGTGTGTATGTGGGTGTTGGGAGAAATCACAAAAGAACCAGACAACATTTATTCTACGTATATAATATTTCTCATACGGCTTTGCCTACTCTAACCTTTTAGGAAGTTCAAAAGTTATTGCGAAATTAAGTTAGTGACACCCATTTATAAAAAAAACAGTGGCTCTGCTGGACACATACAATGGCTCTTTTATATAATTAAACGCTGCAGTTGAAATGTACTCCAGACACATTTGAATACGAGGTGTGTGTCGAATGGCGAAGTTTCTCGCCCTTAAAAATGAAATGAGCCTAGTGGTGTGAATATACCCTCGTTGGAAAATGCCAGAATTTGACAGCAAGGCAAAACAGTATAAAGGTCTTATCTTGATGACCTGCTTTAGACTGATGTAGCAAAGTATTGGCATTTTAATAAAAATGCCTCCTGACATTTCTGTCATTTTTATAATTCTTCTCTGTCAAGGTGACCTTTCGTTAGCCTCTACGCTGAGCATTTCCTCACGCTCACGTTACTAAGGATCTTTTTGTCTCTCTCTTGTATCTTCCAGTGGGAGTATATGCTATGTTTATGGTACCATAGAGGTTTATTAAAACTTTTTAACTCCACAAAAGTATTAAAGAAAATAAGAATACAATAGGGCAACATTATGTAGAATTCAAATAGGATATATACTATATATTTATGTTTAAGTAGGTGGATTAATGGTGGAGTCTTTGATTCCGGAGAATGCTTGCTGACCAAATCACTTTTGTCTAAATCAGTGAATATATCCTCATCATTTCCCACATGTCTGTACTGTGTGTGTAGTGAAACAGAAATGCACAGCCTAGTAACACCTTGTGAATGGGGATGTCACAAGCTCACCAATCTGTTAGCATACCCTTTGTTTAAATACCTGTTTACAGAGCCTAGGCTGTGTATTAGCACTAGATTTGTTCAGTGCACACACAGTATGGACAGGTAGCGGATTGTGACGAGACACATACTGATTTTGCATTCTCCAGAATTGCTGTTTCCACCTTAAACACACCGTAGTCGTTAATTCCTTAAAGGTCCAGTCACTTACGTTACTGTTTGCCACAGACTAGTGTGACTAAATCACATTTACAAGGATTTGTGTTCATATGTCAATTGCTGCCTGTCACTCAAACCAATCTACTTGACCTTTTTACAGCCTACTGTTGCCATGTCATTTCGCTGTTCAAAAGATACACAAGTGATATTTTTCCGCCTGTGCATACCCTGCAATTGTCGATGCATAATTTTTTTTATTGTTCACCACATTTATATTGTAAATCACAAAACCAAGCAGAATAGAGAATGCTTAGCCATAGCTTTACAGAAAAAAAACACACACTTTCTTTCATTATTGAGACATTCAGCCATTGAGTATTGTGTCAGCTTGCTCCCAGACACATCAATGCACAATACACAGCCGTCACACACGCCGCTTGAAAGCCCGATTTAATTAGCCAAGCCTCTCTCACAGCATTCTTAAACAAGACATCTTAAGAACCTTAATAAGACGTCAAACAATTCCGCCATTTTATTGTCCCAGTGAAATCAGCCACATTGTGTCTTTGAATGAATGTTTGTTGGCAACCTTTTAAGCAAAAAATGCACTGGGCGCCCGCCATTCCTTTTAAGCTTAAAGCGCTATCAGTTTGGCACAGTAACTCCTGTCTCGAGCTTGCTCTTTTATTATGTGACTGAATGAACAGCAAGTCAATTGTCACTGGAATTAAGTGAAGTCATTTTTTTGACACATTAGCAGTTTCCACGCCAATATTAGTGGAAACAGTAGAAATGCTGTTGGAGCCACTTTGGTCACAACGGACATTTTTCTCAACGGATGCCATGCAATGTGTCACACACACACACCTATGTCCACCTCAGGGTAACTGGTATCAATTTGGTATTGGTATGCTAGTTCTTCTTTCTGTGAGGTCAACATTTGAATTCTCAAAGTTTTTTTTTTTTTTTTTTTTTATCACTGTGGTAGGCAACACATAAAATGGATTGAAATTATTGTTAAGTAAAATAGTTGTGTTTTTTTTGTTACACACCATGTTGATCATATACTTTTAAAATGTAAGTTTAAAAAGTAAGACTAGTAAATCATAGTGTTAACGACTGACATACCATTTACTGAGCTCAGGGCACTTAAAACACTTGTAAATGGAAGTTGAAAACGTAAACATTCTTACATTTAATATTATACACCAACCACAGCCATATAGATATGTTAGCAACCACTCAACAGATCATTACATTGATATTGCATTTCCCAGTTGCCATGGTATATCTCTACCTTTGTATCCATTAGAAATACTATTGAATAACTTGACCCGCATAATAATGTCAATCCACACACTGTGTATATGGCAACATGTCTTAAATACTTTGACATTTGGAATTCAGTGTAAAGTGTGCAATTTATATAGGACTTATTGTTGCATATAGAATAATGAAAGTAATGCATTTTGTGTATGAATGTATTCTTAACTGCATTAGACACAATTCAATATGCATTTTTAGAATGGCCTTAACGTGATATGATGCTATCACGTAAATTGGGTCCAAGTTCCATGTGCGATTGCTAATTTTTCAGTAATTTTTAATTGTAATGTCTCCAGTGCTTTTATACCACTTCAGTATCATTGAAAAGATGGCTGTGTCCTTCTAACTCTTTGCTCTGACTAGGCTCTGATTTTTATAATTGCCTTCTACTTATTCCCAGGCCACAGGCTAGATGAAGCTCTATGTATTAATTGTTAAGGCCTCAATACTTTTTTGCACTCAGCGCCTGCACTGCCAGTGTTGCAAAAACTAATAATCTGACGTCTCTCAATGTTCCAAGATAAAGTTAGAAAGATGACCTCATAGCTGTCAATTGTTACATGTCTTCCATTTTGTTTTGCTGGGATTTTTATTTATTTTTGTCCAATTTTAAAGGTGCTACGAGGAACTTTTAAGTATTTCTGAAACAGTCCTATTGTTATTCTGATGATCATAAATTACATGTAACAGCAAACAAGACCATAAGTGCAAAAAAACAGAAAATAAATAATGATTTACAGCCAATTGTTACTGGAGGGAGGCATAGACAACCTCCCACTCAATAAGTCATGCTTAACTCGATACATAATACATTATATTCCATTATTGGATCCATCCAATCGCATTAACCAATAACAATGTGAGGATACGGGGGAACAGGTGAGTGGGAGGCAGCTCAATTTCATCCCATAAATAAGGGCTAGCCGACCAGCTGGGGCCTTTGGGTGAGTGGCTACATCAAGAGTGACAGCTGCCAGACGGGCTTACACACTTGTCGGAGCCACGCGTGACCTTCCGATGTCTAGCGAGTATTTTCAGGAATGTGAAACGGGGGCGGTGGTGACAAGGTCAGATGTAGCATTCAGTTATTTATTTTTTATTGTTTTTGCAAGTTGCACGGTATTTTTAAAGTGAACTTTTGCCCGTATACTATTTGCTTGAGTCAGTCAGAGACAGTGTGTAAGTTCCATCCCTGCCCAGACAGGTGTTCCCCCTAAAGATGTATTCCCTCAGTAGAGAAACACTAATTGGAAAAGTGTGGAGACTTTCTCACTTCTTTTTTTCAAAATGATGTTGTTTTAATTTTATTCATATTTTCTTTTTTATGGTATTTCATCCCTGTTTGTATGTCCAGTCTACCTCTATTTGCAATGTAAATATTGTTAGGCCTGCATATCATCTATTGTAAAGCTTATCTGAGCTGTATTTAATGTATGAAAAGTAATGTTTAGTATTAGTATTATTATAAGCATTGCAGCTACAGTTTACACCTACAGACAACGTGGGTTTTGCATCTTGAAAACATATATTTTCCATTTTTTAAGAAACATCAAAATGATGTGGACTCCGGTTGAAGTATATATCGCTGTCATGCAGAATATACTTGATAGCCCAATTGTCCTTTTTCAATGCCCCCTCCCCCACACACAAACGAAACACAACACACACACGCACACCCACACACACACACACACAAAAAACACACACTCACCCTCGCTTGAGATAAAACATTTCCCTGAGCTGGCAATCGTGAGTGATCATGTCCCGAGGCAAATCACCGTCATTTGTCACGTTTGGAAACTGTGGACGTATCGGCCAAAAACACATTTTCTTGCCTATTTCCACAGTGCCCCGGATCACAGCACTAGAATATGTTAACTCAAAATGATGATATGTCTCGGTTGTGTTAAGACATTGTCAAGGCATTTAATGGGAGGTGATTGGGAATGTCTTTACGCCTCGTTTCCACATACGTTTGTCACTCGTGTACGTTTTACGGAGGTGAATTCTAGTGTCCAACGGAAGGAAATATCAAGAGAGTCTGGGCGTCCGTGTCTCTGGCGATGCCGCAGCGATCGCGGGCACTCTCTCTTGTGTCATTAAACTAATAAATCTGATTGTATTTCATATCAAAAGGACACAGATGATGACTGTATTTAATATCAAACTGATAAAAAACGATCCGACTGTATACAGTGTATCACGTCACGTAGGCCTATATAAATTATTTAATATTTTAGCAGAATAACATTCACTCTGATTCACAAAGTGTTCAAACTATATGAAGTAGGCCTACTTTCTAATCATCAAACTGACTTGACAATCAACATTAACTGAGTGGAAGGACATCGCATGTAAGCTAACCTAGCAAAACTTCCATACGGTCTGTCCGTAATCCACGTAAAAAGTTAAATTATTTGAATGTATATAATACGGATACCGGACAGAAACCAGACAGAAATATTACGGAGGGGAGGAGTTTCGGAGGCAAACGGACATTACGGAGAATCACATGGGAATGAATGGACTTTTGGTCGGATACTTTTGGATCGCATGCGAGAATGTACGTATGTGGAAACGAGGCGTGAGTGGTGAAAGATTGTGAATTAGGCAAATGTGTGTTGTGTGCTGCTCTTGGTCAATTTAAAAACCTACACACATAGCAGGACTACTTAGGAAGTGCTGGGGTGTAATACTTGGGTATAATCTTTAATATTGACTTAGAATAACACCGTGGCTCTATTAGACATGGAATGTAACTGGGCCAATAGTATAATGTGGCTATGTCAATATGTATTGATTGATTTAATAGGTGTCAAATGTGGCTTGGACCAAATTAAACTATTTAAAATGCTGGATGGTAAAGGGTAACCACTGGGGTATTGTCTTTTGTCATTTTGAAGTGAACAGTTATAAGTACATGCAGACCTTAGTTTTACAGCCCCTGAGAGATGATTTTACTTTGAGTATTTCACTATCTGTCCTGAATATGTCCAAAGCTTGCATACATTACCTATGTATGCTACCAAGAGTTTTTTTAAGACTTAAAAAAGACGGTTGAGTCTAATTTTTTTTTTTTACATTCCTAATACAACTCAATTCAGTCATCATTGACTCATAATTCAAAAATCAAATGTTTACCACCCCCATATTCCTTTTTAATTAAATAAGATTAGTTTCCCAAATTGATATTATTCACCATATTGGACTATTCAAGCAAGAATGTACCATGTGTTGTACCATGTTTCAGTGACAGCTCAATCCTTACTAATATGTAGAACAAATGTTGAGTGATTCTGTAGAATGCCTTTTGTCAAACCATCTGCTGTTATTATTACACAGCCTAGGCTCTGTAAATGTGTACATAGACAAAGGGTATAGGTAAACAAACCACCACAACTAGCAACATGCTTGTTCACAGAGCCTAGGGTGTGAATTAACACTGGATTTAGATATATTCACTAATTTTGACAAAAAAAAAGCTGACTACACCTTTACAGCATCCCAGCCCCAAATCGTAACATTACCATGCCAACTGTGTTCATATAAACTGTAATGTATTGGTACATCCTGCCCGTCTCTCAACCATAATAACACCACTGGCAGTTTCCATCTTGTCTTTATTGTGGTTGCCTAGATACCTTGTTGCTGTAACACAGTGATTAAGTGCTTTATGGACATCAAACAGCAACCAGGCTTTGACTTCCTCCGCCACTTTTATTTCAATTATCCTATTATATTCCCCCTCTATTGATGTGTCATTGAATGATTACTCTGTTGTTCGTATTGTGGAATGCATCGTGATGAATGCCTTTTTTTAAGGGACATTAGGCAAGTTTGGAGGAGATGATCATATTTTGGAGGGAATTATGAGACAATGGACTGGGCTGATCAATGTAAAAACGTCCTGAAAATAAGGTGATGTTTCATATAAAAATGTATGACACGCACAGTCGCACGCAGATACGCACACACACACACACACACACACACACACACACACACACACAAACACACACAGACACATGCACACACACACACACACACACACACAGGATTGTTCATTGTGCGTATTATAGAATAGACAGGAAATGACTTGAGTCTTGTCTCCAGCAAGTGTGTGAGGTAACGGCAGGTGGAGTCCAAACAAACAAGATAAGAAATAATGTAAATTCTCATATGTATGTATGACTCATAACACATACAACCCTTTATTCTGACAGTATTTCAAAAGGGTAAACAGAATCATAGAAGCCTACATCAGATTACAAGGACTTCAGTGCTCATGGTAAACTTGGGCTATTGTTGCTCTCGATAGGATGTGTACCCTTTTGAAGACATTGTATACTCACTTAGAGAGCTGCCTCACATTTCTAAAAAGCCCACATATTGCTTTTCTACAACTGCTGGTGAGCCGAATACACTTTTACTGTAATGTCAGGTATTTTAAGCTGTTAAGTGTGTGTGAGAGGACTATACTACAACTGACTGTGTGAACAAGAGTTGGGGATACTATTAGAACTTGTGTGCCACATTGTACAAAGCACGTTTGGGTCTTTTTTACGACTACATAACAATGGAACATTTTGAACCGCTATTAGATCATCTGTACCCTTGAAAAGTGTGTCTTAAAAATCCATCTGCTTACTTGCATACTTTTGGTAATCATCAATTAGATGTGCCTGGCTATGTGACCTATGGCTTTATCATTCAATTAGTTATCTTTGCAACATGCCAATTTTTATTTTAAAAATAAATATACATTGGTATTGTTTTTTTTTATCAATTCTGAATATTGTATTAAATGATTTCCTCAGTCATTTTTGCGTTTGTATCTTTATATAACTGGCATCTTTCTGTAAATCACTTGGATGAGTATGTGTTGTGTTTGAACTAGCTCCATAAATAAATGGATTGCACCGATAAATGAGTGCGATCAAGTTCAACAAAACTTTTGTTAACAATTGATCCGTGAACTTGGAAAAGAAAGTTAGTCGTAGGTGTGACTGACCTCGAGACTCCGACAATTTTGTCTTTACAATAACATAAATCACTAATTGCAATTATAGAATGAACTCTGCGTGTTGCTGACACACGGTATAGTTTGCACTGTCATTTTCCAAGCAGGGTTTACAATGGCAATCAACCTAGGTTTAAAATAATAAATTGCACACTACAAAAGCTCCACGGTAAGTCAAGTACAGAGGAACTAACGTGCCAGTGTCTTGCATTGTTCAATTCTCTCTTCTAATGTGTCACCAATTTTTTTTATCCAAGCCTCCTCTTTTCATTCATCTCAGCTGATTCTGTTCCGGAAACTATACAGAGGGCTTCAACTGATTGCTTTTCAAAATCTGCAATATGCTTAAAAAAAACATATATTCCAGTCAAAGTATCACCCTTCCCCAACACACACACACACACACACACACACACACACACACACACACACACACACACACAATAGACTAAAGAGATGAAAGCACTGTATGGCATGCGGTAAAGGCATGTCAAAATACAAAGAAGAAGTGTTTACTTTTATTTTTATTTCTTATTTCAATGCATGACTGTTTTTTTTTTCAACTAAGTTATTTTTATTGAGTGTTACATTCCATCACGACAACATTATTTTTTCAAGAATAACTACACGCTGACAGTTTTCAAACGACACAAATGTGTCCTTGATGTTAATATAGTTCTGGCTTTAAAATATGTTTCACATTCAAGCAGAATAAATATATTAAAATGTAATGTATGTAATGTTACAATTTGCCTGTTTATTCTGTGGACTAGCTTATTTGCCAGCATGTAAAAATAGCTATAATACCAGGGTGTTTGTTGCATAGCAGTAGGATATGGGTACAGGTGTTGGATCTAGAATAAAGCCTATTTGGATGGCTGCCACTGTATACATTAGCGAACCACAAAAGAGCTTAATTATTTATCTCTGACAATATCTCCATTTCAAGTCCCACAGAGTGAAGAACTCGAAACATCAAAGAGAAAAAACTCCAAACAGTAACTTTTTCAAATATAGATTGTGATACGCATTGAATTTCACAGTCTTTTGTGTTGTTGTTGCTTCATCAACAATAGACCCATCTGAACACACTCTTTTGTTGGACCATATGGCCCATACCAGACGCCTTCTACCTTGTTTTACATTGGGAAATGTATGCAGAAAATTGTCGTACTATTGTACTACCCTTATATCCGCCTACACATGTGCAAAAAACAATGGGCTACGTTGTCTAAGGAATGACGGGCAATCGTATTCAAATCCAGTGAATGCTCATCCATGCTGCACTTTTAGATAAGGACTACGACATAGCCTATGCGTTATTCCGTCAATCTTTCTGCACATTTTGCAGTACCAGCAACAAAATCTTGGGGGCAGTGTAGTCAATATTTCAAACTCAAAACCCAAACAATACTAATAAATTGTGGAACTTTTTGAGTAGATATTTTAATCTGAGCAGCGAACCCTATTGGTTGTTTTGTTCATGTCCATTCCAATGTAAAGGACGCATGGAAGTTTGAGGGCAGTGACCATTGTAACGTTTGAAATGTACTGTATGGATTTCCGTACCTAATGGTAGCATAGATGAGCCTTTACCATACAATCATGCAATACATTCAACATCACATATATTTAACTACAGAAGTGGAAACAGGTGTATGTGGAATAGTATAGAACCACATTGGTGTCAGTATGCTTACCAAGGTGCGGCTGTCTTTTGGGAGCAGCCATGCACATATGCGCTGTATATTTGGCTCACATGCCTTAAGCCCCTAACCTGAAGTGGCAGAAGCCCTATGCTTGAAATATTGATCTAGATTTAACCTCCAATGCATTCAAAGTGCAACGGATGAGTAATTCAAAGTGGCCCCAGGGGTTACACAATCGGAAGCCTTTAAAAGAGGACCTGACCCTTTTTAGAAACTCCTAACTGACGAAATCCAACATATTTCTAACCCTGAGCACCACTTAATCACATCAGCATCTCTATAGACTAGAGAATTAAACACTCCACTTCCACTACAGTGCGCCATGGCTGTGCTTCTAAAATACAAGGAAGGGGCAGACAATCTGACTGTGTAGATACTCTTCACGTGTCCTTTGAGCATCACAAATGCTAATTCACTATTTGCCGCACCATTGAGCACTTCCCAGAAGAAAATCACATAATTGACGTGATTTCAAACTCGAAACACAACGGAAACAATCCCAAATTAAAAAAACACAAGGCAGCAGGCAGCTCAATGGGTGCTTTATGCTGTAGCTCTGATAGTTAATAGATTCATATGAACACGCGCACACACACACAATCAAACACACACACACACGCACACACTTACTTCCTGCCAGGAATTATAATGCAGACTCAATATGGCAAATGTCTAGACGATAACATATTACGCAACTGAATATGTGGTGTGCATGTTTGACATTTTCTCCAAAGCACACACAGAGCAATTCATTTCCCTGAGTTGTGTAAGCCTGCTTTGCCGTTTGTCGTTTCCTGCATTATAATGGGACTACATTCACATTTGTAGATCTTTTTTTTTTTAAATCCTGTGTTCATGTTTCTGCACTGCTAGAAATAATTTTCTTCATACAAACACATATACTGCATACACACACTCTCTAACATAATAATCATGGCCTCACTATCATCTGTCACATCCCCCGTTGCATACTCCCCTTATATTTCCAACACTGAATTGTAGGCTTTACGACTACATGTGATTTCATTGTATATGCTGTACCCAATAACTAGCGCCCACAACACCACAGTAATTGTATATTGGTGCGTGTGGGAGTTCATAAATCCCTTTTTGAATGTGGCAAAATAATGCAGTTTTAAATGACAACTTCAGCTTGTGTTTTTTGGGGGAATTTGAATACAACAAAAGCAAAATTGTTGCCTATAACTCCCACTGTTTGATAGCATGCAAATTGACCATTTAAATATAAAAAGCCCTTGGTGAAGGTAACAGAGAAAAACAGTGTGACCTCGTAGTTAAGAGTTTCACATCACTGAAAGGTCAAAGACACACTGGCCACAGCGTGTGTCCATCAACAGTGCAATGTCCTTGAGAGAGACACATAATAAAAAAACATGTTTGATTAGATGGCTTAGATACTAGGACTGCCATCTACATTTTTCAGATGAAAGCGGGGAAGGGAGAGGGGGGGGGGGTTCAAATTGAATTTATTTTTTATTTTCCCTTTTGCATCGGATCAAAGGGCTACATGGAGTATTTCTTTTGGGTTCTTAATCAAAATGTGTTTACTGCTGCTGTACTTGTAAAATGTTTATCGGCTACATCTTCAAGCAAGGACATGAACTCAGCTTTGTGTGTATACAAAACCCACAGTATGGTAGAGGTTATGTTGGAGGTACAACACTGCAGGTGAATAGGGATTAACATTTGTAACTCATAGATTTCGTCATGACTTGATTAAGTTAAAATAATCGTGTTTTGTCTTTTAAAAAACATATTTTTTTAATCATATTTTTTATTGATGTTAGCATAGATACAAACAACAACAAATACATTAGACAGACCAACAAAATGTAACCTTATGGAAGCTAAATGACCAGTGCTTGAAAAACCACGGTTTGTGTCTCGCTTTAATGCTGATGTATTCATTACTGTATATACATATTAACCCTCTGAGGTCTAAGGGTATTTTCTCGGATTTTACATACTTCTATAAATACCTATTTTAAATGTGCAAGAAGATAAATAATACCAAAGTGTTTTATATGGAAATGTTCAGAACCCATTAGCCATTAGTTTTATGAGGTCTATTTATGTCCTAGACCATTGTGTTAATAAATAATTGGCTTGAATGCTGAAAAATGCATTGCGATTTTTGAAAAACCTGGAGATTTGTGTGAAATAATAACCTTTAGTCATCCTGAGGGGTTGTTTTGGCTCTTGAAATTGCTTCTCCCAAGCCTTAGCTTCATAAATGCAGTGGAAATTTTCCAAAAAACAGTAGGGAAGTGCACACAACATGACTAATATGAATTTTGGTCCAAACGCTTTTTGGTAGAAATGTTGCCTCTAACTCTACTTTCACAAAGCATGAGGAATTTAGACTGAATGAAGACTTTGTACCACATATAAAGACTCATGGGATGTATACTAATAAAAAAGGGAGCATCACAAAAAAAATTCAAACAAACAGTTTACTATATATAACAACACGCAGGAAAAACAATAATTACAAACTATTTACACACTATGTACAGTATACACTATTTACAAGCTAAATGTCAATGCCATGCCACTTTGCAAAACAGTTCCTGTCCACTTGCAGGCAGAGGGCAACATTGCAGCTGGGTATGTGGGTGCTGGTGGTATTCGAGGTGTGGGTGGCGCTCGGGTTGGTACCTGGGGAATTTGGGCACGGGACCTATTTGATGCGGGTGATGGGGTAGCTGGAGGCCTTATACCTGTGCTCCTTTTGGACATGGACCTTGTGCTGGGCAGGGAAGAAGGTGTTGACACAGGTGGTGCTGATGCTGCAGGAGTGGAAGGTGCTGGGCTGGGCTCAGGCAACTCTTAGTCCTGTCTGTAAAAAAAAGGACAAGAAAGACTGAGTTTTCTTCTTTATAACTGAAAACCCCAACTGCTGTTTACCTTCTTCCCTCCCCAACACAGTTAGCACCTTCTAATGTGTGGGGGTAGGGACACACAGTTCTTAGCATCTTAGATGTGTATGTAAGGGTAGGAGAGACAACTGATTTCCAACTGTCCTTTATTTTTATCTTCATTGTACAAAGCAACAACAAGTGACCCTTGTTACATTATAATACTAATAGAAATGTTTACACTCTCTCAAATTTCACAAATTGTGTGCAAACAATAGTTGATGCAAAACTGTTTCCAAACTAGATTATTTTACTATGACACAAGGGAAAGACTTCTACACTGAATAAAAAACTATATTTGACATGCCACTTTATCGTTTTTTATTTCTTTGTTTATTATTAGATAAGTGTAGGCTAAGAAACTCTCTGAAACGTCGCAATGTTGTGCTAGAAGTCAAGCCTTGGAAATAAGAACCATTACGCGACAACTGACTATTGCGCACAGTAAACGCAAGTTTCAGATTACAAGAGATTTTGTAAATTCTCTTACCTGTCTTCAAACGGGTCGATGTGATCTTCATAACCACATTCGTCGCCTGAATCAAATCCTTCGATGTCAGAATGGCCATCTTCTTCATGGCTGGCTACTTCTGCAAATCTCTGCAACAGCAGCGTCTGTTTACAACTTTCTTGTCGCCATTGTTTCCACTGAAAGATTCCTGTTCCCTTCAGTAAAAAAAACCCAGGTACTACGGTAATAAGGTATGTCCTTAGTGTTTCACTTAGTGCTGATAGGTGGGTTTCGTTTCAGAAACATTGATAGACAAGCACATCCAACCAATTGCGCAACGAGACAAGCAGGTCCAACCAATAGCACATGAAGTGACGCACAATGTGCTGGAGAAGGAGGCTCACTTCTCGCGTTGTTTTCTAAGCCTGTAGTGGACGGAGAGTATCGCGAGAACATACCCCGGAAACAGGAGAATCTCTAGTTTCAGACGATGTTTTCATTTCATTTCTCAGCCGTTTATTCACAGAGATATTAATAAAAATATGCGCGCACGCGCGCATTCACGCGGGGCCGCGTGAGGCGACCTCAGAGGGTTAACAATGGGTTAAATGACCACGAGCAATTGTAAAAAAAGGGGTTCACTTAATAGGGATGAGTTATTATGTGGCTTCTGGTGCTCCCCTATATCTCTACTGAGCATTTCAGCATCTTCCAGCCGGAAGTTTTTGAACCTACAGCCCGTGAATTCTCTGTTTCGGTTCAGTCCCACCACTCTCATCAAAGCAGCAGCAGCAGTTTCTACGCTGCCTTGCCCAGCACCAAATGGCAAATGGGCAAATTTAAAAAGACCCGCTGTTGAACATAGTGGAACATTTTTGTAGCTAGAAAGCTTGTAGAGACATAAAAGTGACTGTGAGTTTCAATGATAAAAATGTATTGATACACTATATGATTATTATCCATTATAAAGACAGCAAATATTGGACGTGGATCAGATGCACACACACGACCCTAATGAATTACACTTATCTCAGTAATTGCTGTATAATAAATAAGCAATCTTTCCATGTTCATATGTAAACTATGGCTAAGGTTATGGTGACACAAAACAATAATGCATTTTATTTATATGTACATACAATGGCATAGTCTTAGTTGATTATGTATCGGTGTGGATGTTGGTTGAATTTTGTTTGTGGATGTCTAAAGGAGAAGCTCATTTAAATCCTGTTGTACATTGTAAAGAGCATAAAGGTACACCATACTATCATTATTGTCTATGCAAATTTCTAAGTAACACATTGTTGTAAACGGGAGATGAATTGCAATATATTTGGTAAGGATTCCCATGTAGGCCTTTACTGTTAATACTGTTAGTTGTTGAACTCCCATTGTTGCTATGCAGTGCTGTCAAACGGTCTTGCCTTTTTATTGTTCTGTTTTTTCCTCAAAAGGGAAAAGAAATACAAACTTAGAAATGTAAACATAGAATTACCCCTTAGGCAGAACTGTACATGCAGCATTGTGTGGAGCATAGATCAGTCTTCCTACACCTCCTGATATTGTTGTCCATGTAAGCTATTGTAGATAACTGTTTGATCATTGGCACCCTTCCCCCTTTATATAAGTGACAGCCAATATTTCACCTGAGGGCAATTCATCAAATCAAAACACAGTTACAAAAATAAGTCTTAGAAAATATGCTTGACAAATTAAATCAACAATAGTTCAAACATTGGACTCGAGGCTGGTGGTGAAAAACAATGGTTTTCAAAATCAATAAAACTATTTGTAGACATGAAGATATCTTACATTGCTGGTCTCTGTCTCTTTGTCTCCACACCCTTTAAATGATCTCAAATAAATAACAAAGATGAGGTGCAATTATAATATGATTTTGCATGTTTTTTTCCCAGCTTCCCTTAATCTATCTATGACCAAACCTAGCCTAGTTAAAGTATGATGTAAAATATGTGAACAAAACATAACACATTTTAATACAACATAGCACACACACACACAATGGCTTGGCTGTATTTGTAAGACCTAAGTGTTATCACACTGCATCTCTTAAGACAATGTTCTGACATGTCGCCTATCTGCTTCTGTGACAAAGGAACTTTTTTGGAGAATGAACCAAACACCTCCTAATACATGGGCTGTTTGCCCAGAGAGCTTGAACTAAATCCCACGACCCAAACTGTAGAACCGATCAATTACATATTGATGAAGTGTTTGTAAGTTTGCATCTCAACTTAGCCACCTTCTTTTGGCAGCGTTACAAAGGGGAGTAAAGGTGCCAGCAACAGCTAAAATTAAGCAGTGTCTCAACAACTCTGACTCCCCGCTCCCATGCATTGTGCCAACAGCCTCTCTTCTCAGCTTGGCAGGCGTTTCCTCTCCGTTGCCTCTGGTAAGATACTGCCAGCCAAGTTAAAAGAATCAACACACACAACACAGCAACAACAAAAAAAACTGGATAGGACTTGAGGCATGCTGCTCATATCGGGGAATAGAAATGCCTGGCTGACTTTGACACAAACTGATTAGCGAGCACAAGATTAATGTGTGTAATTATCATCAACAAGGCCTTTATCTTCCCAGGAGATTGTTTGGTCACAATAGGATGTCCTTAATGTATATCCTATGCCAGGAGTTTGTCTAATGCCAAAATATACAGTTTAGTCTTTTTTTTATTTGCAGCACCCCACAGGAAAGGAATCATATTCATTTTTCCTCAAAAAAATTTGTGCCCTGACATTTTTGTTTCATAAAAGACGGTAGTTCCAGGCAATTTACCTTACTTTAAGTCAGGACTATGTTGCCTCTAGGAAGGTAGATTAAACTATGTCATATATGTCTGCTTAAATCAAGAGTCTGCCTTTATATGTACAGTATAATAAAACAAATAAATAATATAACTGCTAAATGTATTATGGATGTCCAGGGAGAGGCAGAGAGGTGAACTTTGGCCAATATATCATGCCTGATTGTCTCGAATCAAACCAAATATTCAAATGTATTCCGACCAAATAACATGTTTATGCCAGTGGGATTGTGGGAACTCCCCCTAGCCCTCAGCCCCAAACAACTGCTGCTAATTAAACACAACCGCCCATTCAATAAAACACGCCATATCCACCGCGTCCACATGATGAATCCTGATTACTTTTGGTGGGCTTTGCAATGTTTCATTTAGTGCGAACCAGCAAATCAACATCTTCTATTATTCAGTCAAATATTCCGCATTTACACAATTGATTGGAACACAATTTTGGTTCTCCATGAGGTATAATTTAGTGGAATTGTGGTAGCCTAATAGCTAGAATGCCATGTGTTTTTGATATATGTAATCAACCCACTGGATGAATTACAGTAAAGTTGATTATCCCTTAGCTTTTGACATATACACAGAAGTATATAGTAATGTAAGGATGTGGTTCTCTACCCTATGGAAGAGCAAACCAGTGTCTATAAGGCCCCCACATTGAACCAACACTGAAATAGCACAAGCCACAACTCAGAACTAAAACAAGGTTCAACATACGCATGTCTGTATGGTCTTGTGAGCATGATAGCATGATGGTGTTAGCATGTAGCTCAAAGCAACACTGTGTCTTTATACCTCTTAACAAAGTCGCTATATGGTCTTAAATTTTAGTAGGTTTCTAATATTGTTTCATAATAATTGTAAGTGTAGGCCCATACGATTGTATTGTAACATATTTGTTGTTGTTAATACTACTCTGATCAGCTAGCTCAGTAATAGAAACAGTCTCCTTTGCGTTAACATTCACCAATAAACACATAATTCATCGTTGATTTGTGCAAAGCAATTGGGACAAACGACTCCATCAAACTCAAGCTGTTATGTGGGTGATTTGGATAAATATTGAGACATTTTGTGTTGTTCTTAATTTGAATAAAAGTTGGTTAAACACTAGGTGAGTCACCACCAGTGTGTGTGTGTGTGTGTGTGTGTGTGTGTTGTGTTGTGTGTGTGTGTGTGTGTGTGTGTGTGTGTGTGTGGCTGGTGGTGATAGTCATAACTCCCGCTGTCTGCCTTCCTTCCCGCTGCGCCTTTCAGCCCAACAGAGAAGCAGCAGCTTGATGGAGACAACCTGGGACACCACAACGTTGTCAAGCTTCCGCCACCCACGGGACAGAGGTGTTATTAATGCAATATAACACATAAACCTATGCGGGGGGGTGGGGAGTGGGGGGGGTCTTTTTGCCTTTTGAACATTTCTCTGTAAACGGCCTGCAGTGTGAATGCCTCTAAATCAGCCATACTGAGAACTCACTGGCATATACAGTAAAAATGATCAGTACATTTACGGTATCGCTGGCTGTTGTCTGTGTGTGTGTGTTTGCTTTTTTCCTCTAGATGTGGCTGCATGAAAATGAATGATTGATAGCTGGGGTGTTGCAAAGGTTCAATGTCTTTCAACAATGCCTTCTTCTATCCTACCTCATGTGCTGCTGACCCTACTGACTGAAGTCTTTGAAAAGTGTATCTATATTTATTCATAATTTTTTTTTTTTTTGCGTGGCTATTTCCACACTCTCTTCTGTGTGTCAGCATCATATCTAGTTATCCCTTTTATCACTAGAAGAAGTGACAGCTTTTTTTTGTCGGCGCAATTGCAGATGGAACGTCTCATTTTAGCTCAGAGAGACTGTTGTTGGACATAAATAAGTATTTGATGTCACACAACTACTATTTGTATTTGTTAAGATGACAAGTGTTGTTGTTATTTAGCCATAATTGTATGATTTCAGCATACTTGAATTTCAAGTTGCACAAATACCTAATTAATGCTTATATGGTGAAGCTGAAATAATGCCATGTAAGTATCTACATAACACATACCTGTAGAGTTAGTGTAAAGGTTGAATAGTAGAAGTACATTGATTGGGTTTTTGAACAGCACAGTTGCCATGAAAAAATACCCTGTTGGATTATTTACACTAGCCGATTACCTATCACTTGTATGCAAGGTTACCTGGGGACCACTGTTTATCCTACTGTCCATTCACCCCCAAATAACCACGGAGTATCACACACAATTGCATACATCCGCGGTAAATTCAGCGAGAGTGAGTAACCTTATAATACTTGGGCAACATCTTCAATATGCCTGAGGGCCCATTTTTAGTCTATTATAGGGAGATGGCAAGAATTTGACTCAAGTCCAAATCCACCTACAATGCCCTGTCCTCTAAAATGCAACGGGTAGCTTTTAGTTTAAGACCAACACGGGGCGTATATAGTCATTGTGAAAGCTAATAGTCTCCAGTTTGCTGAGTTGGGAGAAAAATCCGTATTGCAGAGGATAGCACACATAGGGACGGAAAATAGCCATTGCGAAGTGCAGCCAAGTTCCCTGGTCCCATTAGTATGAGATTAGGTTTAATTGGGGTTATTTTTTCCCTGACTGTTTCTTGGCCGAATGTGGGGACTTCCTGGAGTTTTGTCGTCATGGGGGGGGTTGTCGGGAAACCAGCGGTGACCGTAGTAGGTAACCTAGGAAAAGACTAGTGATTAATGCAATTGAGACTTGTGAATTTTGCAAATAAGCATAAAAGAGGTTGAGGCTAGGCATATTTGGAGTGAGGTTAAGTATGGATGATAATGTCAGCTAACATCTCTTGGCACTAGCATCATTGTGAATGTGCAGATTTGACAGTGGTGTAAAAGTTATCATCTAATTATCTGCTAGAAGGTAAATAATGATGTATCCTAAAATAGTCAACTGTGTGGCTTAATATTATTGTATTTAGCATGTTAAACACTATAGTCTAAATAGGTGACACTTTTTTTTGTTTTGTAAAGGAGGTGCGGAGGGTGTGTGAAGAAGATCATTGCATAATGGGTTGATTTGTATTTGTGCAGCTGCAATGTATTAGTGCTTGCTGACAAAAGGTCTCTGAAAAAGTGTAAGACGGTAGAAATGTTATACAGTATGCTGCAACTTCATATGTAATGTTGGATTTTGGCAACACACACAAACATAAGCAATGTTTTCATCCAATGTGAATTTAAAGGCCTACTTACCGGTGGGAATATGAAGGTGTATTGAATTCCGAGATCCTATGTAGTATAAATGTGCAAAAAAAAATTAAATTGGTTCATCCCAGCCTGAGAAAAGGCAGAAAGAGTGTTTTATGGTCTCACTGTCTAACCCTACATTTCTCTTACTGTGATGTCACAGTAAGAGAAATGTAATCACTCCTGTAATCCCAGTCAAAGAGGATTGCAGAAAAGAAACGGAAAAAAATCCCTTATGATAAACACTTGAATTTTGCTCTTGTATTTTGTTTTTAGGTGGAAGTAAAATATTCCAAAACATCTGATTTTCAATTGAAGTCATTAATCAATCATTCTTAATATTATAAAGTAGAAATGTTGAGTATCAAATGAATATACAACATTGTAAATAATATATTTATGAAGATGGATAGAAGTTTGCTCTTAAAAAAAATCATTGACCAAGGCTGAAATACATTAAAAAAAATAAAAAAAAATAACACATTTTGACACGCCAGACAAACACAAACATTTTCACTGTGCGGAAGGGCTGATATGCTCCTCCAAAAAAAGATTGGATAAAGTCGCCGCGGGTTGTCCAGACACATCAGCTCACTTCAGTGGCAAGCGGCAGAGTGGTGTGAGGCTGGAGAGACCAAGAGTTAACTGGCCAACACTTGGATCGATCTGGGGTCAACGCCCAGGCAGCCAGCTGGTGTACAGGGGTCAACTGACTCCAATGTGCTTCTCCTTAACTCACTGATTTCAGCTCTAAACCTTTGACTTTTTACCACTTCCACTGTAGTCTGTTCTAAAATCCATACACAGTGCAGTACAAGTGTTCCACCAATGTAGTTTGAATTGGTCTTTTCAGTAAATAAATGGTGCTGCACAGTTAGTAACCTCTGTGTGGCCATCATAGTAGCTTTGCATATTTACTCTTAAAGGAATAGTTAATTTTTTTTTAGTTTTTAAGCGTTTTGCCTCGCTCTCAAGCTCAATAAAATGCGACATAAATTGTTCCTGTAACAGTGTGTGCATTTTTTAATAAAGAAATGGGGAAAGGGTCGCTTATCCAGGTTAGCTTAGCTCAAACACTGGTAGTCAATGGGAGCGCTAGCCTGCCTCTGCTTGCAGTCAACATAACAACTCTACATCACTGAAACGCCCATTTGTGCTTGTTGGGACTTTTCTATTTACCACGTTATGTTGTGCCCTATAGTATGCCATTTTAGAATCTAATACATACTGGAAGGAACCACCCAATATGTACTTGTCAAATCAGCTATTCAGTATTTGTATTCTCTTGTGTAGGGGCGCTGCACTAGATGTTCTCTTTCATGTATACAGCAACGTGGTGAAAGAGTTCATTGCATTTGAATGGCTTTGTGGAATCAGTGGACACTTCATTTGCACTGCATCACTCTCTGGAGGGGTTGACTCGATTCCTCATGGCAATTTCTTCTCCTTTTTTTTCTGAGACTGCAGCTGTATTACAACTGTAGCCCTAGAAACCAGATTATGCAAATGAGGAGCATTTCTCCTGTGAGAAGAAGTTACATCCAAGTGCAAAATTAGCCAAGCGCAGAGAGACACAAACAAGATCACAGAGAGAGGAGAGAGAGAGAGAGAGAGAAGAGAAAGAGAAAGAGAAAGAGAAAGAGAGATAGAGAGCAATGAAAAGAGAGAGAGTGGGTGGAAATGGGGACGTTATGTAGATGCTGGGGCTAAATATACCAATGCTTTATTGACCATAATGATCACTCGCTATCCTCCACTCTGAAATCACTGATTCTGATTTGATTAGTGGAGTGACTCGGTGGCAAAAACACATTTCCCCTCCCGGACGGAGTTGACTGAGCGAGTCCATCAAAGGAATTGCCTTCTCTTCAGTCTGATGTGCTCCCTATTGGATTCCACTGATACCCTGCGAGGGAGCTGCCAATACTTTTCTGTCAATATTTAATATATTTAACTGTTATGTAGGCCCTGAGGTTACAAGTTTATACTGTGATTTTTTTTTACTATTGGTAGTTTCCTAAACTGCGATCTGGTCAATGTTTATACTCAAACGTCAAACCCTATTTATGCTCAAGCAGACACTGATGGGATGTGTACGCTCATCCTTAAAGGAGAAGTTCAACATTTTCAAAAAATATGCTTTTTTGATTTGATACATTTGTAAAATTGATACCACTTTCACTGATGACACAGCTACATCCAGCCGTAATCTTTGCTAAATTTAGTTTCTGGAATTAAAGAGATACAGCTAGCTTTCACAGTCTGATGTCATTGTCATGTCATTTAACCTGTACAAACAATGCTTACCTCATAAGGTGCTGGTAGGAATATTTTGTTAGTTGCAAACAGAGGCAGGCTTGTTTCCGATGTTGGCTCATTTGCAATGTGTTTGCTATGCTATGCTAATTGGCTCCTTTATTGTCAATAGCTAGTTATTACAGTCATGTCAACCTTTTTTATTTAACTTTTGGAAAGAAAAGCAAACACGCATATTTCCCAAAAATGTTGCCTTCAAACTATTACTTTTTAAGGCGATGCCTGACATTTCTTTTCCCATTCATTGGTGCAGGAGACTCCTTCAAATGAATAATTCATCAACAAAAAAAAATCTTGTTAAACAATGTAGTGAGACATGAAATTGTAAATGAACTGGAGACATATTCAATATTTTATCACAGATTGCTGTTGTCAGGCGTCATATTGTTGGGTCAGTATCCGTTGTAAAACATGGAACAAAGAAAATGTTCATTATGGTGGAGTTGGTGCAAAGGAAATGCTGCACAAACTAAAAATAGGGGGGGGGGGGGGGGGGGGGGGGCTCGACAAGAATATCAACAACTCAGCATTTACATACTTGCCCCCTATGGACAAGTTACATAAACAAGCCCAAAGTATGTTTTGAAGTTTGTGGAACAGCTGTGGATGTGACATCTACAATAGAATTAATGAATACACAATGTAATTAAGCAAGCTTTCAGAAATCAATTCCGTATTCAAATTATGTTTAGAGGTGTCAATAGCAGGCATTTTTTTATAAACATAACCGTTCACCATTCAGGCTACTTTGATTGTTCTTTTTTAGATGTTCTGACATTTGTATTAATATTATATTCTTTGCAGTCCCTCGGCAAATCCGAATAGGGCAAAATGAAAGAAATGAAACAGTGTAATGACGGCTTGTGATCAAAGTAAATGAGTCATTAATAAGATGTAAGCCTTGTGCACTGTCTTCCATTTAGTTCTCCCCAGGCAGAGTATGAAAGGAACTCCGAATATGTAACAGACTGTGTGTTAATTGATGTCACTACGAGAAAAAGTAACTGGGATAATACCAGTTGAAAGTTGACACAGATCTCAAAAATGCAAATGTCTAAAACCAGTGTTCTGTCATTGCTTCTTTGTCATGGCAAGACATTTATATAATTGAAAACAAAAAAATAAATAAAGACACATTTCTCTCTAAAAAGGCTTTACAATCTGTGCAGCATTATACAACATACTTCTAAATGTTTGATATATCCACATATTATACAATGTGAAATTCTAACAACACCCAAGACCTTCTGCTTCGCTTTATACAGTGACCTTGCATTTGTAAAGAATCCAATACGTTAGAGGGATGAAATTGTGAGGCCCATGATTGGCCAATCGCTTTTTCTTCCACATTGAAATACCTCTTACTACTATTGACTCGCTTTATTATGAATTTTCATTGTCAATGCATTACATTGACATTTGCTGACCCCCTTCCCTCCTCCTCTAGCGCCAACATGAAGTCAGAGGTCATGGTTCTGAATAAAACATCTTGAACATTCTTGAATGGACGGAATTTGAGGATAAATTGAAATGTCTTAATCCCTTATTTTTCTTTTTAAATCCTGGTCCACCATCAAGTCAAATTAAGATTTTCTTTTATTTTTTTATTTTTTTGCGAAAACAACCAAAGTCCAATTAGCCTTAGCTGCACTTTGTGTTTTGTGTTAATTAACAAAATGTGAGCAGGCTTACAAGCTAAATTAAGATGTCGAACATGGCACAGAATGGAGCTGCGGGCATTGCTGTTAACCGTATGTCTTGTTACCACATCAACAGAAAAGAACCAATAGAGCCATCATAGTTTAAATGTATTTTCACAGGTTATAGACTACAGGTGAATGGTGACCATGTTTAACTTATATACATCATTATCAAACTTTGCCAGTGGATATACAATAACTGTTTGAATAAAATTATGCAAATTTGGCTAAATCTGACTAAATATGTGGAAACACTAATGTTGAGATAATGTCCGATAATTGTGTTTTTCCTGTTGTTTCTCGCCATAATTTATCTTATACGCCATCCCCTGTATTGGTCTGCATATAAATTGGATGTTGTAATGGGTGTGTGTGTGTAGCTCCGATGCAAATGCGGCAACTTACACACAACAGCAACACAATGATTGAATTCAAAGAGGTACACCATATGTTCCCAGCATAAAACAACAATATGTAGCGCCCTCGATAATTATTAATTCCGACTGTGTGTGTGTGTTCTCTCTCTCTCTCTTTCTCTCTCTCTCTCTTTGTATACAAAAAGGCACTGTATAAAAGGGCTTATACAATATGCTCACGACTTCACACAAGTGGACTATCATTTACTTCCACCAGGCTTCACATTATTCCGAGACTGCTGTTTTGCCCATTAGGGAGATGAATCCATTCGCTGATGATTTGCATAAACACCTGTCAGTGCTTTGTCTCCCGCTGATACCTAATGAATTTCAACTGACTGTTCTTTGCCCGTTGTTTTTGTTCACTTCCTCCCAGCCCGTCACAATATGTCCTTTTGAGTGAAGATTTTTGTCTCAACTTTCTTCTTGAAATAAAAATCGCATCTGGCAAGTTCAGGGCTTATTCATCATCTATCTGTTATCATTTGATTTTTTTTTATTATTATTTTTTTTTCACTAATGTGAACTGTGTCTTTTGTTAGCACTTTTTACAACAAATAGGTCTGAACAGTCTATTGATATAACTCTTTCTAAAGTGTGACACCCGCTGTCTCCTTCAATCAGGTTTTCTTGAAAGGCAAAAAAATCCATCTTATAACTAGTGAGATTCACTTCAGATCTACAGACTTGAGAGTTCAATAAACGTTTCATTTTCAAAAAATATATCATCTGAATTGCTTTTTTTTTTGTTGGCAGGATTAATTATCTGTACAATCCAAAACCGCCATTCTAGTTTCCCTTGACATCCCATTTGCATTTACATAACCCCAAGTTCATACTATCTCTTCAAGGCATCTGACAAAACCTCTATGGGGTGCAAAGAGGAGAGACCAAGGATTGTGTGTGAGGGTTTGACGGCCAAGTGATGGGTCGCTCGCTGCCGCACACACTTTGTTATGAATACTGCCTTTAGACTGACTGGCTATAGGGGCCATGCATCACCTGGGCAGATAGGCTAGTAAAGCGATGATGCCTGTGTCCTTGGTTGTGGGGGTGGGAGTGTGTGTGGGGGGGGGGGGGGGGGGGGGGCGGGGGGCGGGGGGGTTAGAAGGCCTCATAGCTTTTATCTCTGGCAAGCATCAGCGGAGAATAGCCATCGCAAGGTCAGCCTTGAAGGTGAAACATCAGTGGAATGCTGCTTTTGCTATCATAATTCTTTTAAGCAAGACATTCTGTATTGTAACTGGAAATGCAGCCAAGGCATTTGTAGAATTAATTATTTTCTAAATTAAATTTCATTCTTAATCACATTAGCTACGAGGTAATTGAAAGGTTTCCATTCAAGATTTTTTTCAATGATGCAACTGTTTCAGACGGTAAACTATAGATGGGCTTATTGACAACAGTATTACAGAGAAGCTGTGCTCATATATGCATAGCAGTGTAGCAGGATATGGCTGGCTTTTCCTGTGTTGACCTCGCGCACATTTTTGGAATATGTATTTTCCCAAGTATGATTGAGTGAGGGGAAAACGAACATGTTTTCTGTCCCCTGTTTCAGCCTCCATTGCTCACAGAGCCGATCCACTTTCCAAGGTCTCTCTGTCTTCAAAGAATGCAAATCTTTTGAACTAGTTTTTTTTTTAGTGGATGGCTTGCATTTGAATATGTTTAAAGTGGAGTTTTGTGTTGTAAATTATACAGCTTGTTTCATGTTGCACCAAGTGCGGTGGATAATGTCGATAGCAACAATTTTGTCGGCTATTTTATAATACATATTTATCTTAATTGATGTATTGTCTATGCATGTTAGCAACCTAAAACACATTTGTTCTTAAGTCATTTGTAGTTTTTAACTATTTACTATTGTTAGGATTTTCAACTTAAATGTATTTTGTATTATTTAATTTTAACATAGTACAAAAATTATTAAGTGGATGGTATGCATTTCCTAATACATTTGTTAGATGAGATATTTTCGCTTTTATTTTAATTGTTGTATTTCATAATTTGATTATCATTATATGAATGTGAGATTAAGTGCTCATACAGGGGTTTCATGTCAAATGCTTTGTCAACAGTACCTGAGTGAAAAGCAGGTCATGTTTTAGCTGAAATACCTTTGAAGAGATAATATCTTTATCGGAATAATACAAATTAATCAATTCAAGATTTAATAAATCTTAATATGGATGATACATATACATTTCACATCTGTGAATTATTAAGGGATGTTTGTTTATCCCTATTAATTCATACAGCATTGAGAAATGTATATTACACTGGCATCGGGGTCACAGTAACAAAGGGTATGCAAATAAAACATCAAGGGAAGATTGTGTGCATGGATAAACATTGAAAAGTTTAACTTCAAACATCAAAAGTTATTGCTGTTGCTAGATCTGTGAACAAAGCTTTCGTTGTATACTAATATGATATTTGTTGTGGCAGCAAGAACAATAGTTTACAGGGTTAAAACAGATTGAACTGAAATAAAAATCTCAGTTTGCTTTCTTATTTATGTATTTACTTTGTACATTTAGCAATTCTGAGTACCTGGGTCACGTATTACATAATACACTTTTGCATTAGCCTGGCACCCCCGCCTACTATCCTACTTTCCCCTCAACACTTGTTCATTTCCTTTCCCTGCAGATTTTTACCTGTCCAATTAGCAAACAGAGGGAGTTGCTGAGAACAATGACGTGCGCCAGTTTCAGTTGCAGAAGCCGGTTCATGCCATACGTCACGACCAAACGTTATGCGATTCGTTGGCAGATCAGAGTGGCACTGGGCAGATCATAGTTTTAAATTTCAACAGACACCCGCCTTCAAGTGAGTGGGCTTTTTGGAAGGCGGGGCTTAAAGAGACAGTGCTCCAAAATTCAGACAGAGGCTGAAAAGAGGAGATTCGATAATTGCACTGTGAGAAATAAAATGTTTTTTTTTTGGGACACTATACCAAATATAAACAGTTTCTAGAAGAAATCATAATAACAATTTTGAACCTTCAAATTAGCATAATATGTGACCTTTAATTTGAAAAAAAAAATCACAACAGGTGAATTTCCTGTGGAGAAATGAACACCTGCATGTGGTTTTGGTGTGTGTGTGTGTGTGTGTGTGTGTGTTGTGTGGTGTGTGTGCTCTCAAATGGATTAGCGCTTGATCTAACTGCAGAACCACAGTGGGGATGAATTAGCGGGGGCAAGAGGAAGGTGATGTTTCTTGGCACGGACTCCGGCGATGGCTTAGCCGGCTTCTAGTCAAAGAGGAGCTCCCAACCACACCAGATGGCCAAACAATAACCAGAAGCAAAATGTGCATCCTAGGAGGCACGGGATGGAAGTTGTCAGAAGGAGGAGTTGGCATTCGGTATGCAGTGCCGTCGTTTTTGATGTTGTTCTTGCCTGTGGCGGTTGTGGTCAATCTAAAGCGATAAATCACGGGTGACAATAAAATGCTGTGACATCTGCCACACAGCATCTGATGGCTGACAAAAGTCATCTGGACCTCTTGATCTGTGAGGGGAGAAGACTGAAAATGATGTGCGTACGAGAGCCAATGAAAGGGTGTGTGTGTGTGTGTGTGTGTGTGTGTGTGTGTGTGTGTGTGTGTGTGTGTGTGTGTGTGTGTGTGTGTGTGTGTGTGTGTGTGTGTGTGTGTGTGTGTGTGTGTGTGTGTGTGTGTGTGTGTGTGTGTGTGTGTGTGTGTGTGTGTGTGGCACAGTCCATATTGGCAGCGATATCAGCTGGTTAATTCGAGGCAATTGAATCTGGATTTTTTTTTCTAATTCTGAATTAGTCACGTCACTACTGCTCAGGGCTGACCTTGACGGTTTGCCTGGAGATAGTGGAGGCACTTGACATGTTAACCTCCTGAATGATAATTGCAGAATTGAAAGATGGATAGAATGATAGATAGATAGATAGATAGATAGATGATAGATAGATATAGATAGATAGATAGATAGATAGATAGATAGATAGTATAGATAGATAGATAGATAGAGTAGATAGAGATAAGATAGATAGATAGATAGATAGATAGAATAGATGATAGATAGATAGATTATGATAGATTGTAGATTCCTGTATCCATATTTTATTTTTATTTCTTGAATTATTACATTTTTGTACATGTTTGCCATGGCGTTGCCTTAACACTATTATGCTGTGTATCAACGAAGGGCTCCCATGCACAGATAGGAACAGATGGGGTTGAGGAAACACCTGGGCATAGATAGGGGTTTCTCATTGTAAAGCCGCCAGACTGTCGCACAGAAACACAGAGACTACAAGGGATATAAGAGGGCCCTGCCATGATCTGTGTTCACATGCCTGGATTAATCTAAATGCAGCCAGCTTAATAGTAGAACGTGCTTTGGGTTCTAAATTGGCTAGAATGTACTTGCTTAAGCTCATAAAGCAGTAAAAGAAGTTGAGATGACATGTGTAACTTCAATATTAAGCACTCAGAGGCCTATTATTAATTAATTATTGGTTTGTTTTCCCTTTTTGGTTTCTCCATTTCTAAATAATCTTTTTGGGAATTGAACAGTTCTATGAATACAACAATCTATTGGTAGCCAAGTTCACAAAGCCAGATATTACTTTATGTATTTTTGTTGACTTTATATAAAACTGAATATAACATTTTGTGATGTTGATGCAGTTGTATGACCCAACTATTACTTCAATGAATCTTGTCAATAGATAAAAGTGTTTCACACAAGTAATGCCTTGTGTATTGGCTTTCAGTAGGCCTAGCTTTCCTGTTCACAAATTAATTCTGGCAATAGCTATGTCTGATATAGCGAACTCATTTCGTCACAACTGGCAAATATATGGCAAAAGTAATTGTATCCAACACCATGACGCGAATAAGTAAATGTTGACACACTATTCAAATATGTATGTGAACTACCCATGTATAATCCAACCATATTCTGTCTTCATTGCAGTTTTAATCATGATAAACATTCATATTTTGCTGACTTATAAAAAAAAAGTAGGCAAACAAAACCAAAAGCAAATGAATATACGCATACTTTCATAAAGTAGTAGTTCCATATCATTACATTCACCTCGGTGCCATCCATCAATAATGTCAGGCATTACTGGACCAATTTATTAAAAGGATCTGTATTCAAAATGCCTTGAAAACCCAAGATAAAAACTGTCACTTTCATTGAGCACAGTGATACATCATGAAAGCCGTCTAAGTACAGTATGCGTTTGGAAAAAGTTGTTACTGTACAACGGTTTGGTTTCCTTATACTTGGGGAACTATTCATTAATTTTTTCGTCAATTCTCCAACATGTACCTATATATCTCACTGGTGTTCAATTATATCGTTCCAATTTTTTGTGACTTTGTCAATCAATATGTTCATTGTGACTAAATATTATTGTTTTCTGACTTTCTTCTAATTCTCTTACTCTTCTGCTTTTTGAAAAAAAAATGTATTGGGGTGAACACATCCCATTGTTAAGGGTTTGCTTCACTTTTTTAATTTAAAGTAACAACAAACACACACACCATCGGGGAGAGTAGGGGAGCTCTCTGTCATGTTGAAGTTGACAGCGCAGAGTAACATCTGCAACACTGAAAATTTATTTTTTCTCAATTAAGCAAAATCTACTTTAACTCTCCTAAAATCATAATAATCTGTTGTTTTTTCTCTCAGATAGCATTATATTAAAACACATATTGTTTAATGAAAACAACACATGTTTAATGTGTCTTTCATGGTGGTTTCTTCCAGTATGGTTGGGGTATCCAGTCACCCCATCGGTGGTCCATGTATGTAAATATGTCGGTAGGATGAGGGTTAAACTAACTCTGAATTATCTGCAAATGTCTACACACCTCTAACCCCTGAAACTGCATAGTGCACCATTAAACCCCTAATATCTATTTTCATTTTTGCAGAACATTTTAGATTACTTGGATGGTTTATTTTTTCCTTGCTGCCATATTCCTTTTTTAAGAGGATGCACTGAATAGAAAAAAAATCTGTGAAAAATGTGAGATTCCCACGGGGGGGAATGTGGGACAGAAGTGGGATAGGTCTGCTCATGCCAAGGGACCACCACTGGCAGTTGATATTTCTGTCGTGTGTCTTGAGAGTTTAAAATTAAACAGACTGTGTCCCACGACTTGGAAAGAGTGTCTCTCAACTGAAATAGACAAAGCATTCAAAGCATTAATTTACATGTATTAATATTAAGTTTAAAAAACACTGTCGGTTTTCCTAACAAGGCCACTGCAGCTGTTTGAGGTGTTTTTATCACAGAGATGATGATACAAAAAAAAAGTTCATTGTTAAGAGGTTACTTCTTGATCTTGCCACATTGCCTTTCTGAATGTATATGTATGAGAACTCCTGGCACTGGCACTTGAAAGGCAAGCCAACGCAAGCCCCGAGCACGTAATCCCCCCCCCCCCACCCCCCCCTTAATTAATGTATTTATTCAAAAGCATGTTCGAGCCCTCTATTTCAAAACTGCCCTTTTTGAAGATGTTGTTATGCACTTAATAGCTATAAGATGTGCATTGTTTTTTTGTTTCTATTTGGGAGATAACAACAGTGCCTATTTTACATGTTCGCAAGGACAGATGAGAACATTTTTTTTTAAGATATGCATAAATAAGAGACTTTGATTAAGTGCCGTAAATACATATTTGCAAAAAAAACAGCTTTCTGGTGGGAATCAGAAATGGAGCATGACGCCTATGAAACAAGCATATGCCACTGGCTCACACAATTATCTTTCAATTCCCATAGCACAGAGGGTTGTGTTATTGTTCCCACAATATATTTTCTGCAGAAAATTTCTCTGTGAAATTGTTACCGATTTGCTAAGGGATCTATTCTTGCAGTGTGGTGGAGCAAGTTTTTAGTTAAATAGCAAAGACTATTGTGGTAGGGTAGAACCTGGAGTTGACAAAAAGGTTGGCCCTGCTGAGATATTTTGAATAAACCATGCAGCTCACCTGTCGAATATTTAGAGAGACATAAATCGGTCCCACTGTGTTTCCAATTTGGAGCTGTCGCAAAACAGTATGATGCTCTGTGAAACACGGCTAAAAGCTAAAAAGCATTACTTTAGAGTGTCTGCTAATTCAGGGGTCGCACACTTATCTTTTTTTGTTTGTTTAATGTACCAACAAAGCCTGGCCGGATGAACTTAAGTAGTCTTCCACTCATGTACTAGTAATTTCATAACTGATAATCTAATACACATATTACTTGTTATCTTAAATTTGATGTTATTTAAAACTCATAATTATATAGAAGTGGATAATGTTGGTGTTCATAGTAATACCTAATTAGCTAACCATGAAATAACTTTGCCATTTATTTTACACATTTTAAGAGAAGATAAAATAAGATAGCCTTTATTGTCACCTATACAACAAATTGGGAGTGCCAACTGAAGGTGCATTACACATACAAAAAACAAACAAGCAATTGACATAGACCATTCATCCATTACTTTAAGATGACATTGTTGACTTTCTATCCATTACTTGTAGCTTTTTCTAAACACTTTCACAATTCATCCAAACCCTTTGCGAACTATTTCAACTGTTGATTCATTACTTTTACTTGGATATACATTCCACATTTTTATGCAAACTTTTCTCACTTTAAAAACAGCATAAATATATCAATTCAAAGTAGTTGAGCTGATGTCACCCCTTGAACAAAATGCAAGAGTTGGCGGCCACTCAGCTAAACCATGGTCTGTGTGAGTGATATTTGTATTTTTCTAACGTCATCAAGTTGCGTGTGTTGACAAAAATCAGACAACAGACTGAATTATCTACAGACAGCTTAGAGGAGACAGCAATTTGTCTGAAAGCAGAAATTGCAGGCCCTTAACTTTTGAGTAGCTGTGACTTTGAATGGCTGTGTTCAGACTTCTCAGTGTAAAGCACGATTGGCACAGCACAAGTGATGAAATAAATGCATTTTGACAAGAGACTACACATGTAATGATCGCTATGTCTGATTTTTGGGATTATGTTGGTCGTTAGGGACACACTAGGGACATTATTTGAAAATGAACAAACCAGTGCTTCTTACAAACCAAGGTGAACAGTATACCTTCCAAACTTGTTTGTATGTACTTAACATTTTCGATGGTAGGATCAACTGCTGTTGCAAGTGAATCTGTCTTCTGCTACTCTTTCCAACCAAAACTACTGCTTTACCCTTTTAAGTAGAACATGTTCAATTATTTTGATTCAAACACAATAGGTGGAGTGTTGTGTCGCCTATATGTACTTTCATTTGTGTTCATACTTCGTAAAATCAGCTGTGGTTGAAAGGCACATTTTTCTTAGCAAAATACTTTCCAATTTGAATGAGAGCATTTCTTATTATTTTGATTCAAAATACAAAGTCAGCCATTACTGTTTGTTCCTGATCAGTGAAGTAGCTGTGTGTTGTTGTTCACATTGAGTTTGTCTTTGATACGTTTTTTCTCAGTGCATTAACACCTATGTTCTGTGGCGCAGCCGGACAATTTTCACATCTGACTTGCTTTGACTCCCAAGGTCCCTGAATGTTCCAGGGTTTGTACGTCTGTGTCCTTCCCCTCACACCACACAAAGCCCCAGGGAGCCAGGTATATATCCGCGGGGGCGTTCTTTTTTTCTGTTGTTAGGCGAGAGATTGTCTCCGGTCAGTGAGTAGGAAGAGAGCCCATTTACAGAATGACCCTAAAAGGTCATTGAGAGGGGGCAATCAATCTCTGGATGAATATTATGTCTTCTGCTACCTTTCATGGAGGAGAGTAAGAGATATTGTCAAAGTGCTGAGACAAAGGGGAAAGGAAACATATTTTTTTTTCCATTTCCATGCAGTTTTTACATAGGAATAAAGTTTATTAACAAGCCAATATTTTAAAGTAAAGTGTTAAAGTTGAAGGTACAGTGTGTCGAATTGATTTAAATTACATATTATTGTAAATATGTTTTTATTAGTTATAATTGCTTGAAAACAAATTCATTTAAGTTAATTTAATGGAAGGGAGGTTGTCAGGGGAGTGTTTCAATCTAGAACTTTACCTAAAAAATACACCAAAATACACATTAGTACACACTTGTACCTTTTAAATTGCAAAACAAAATTTCTAAAATTATTATTGGCAGTGATACATGTCACGGCAAGCACATGGCTTAAATACAGATGTATCTGAACAAAAAAACAACTAGACAGAAGAGTTATTGTATCCTGTTGAGCTTAGCTGCTATGGCTGTTGTGAACATGGGATACATTTTTAGACAATACATCCCTTAGATAATCCTTTCTGAACCATGATCATCCGTTCCAAATCAACCCATCCCATAATATGGATTTTTCAATCGGTAACAACAGGTTGACCGACCAATACGGCCATCCCCTGGAGTGACTCCATTACTGGTGCTTAAAACTTTCCCATGATCCAGGAGAGCAAGAAAAAGTGCCTGCTGATAACTTGACACAATTGCCTCTGTGTGTATAGTTGTGTGTGTGATTGCCTTTGTGTGTGTGCGTGTGTGTGATCACCTTTGTGTGTGTGTGTGTGATCGCTTTGTGTGTGTGTGTGTGTGTGTGTGTGTGTGCCAATACTGTAAGCAGGGGGCTGTCCCTTGGCGAGAGAGAGAAGGTAGATTGATTAGCGATGAGGTCATAATTGCTGACTGAATCACGTCTTGACCGTGGGTTAATCAATCTCTTGGCCGAAGGATGAATGCGTTGGGTAAGAGAGGACAATACTTCACGGAGGTGATGCACGGTAGATAAAGGACATTTTCATTCATCACGGGCTGGCTTTACTTGATTGATATGCAGGCATCAATGGTGAGGCCTATCCATCAATCAGTACAGAGAGAGAGAGAGAGGGAGGGGGAGGTCAGCTTTGAAGATCAAAGTCAAACACCCAACTAGCCCGCTATACCAGCGATCTACAGAGGTATCTACAGTATAGACCCTAATGGGTTTTCAAAGGGGATGTTAAGGGATATAATTACCTGCTGTATTCCACCTTGAGGTAGCCACTTTGTCTCATGATCTTTAGGTTAACTAGACGTGGGAATAGATTAGGGGCTTGCTTCCCTGTGTTGGACAAGTTAACTTCTCAAGTACCCTAAAGCATTCACCACGACAATCTACTATTACGTATGTTGAGGCAAGATACTGCAGGTGAATAGGGTAACCTGTTTGATGTATGGATATCAGGATAGTGCTCATAATGATTGTGGAAAGTTTAGTTGATGGGAGTGCTTTAGAAGTTGAGATTTTTTGAGATAATGGCCGTCAAAGATGGTTGTATAGGAGAAATGTAAAGTCGCAAACAGGCAAATAAATAACCTACATGTACATTTTGGACCTTTGATTAATACTAGTATGAAAGAAGACATGTTATGAAAGCAAATAGCCAACATCTTAGAATTGACCACAATGAAAAACAATGCTTTTGCCTGCTTTGTCTCACCTTAAGTAAATTTTAAGCTGTCAAATAATGTGTGAATGATATACCGTATGAATGCAACATTAATTTGCATTCTCACATTTTCGTCACCATATTTTGCCCTTTAAACTCTTGATAAAATACCCTTAATCTAAAAAAGTGACACGGATCTACAGCGAGAGACACCTGCCTTTCACATGAGGGAAAAAAAAATTCCTTTTCATTCTTATGTTGTTTCTTGACATTCCTTTTTTCTGGGAGGGGTTCACAATGGAGAACAGTGAACCTCTCGAATTATGAATCTCTGAGCAGCCCTTTGATGTCAGCTCCTTTTGAACCAAATTCAATAACCATAATAGTAAAGATGAAGGGAACAGGAGAGAGCTATTTTTTTATTTCTTTTTTTCCAGTGTGCTTCTTGTTATCCAAAGCCCTGTACTGCCTACCGACCACACACTGCAGCTGCAAACACACACACACACACACACACACACACACACACACACACACACACACACACACACGCACACACACTTCCCCCACGGAGACTTGCTGAAAGGCCCAAAAGCAAATATTATTTCCCACAGATGGCAAGCTGTTTCCACACCCGCCATAATGGCACTAAGCTCAGAAGGTATACATTAGGCCCTGACGTCAACATCTCAAAGTGCCCTATTTGTCCACTCCTTTTACACATCTTGACAACCCTGTGCCCTGTCCTTTTTTTGAATGTGTGTAGTCAGTGCTTGTGGAGAAAGCTTTTTTTTTTTTTTTTTTTTGTCAAAACTCACAATCCACTACCTGTCCATACAATGTGTGCGCTGAAAAAAAAATCCAATGTTAATACACAACCTATGCTCTGTAAATCGGGTATGTTGCTAGCTACTGTGTGCCCTCTTTGTTAACATACCCTTTATTTTTACAGAGCCTAGGCTGTGTATGAACACCAGATGTGTTTTCTAGTGCATTCACAGTACGGACAGGTAGCGGATCCTGAGGAGATTTTCACTGATTTTGATCAAAAAGTGATTTTGACAACAAGCAATCTCCAGTATTGTTGACTCCCGCTACCTTTGTTCTTCCGTTTGTTTTTGATTGGGATTTGAACACCACACAAGCATATGCCAGTCACATTGGTAAGTCCCTTGATACATTAAAGACTCCATTCGAGCGGTATGTGCGCGCAATCGGGTGCATGAATCCCGCTCGTCCGACTGAAAGACTTTTCCATATTTACAATTTAGCCCACAGCCACTTCATCTCGACAAGGGGGTTTTCAACTTTGATGTCTCAGCGTTTTTTATTTTTTTTTCAATTATATCAAAGTCACATGAGATCATTTAATTGCGCAATTATTAACAAAATTATCTTTAATGTAGCCGAGCATTGGGTGTAATGAATGAATTTCCGTGGGACCCTAAGTGCTTAACCCCTAAGATTGAGAACAGATACGGTCCCCTGCTCTCCCCCCTCAATACCCATATAATCAAATTACTTCACACAACCTGAGAATAAAAATTAATTAAAGTCGTATGCGGTTGAATATGTGCACGGGCTTAATAAAGTTAATGGGAACTTTCTGTTCATATAGCCACGGGCAACGCAAGGTATCTTTTTCTTTTCAAGTAAAGTGGGTGCGGCGAGGAGGGGGAGTGAATTCAACCAATCAGTGTGTCTATAATTTAGGGATTTTCAAGAAAATCTCAGTCCTTTCTAGGAAGAATAGACTTATGTAGATGAAATAACGTGTGCAATATAATGATTTTCCTCTCAGATCCTGCTCTACAGTAAGTCAATGTGTGCCTTTTCAGATAGTGAGCGGTGTATAAAGGACTGAGTCAAGTTTGCATTAGATAATGTGATATGAACAATGCAGATATTGCAGCAGAGAGTTAATTCATTACCATCATACACCCCCTCATCCATCATACTGTTATGCACAACCCAATCTTATCACCCACTAATCTAAAGTCAACTACTCGTTTTCTGTATTAACAAGGGGAGCACAAACAACTTACCGAATGATTGCTCGTGATATGCATGAATTAATAACTCCAAGTCTACTCCAACTGCTCATTGAGACCAATTGAACATCACTCTTGTATTGTCGACTCATATTAATGTAGGGTCTCAGTGTCTGAGCACTCATACATTTTACCTCACTAAACAAAGGAGAAAAAAGACAACTTGTTTTAAATGAATCAGGTGAAGATTAGCTTGTGAAATGTGACGTTAGATAAAAAATTGTGGCTGTCTCTAACTATTTGTTAGGGCATATTCTAAGTTCGCCAAAAGGGAAAAGTACAAAAACCATGGTTCAAGAAACACCATAGAAAGAAACTTAAAAACCTGCTCTAATACTAATATATTCAATAACTCAACAAGGTACTATTACCCTTTAACTTCCAATTGATTAAAGATATTAACATTCTGTGCTTCACTTGTCTGCAACCTTATGGGGGATGCCATCTTCAGCAGCACCCCATTTACCCTGCCAGAGATGTTTAGTATTCTGCCCATGGTAATGTATATATCGATTTAAATTTGTTCAGGTCCCAGCCAAAAAAGTAGTGTGCATGGTTGATGACAATATTTCTGCAGGCAATAAGGTGAAGAGATTAAAAAATGGACCCCAGAGTGTTTGGATGAGCATGGGAGGGAGGTAAAAATAAACCCAGCAGTGAGTCACAGTATTTAGTTTTCATGGTCTAATGGAAATCTGGTCAAAATAAATATTATAAGACGATAATATTCAGTTTTTAAAACTCATAAATCCTCATTTAAATGTATTCTTTCAAATGTTTTTTATAGTATATAGGTTTTCTATAGTCAGGCCTATTCTCAACACACTTGTTCTTTTTCAACCACTGGCCATAACTGTCAGTGATACCAATGTAAGTCGAACAGTCCAAGGTCAGACAGTAATACTATAATGGTATGTAAATTTGGTTTCATGGCGGATTTTCTCAACTTTTTTAATATTATGCGTTTGAATGCAGGTTGGATCAACTCTGGCCACTGTAAGCTCCACAAAAAGCAATAGCTTTATTTAAATAATGTAGATGCATTGAATGTCATTTTTAATGTATGATATGAATATATTTGACAATACGAGTTGAGTGAAAATGGCAATATTTTTTTGATTGGCCTATATCCTCATTTTACCTCACTGCTAAGCCTTGGCTAAAATGAAAGCACATGTCCTTTTCAACACTTATTTGCCCTATTACTTCAAATTGCTTCCTGATACCTAGATTCACAGCCCTTTTTATCACTGCTGCCAGATGAAATGGATGTCCATCTGTATTGCTATATTGAGAACAAAGACATCATAAATCTTGTCTCAGGCTACATCCGAAATATGTTCACAATCTGTGCTACCTGGATTTGACGAAACATTGCCATAAATTGCTGTTAATGTCATAAAAATAGAGTATTTTTCGTAATTTTTTTCTTCAATATTTTTGGCAGCGTTTTTTGCCCGTGTGCGATTAGGTTTTCAAAGCGGCTCGGAGTACATGTTACAAAGTCTATATTTAATGTGCAAGGCAAAGCGTCATAAATCTCCGAGGCCCTCATCAGTTTTCTCCGATGGCAGTCTAAATCACTCAGTGGATGAAAAAAGCTTGACACTTCTCCCCGTTCTGGTCGGGGCGCACAGAATGGGAGCTATCTGGCTTTAGATTCTTCTGACTTTGGGCTCATTTATCAAGCTGTGGAGTTTCTGGCGCCGAGACAGTGTGGGCAAAGGAGATATTCAACTGTTCTCACCCACTGTACAATGTGGGCCATTTCTCACAGTCCCCTATGTTTAGTTACGTGTTCAGTCTACACTATATTATGTATGTCTAGGTAAATGCATAATGTTGGTCCAATAATACATCTAAATATTAGAGTGTGCCATTCAAATAAGGTAAACTAATCACATTGTTTACTATATTCTAATTATCGGCATTATTACTGTTTTTAAACCTGTCCATATTACTTTTTTGTAATAATCTGTGAATATCTCCTCCAGATCCCTCTGCCTAAATACTGTGTGCACTAAGAACAACTCTGGTGTTGATGCACTGCCTAGGCTCTGTAAATGGGTATGTAAACAAAGGGGCTTTGAATGACCCGGCCTGGCTATAGCATGATTGCTATTGATATAGGCTGAGCTACTGAGCGGCTTATACTTTGGCTTTGATACATTTGGCTTCAACATTGACTGGCTTATTTTCACACGTGTTACAGGACTACCAATAACACAAGCTACCTCCATTTGTATAGCGATAAGCCCATATCGATAGCATTGTAGCTACATTTGGTGGGTCATCCCAAACCCTTTTGTTTACATACCCTTTTACAGAGCCTAAGCTGTGTATTAACACTGGATATTTTCCTTCGGCGTGCACACACAATATGGACAGATTGCGGATCATGGAGATAGTCACTGATTTGGACAAAAAGTGATTCTGACAACAATATTTATCCAGATTCTCTGACTCCACTTGGTATGGCTGATTGTGCCTATATAGTGCAACTTGCGTCATGCAAAATGATATGGATGTTATAGTATGTATGTGGAAGCAATATATATAAAGGAATAGATTGCTTAATGCATATCCGTTCCCTTGCTCAAGTAAGTGTCGCTTAGATATCCATCCTTAATCCATATTCAAAACTGCTCTCTATTGATTGGGAGTGTTCCAGATAAGAGGGGGAGGCTGAATTGCCCCGAGATAATGCATTCTATGGATCACAGGAATGCAAATCCAAATCAGATACTCATGCTAATGTGCGCCAAAGTCAAAGTATTTTATACATCCAAATTCAAAATTTCTCCTTTAAAGTCTGTGTATATGTGATGAAAGGAAGTTATTAGAGGATTTGAAGGCTGCTGGCAATGGTTTTTCATGTTCAAATATTTTATTAAGAAGCCACACATTTTACATTGTTATTTTTCATTTCATTTTGCCTGTCATATATAGAGGTTACGACTTAAGAGCCATTTAGAAAATTATTGATAGTTATTTTTCGACGGTCCAGTTACCTGCTTTTCCCTCAAATTACATGATCATAAAGTGTGACTCAAAGTAGCAAACTCCTTCCTCACCACTGTTCTCTGTCAGCAGTTCAGTTCTGAATCAATAAAGTCATTGTCTGTACTTCTTTCATCGTTTGTCTTTGTATCCTAAAAATATATTCCAAAACTATTTTAACTGCCTCTCGAGACACCCAAAAAAAAATGGTTGATCTAACATTAGTTATCCTTTATTTGTTTCACAGGATTGTTTGACCAGACAAGGCAAACAGTCACTCTGCCTGATAGATTAGAGTAGATTAGAATATTGAACAAGATAACACCATCACTCAGAGCTAGAGAGAAGGAACCGGTGCTGTTATGAACAATATAAGAACCACCTTCATGTTTGACTGAATACAATATCTGAGCAGTGGGAATCTACAAAACAGATTATTTCAGCATCCTTTTGGAACCTAATTTTGATATTGCTTAATTCCTTGTTTGTTGATAAAAAAATCAAAATTTAATTTAGGTTGCGCAATTATATTGCTCAACACATAGTAAAGACATATCAGTTCCTTTTGTCATGTGTTTTAAATTCAGTTTTTTTAGGCACAAGGGGACACCAGCAGTCGCCATCTTTAAAATACTTCAGTTACAAGTGAGTAGATTAGAATGTTAAACAAGATAACACCATCACTCAGAGCTAGAGAAGGAACCGGTGCTGTTACAAACACTAAATTAAGAACCACCTTCATGTGTGAGTGAATACAATATCCGAGCACAAGTGGGAATCTACAAGACAGTTTACCTGATTAGCTAAATTTCGACACCTGTTGCTTAAGTCCTTTTGATCCAAATGCATATTAATTCACAGTGCGTGTTGAATATTTCTCAACAAATAGTAAATACATTTCATTACTCGTTTGATGTGTCTCCTAAATTTCTCTATTTTGTAAGCATCTGTGGACTCCATCTGTCAACGTCTTTGAAAATTGATGCTTATAAGTGTTTTTTGTCCATTACAACGTTACCATGTTCGAGTAAGTTCATCATAATTCATAAATGAAATTCCTTCATATTTGTATCTTTATATATCTAAATGAATCCATCACAGATATTTGCTCATTGCATTTGCAAAACCCTGCTGCATCCACTGAAGAGTATTCCTACTCAAAACACCTCCTTACCATCAGACTATTTATCAAAAACAACGTGTAACCTTGACATATGTTTTTCCATACTGTTGTTGATATGATGTGTCAGGGCCGGGGCTTTCATTACTAAATATAACATGATTCCTGGAGGATTGTGCTTCCCAGACTGCCCATGCACTCACTCACCCTGCCTCTGTTTTTTTTTAAAGAAGTCATTCAATTAATTCATAATGTGTATGTTCCAACCTGGGTAATATAAAATAGGCGGACAAACAAGCAGAACCCCCCACTAAGGCAAACCCACTCATCACTCAAATCACCCACTGGGCCTGTGCCGAACTGTCAATTACCTTAACTCCTGCAAGCGTGCTTTGCATACCCAAGCCCAGACTGGACCAAGCCAGTTCATTAATTGATCTTTTGGTATTCCCCCATGAACACAGGGGCTCAATAGGACGTCTTCTAGTGTGTGTCCTCCGTCGAGAATTTTTTCTTATATATTCGATAATCTGTTTGTGTGGAAAGGCCCAACTCGTTCCTCTGTTGTTTTGCAGCTAAGAAAATAGCTGGTTTGCTCTATGTGTGGCCTCTAATGAGAAGGAAATTGGTGTGTGTGTGTGTGTGTGTGTGTGTGTGTATCTGAAATCAAATTGGTACCGTCTGCTGTGCCAATTGATCTTGACATTGCATTAACATACCAGCAGGACAAATACTTGTTTGCCTGTTCAGTGCCAAATCGAACCTTCCATAATTATAGTTTACCTCCGAGTTTAGAAATACCGACTGCACATACTCTGGTAACCGCTGGGACTTAAAAGCATTAAAAATTATTTAATCTAATATTATCAAAATAAATCCGTAATAATATTGAATTTTGCTGAAAATAATTGAACTTCCTTGACAAAGGTGATTGCCCTTTTACATACTTGGGGAGGGGTCTTTATTTGACAAAATACTTTAGTGTTTGTCATAGTACAAACGTTAAAGGAGTTTAAAATAAATGTTTGTTTTTATTAAAAGTACCTTAACATTTTATGGAGTTTTCCATTACCGTATGTCCTTCCTGGTTTTGCCAGTGTGGCCTTGACGTAGGCATTCAATTTCAGATTAAGTGGCATTAAAAAGGTATTAAAAAGCCTTCAATTTAACTTGTAGATCCCTTGCGGGTACCCTGGGGTTGCAAGTTTTAGTTATTTGGTGAGAAACTCATCAAGGCAAGCAGGCAAGTTTATTATATGCTTAGACACAAGAAAATGATACAGAAATACATAAATGGTCCATTTTTGAAATTCGATTAGAAAAGAACACATCATGAAATACTTCTTAAAAGAGATGCCTTGGGAGGGTTGTATCTGTCCCCGTTCCACTGTTTCTGCATGTGCACAAGAAATCTTGAACCCTGCGGGGCCTATAGTTGGGTGTCAAAACACCACAGATTTTTTTTTTGTCTTTTTCTAAATTGTCCACTGCTTTCATTGCTATGCTCCGAGAACTAGCTCCTTGTCATTAGTCTGCCACACTCAAATCTCTAGCTACCGGCCCCCTGATACGATGAAGGAGATCTGACTCTGTTGAGCAACAGTCCGGCGCACTGCACTGCAAAGGGCTCTGCTGCTAGTTTGAGTTCCCTGGAGAGACAGACAGTGGAGGATAGATGGATGGGCTACATACACTGATGAGCACTTGTCCAACATGTCAGAAAAGTTAGAACTTGAGCAATTCTCTCCACATGGTAGAATGATAGAATTTGTGATAGATTGTTTAATTTTTTATGATACATTTTTGGTTTAAGGTGTGTGTTGATATAATAGTTATACTGTTTAAAAGTGTTTGATGAAGAGGTTCACATGTCCCATTTGGGTTTTACATGGCATGAGTTAAAACTTGAGCGATTCTCTCCACATGAGGATATTTTGATAGCATCCATTTCTGTATTTTTTATGGTACATTTTGGTTTAATGTGTGTATTGCTATGTTTAATCATAATGTTGTAAAGTGTTTGATGACAGTGCACATGTACATCTTGGTTCTTTGCTCATGTGCAAGGCTCAGGTCAATGGTGGAATATATTTGAATGGGTTTCTAATGTGGTTGAATAAAGGATATTGATCGATTGATAAACTGTGCAAAAATTTAAAACTAAGACATTCAATGAACAATGAACAGGATGTGCACTATCAGATATTATGCTAATAATTATGTGAGCTGTATTGATTTTGATGGGGATCACCATGGGAACTATGGAAGTAGACATTGTTTTTTGATCCGTAAACTGTCTAAGCTGGTTCCAGCCCTGTGATTGGTTGCCCACAGTTCTGGTTTTGTTCTGAGATCCAAATGGGATTGGGCAATGGACACTTTGATGACTGTTTCATCTGATACACAAATAAACAACCACAGCTGAACTATCAGATTTAAGTAGGTGGGATAAAAAGAAACACAGCTAACACAGAAACATCAATGAAAGAATAGCCGCTGAAAAAATAATAAATAAATGTTGCTTGGGTCTACAGAATTAGTGACTATTGAATCAGATGTTCATTAGTTGATTTGAAAATAATTAAAACATTAATTACTAAAACAATCTCTAAAGTTACCAGTATGGCTACGTATATACAATGGTGTATTAGGGCCACTATAGACAGAGGAAGACAGTGGCCTGGTGTTACTATTTCAAGAAAAAAACTTGAAGTTTGACTGATATTCCTAAGAAAAAAACCCAAAAAACTAGTGTGGAGGAACATATATGTTTATTTTTGAAAGGTTGGATCAACTTCACAATAAAAGTATGATGCCGGGACGACTTCTTCAGAAAATATCCAACTTTAATATCCAAACCGTTGATTCCTTTTTTTTAAATATAATATCCCTGTACCTTCAATATATCTCCTCTGTTGTTTTGTAGTTTGTTCCACATTGCCTTAAGACACTGCCCTAGATAGAACTCCATGGCTAAAACACAAACAAATAGCCCCCATCCTGACAATAAATCAGTTAACTTCAGCAAAGTGCCAGCTTGAATAAATTAAGTGGAAATAAATGGCAATTTAGTTTGTTTTTAAGCAAGCGTGTGTCTGCAACAAGCTGTGGCAAGCTGGATTTTTACAATATGCACACAATAACCCAGTGTGTTGTTTACACATTCCTTTGTCTTCTCTTAAATCTAAATTATTTCAACCAAAAAATCACATGCTGACTGGTGGTTTTGGGTTATGGAACACTTTCATTCATATTTTTTTCTGTACTCACTGGCAATTTTGGAAAAATATGTTTGTTGTTCCATTCCATCTCAGGAAATCAAACGATCAATGGCATGCTTAATTCCTTGGTACAATCACAAAACAAAACAACCCGAAGATGAGTTTCTCTCTCTCTCTCTGAAAGATTTCATCTCTGCTGCTGTAATTCTGCTTTTCTGTTCCCATTTTGAGCCGGACACCATTGCTGCAATTTTCTACCTTACAAACTCTGATCAAAACAAGTACAAGTGTTCCAAAAAAAAGCCATAGATGAGATTGTGTTCAATAGAATTACGGCTTTTCAGAACGAGTTAAAAAAAAAAAAAGTTAAGCTCAAAACTGGGAGTGAGGTGTCTGTGTGGCGAAAAACAAATCGATAGACAAGAGCAGATGAATCCAATCCCCGCTCATCAAATGAATCCCTTGGGGGATAGCTCCATACAGCCCACCCATTACCACTCAATCCCTACCAAATCCCAACACAAAGCCTCCATATCCTATGAAACCAACCAGGGCCCACACACACACACAGACACACACACACAACACACAACAAACACAAACACACTTGGCTAGGAAAGAAGAAGCAACACTTCAGAACATCCCGCATCACATACTGTATGATGGAAATGTAAGATTGTGTGACAGGTATTGTGATGTCAAGGCTTGAAACAGTCAAATAGTTTTTCTCTTAATATCATACATGACCTGTAATAGCAATCGAGACCATCAGCCAAAAAGAAAGCTATTTTTTATATAGTTGTTATCAATACCTTTTGTACCAGTCTGATTTTCCCCGCAAATGTAGCAAAACGATTTACAGGCCGGCAGACCCTAACATCATGTGTTTAAAACAAAGTTGGCTTACTTTCACCATTGTCATAGTATTAATCTTACATAGTCACATATAAATGCATAACCTCATTGCCATGCATCCTTCCGTCTCTATGTCACTCGCTTCCTAAACATAAGCACACACTGCAGTCACAAAATAGCAAATATACTTAGGACAACTGGCGTTTTAAAAACACTACCACTTTTGTCCAAAGGGGGCGCTACAATCAACAAAAATGGACAGCTCCTCGTAGCTACTTTAAGTGATGATAAAAAGTGATGTATTGTTCCCTGCTTTTAATAATATACTAATAATACATTTTATTTATATAGCGCTCTTCTCTCACTCAGAGCGCTTAAAATATATAGCCTGTTGATCAGTGTTAATCGTATCCATGTATACTATATATCCTCACGCTGTTTAACGCTGTTAACTTATTTAAATACAAAATTCATATTTCCTCAGGGCTTCACCAAAGATTACGTTGGAATTGAATGTGTGTGGTCTTGGCTGTCAAAAACGCCATGAGTGCTATTGCTTTGTGATGACTAACAATGCGGTGACGCGTGTGATCAGCTGAGTGGCCCCTCTCCATAGATGTAAAGAGTGGTTGGCCCCTCCACTAGACCTGCAATATAGAAATGTATTCATAGCATCACGCATATAATGATGACCAATGTGGAGTAACGAACAAACGCAGTGATTAAGCTCTGGCGAAAATCCTCTGTGGGTCGAAAGGTTAATTGATGGTTTCATGTTGGGGATAAAGAGAACTAAACACACACAGTGGTGGTGCTCTGTCATGTGGAGAACAAGCAACAATGTATCGTCTGTATGACTATCTATTGACTATTTTTCCTTTTTCAAAATAGCCGTGACTGTTTGAGTGTGGTAACTTTTACTTTGAAAGGACATAATCAACAACGTAATGTTTGCAGATTAACTTGATCTATTTCGGCACAAATCAACAGATGCAGGGGGAGCGGAATTCAATTCTACCGAAGCCCAGGATGGCTTAAATAATGATTAACTTTATTTTTATAATGCTCACATGTTCACATTACAAAAGAAGGCATAATTCCTAACCATAGCTATATATAGATTTTTTTTTTCACAAAATAAATGTTGTACTTTTCTTAAGATGTCAAATACGATACCTGCTAACCAAACAGCAATAGTTACAAACATTTACTCAAACTGTTTTTCATTCAGGATTTAGTCAAACCACAGTTTAACCTTTCTGACTTCTAAGGGGTCAACTGTCAACACTTAGGATATGAAAGGTTTACTAAAGCATAGAAAAAAAAATCAGTATCCACAAACTATATGGTGAACTTTCCTCATTAAAGATAATGGGAAACAACTCTAATGTGAGTATGTTGATTACCATAACAACATGCAACAAGTTGGGTTACAACCCATAAGGTGTGATTGCTCATTTCACCACTAATAAGGACCGGCCTATTAATATGTTTACCGACATCGAGGAGGTAGATCAATCAGTTTGTGTTCAAGCATCACTTAAACAGTGGGAGGAACGACACTGGTTACAGGGTTAAGATGTTATAATACGCTTAATGAGACAATAACACTAATGATACTGTTGTTATACGGATGCCTGTGTCTGGTTACGTACACAAAGACACTCATTATGACCTGTAATTTATATCTATCAAACCCATACCATAATAAAACAATGTAATCACGTGAACCTATGCCGACCTCACAGTGAGAGTGAATGGTTGGAAATTAATATGTGGTAGCAGCACTCACTGCAAACAGCCTCTGTACTAATAGCCTAATAATAATCAACATGAACTAATATGCCGCAGATGAATTGAATGTGAACCGACTGAAATAACCGAGCATTCACACGGCGTGACTGAATTGGGGCAAAAATGACATAAAAATGATGAGATAAATTAGCTATTTGTAATATAATCATTCCAGAAAAATGTCCTGACAGCAGAGCACAGATTATTAGCTTCGTCAATTTTAATTTGCTTTCAGTGCGATGCCTAAATGCATTTCCCTTCATAAAAAAAAAAAAACATGTGAGTACCTCAGATATTTGCAAAAAAGCATTTATGGTCCCCAATGCACTCCACTTTTTCGCAGCGTTTCCCTTATATTCAAATGTGCCTTATAATCACCTAGTCTTGTCAATGGCTAGACAGGGATATAGGGGCTTATATGGGCAAACACAGTGTGTCACAGTAGCTCAGACGAAAGGTAAATGTTAAACTATTCAGATCATTTAGGAAGAGTGGGAGTTTTATATGCCATCAGCGTCATGTTGAACAAATCCAGCTATTTATAGGGCTTCATTTCCCCCTCCATGTTTAAAATGACTCAGTTAGTTTTAAGACCCTAATACTGACAAACTGTATTAGTCAATAGCAATATTTCAGGGAAAATTTGGATACTCATGTTTCATTTGCTTGAAGTAATATGATACATGAATTTAATTAAACACTGTTGGGTAGCACATTAAGCTGTGTGAAACAAAGTGTATAGCTAGAGAGTGCAGCGTAGACACAGCCACTGACTGTTTCAAGGCATTTCCCATAACGGGGACAAGCCAGGGAATAACTTTTAGCTGCCATGGCAGTAACTGCAGCCATTATGGGCGGCTCTATGAGATACAGGGGCATTGATTCAAATTGTTTTTTTTAGCTCAGCGCTAACAAATGGGCTGTCAAACGTAATGGCGCGGAATAAAACATGCTCGCATTGACACTACTAAAGCCAGGGACATACAGGCCCATAGAGTGGATGTATCTAGCGGCAGCCCCCCCCCCCCCCAAAGAAACGAAAGGCCAAGCCACCCCCCTCCCTCCATCCCAACCTGCTGTACTGTTGAACTAACACCTTGCTCTATTCATCTGACACTCCTTAACTAGATTCAACCACCACAGCAGTGCAGGCAGGTAAGGGATATGGGCTATTTCCTAAAAAGGTCGCCATGACATTGCGAGTTGTTGGCTGTTTAGAAAGATGGAACCTGTGACCATCTGCTTCCAGGACAATCTGAGGGAAATACAAGGCCAACACACCTGCTGTTTGGTAATGAGAGTGTCCGCAAAAGGGTCAGTCTGAACTTTGCATTATTTTAATATGGGCAGTGCAACTCTATGAACAACAAATACAGCCATCTTAAGGCGACACACTTGGTTAATGGCTACATTTTCAGTTATAACTTTAACAACATATGAAACAAAATCCTTCAGTTAAAAACAATCAGAATGATGCTGAGAAATACTTAAATGATGTTTAGAAGTTGAGATGTTTGGTTCAGAGTATTGGAGAAAACTAATATTTAGATAATTGCCTTTGAATATGGTTGTATAGGATACATATACAGACAATGTTTAGTCAAACACCTAAATGTGCATTTTGGACCTTTTATTTAGAATTGTATAACATATTTGTTATACAGGCAATATAGTCAAAAATCTCAAACTTTTCCAATGCTAGACAAAACAATGTTTTTGTCTGTCGTGTCTCGCCTTAATCTACAGGGTGTATGTATAGCACCGGAAGGACTTTGCAGTTTTATGAAATGCAAAAGCAATGTAAGTACAAGCCTCAGAAATGATCACAAAGCTGATTCAAAACTTCAGAAACAAGAATCCAAAATCCCAACATTATAATTTTCACAAAGGTAGGATATCTCTCTTTAGACGGTTGGATTTGTTTCCAATATATCGTAAGCCATTACTGTTATTGCACACTGCCGGTTGAAAGAATACATTTTTTGGAAGGAGCATTTATTGTTATGAAAACTTCTGATATACATTATGACACACAGCATGTTATGAAAGACTACTTCAACAAAAAGCTATTAGGAATCATGCAATCTGGAGTCATGCTCAATCATCCATCCGGGCAATGCGGCCTGCAGCAGGTAAATGATGCTGATGCTGATTTTATGTTCGTGTCGCTGATGACTTTTATTTTTATTTATTTTTATTTTTTATATCTTGGGTTGTTGATGACTTTTATTTTTACTTATTTTTAGTTTTATTTCCTAGCACTTTATTTTTATGCACTTGTATGCACTTCGTGTCTCCTCAGGCTTGTGTATATACTTGTGTATATATTGTTGTGTTATTGTGTCCTGATGTCTTATTTGTCGTGTGTCGTTAAACTTCTCCTGCTGTACACAAATTTGCCCTCGTGGGACATTTAATAAAAACCTTGAACCTTGAACCTTGCTATTTATTCCCAGACCTGAACATTATTTTAAGTGAATTCCATTACACCTAAAATGTTTGACAATGTATGTCCAAATCCTGGCATTATTTAATGTTTTTGCCATTTTTAGTTACATATGAATTGTGAAAAAAGTGGTTGTCTAGACTTCATCGTAAGTATCAAACCACATAAAACAAAATCAAATTTGAAAGTTAATGTACGCTATAAAAGATGGTCCATTGCACATGTACACGTGTTACATAGTAGGCATTGGGTAAAACACTACCACATACTTTGCTTTTTATGGACATTTATTGAGATTGAATAATTTAAATTATAATAAGGCTTTCAATACATTAAAATAGCTGCTTTAATATGGCATATTGATTGAACTGATGCTATGCAATCAATTAGCTTTATTGAACAGACCCAAGGTCGATTTAAAAGACAATGGACATACATATTAAAAAAGGCAAATGTACCACTGTTTCTACATAGGTGACTGGTAACGTACAATACTGAGATAATTGATGTATACTCAAGTCTAAATGATATAGTTCAAGCTGCATTTTGAGCTTACAAAGCTTACAAAGCACATCACATAGCGGATATGCTTACCTGGGCCTCTCTTTTTTAGTTTTTTTTTGGATAAGATTAGCACTCCTACTCGGAAGCATCACTAGACCAAAACGTGTGTGTGTGAAGTAAAGGGACACACACACACAGCTACATACTGTGTGTGTGTGTGTCCCCTCGAGGATGGCAATTGTAGTTATTGTAGTCTGTTGCAGAACGCAATTTAAAAATTGCACAGATGGAGATGAAATGCCTTATTGCTCAGATCATGTTTGTTTTTGTTATTCTGGTTCATTGATCGAAAACAGTGGTGTGCACAGTGGAGCATCCAGCAAAACACTATTGATTTCAGCAGATTTTCTAGTCTGGGGTGGCAGGTTGTTCATATCCTTTTAGCAGTACAGAAAAGGGATGCATTGCTTTAGTTAGATGTATGTCACGTTGATAACAGTATGGCAGGTATGGACTCACATGAATAATCCATGAAAGCAAAGATGTATATTCGGCTGCTTGAGGTGGAGCAGCCATTATTCAACTTCACTTATTTTGTCACAGTAGCTGATTTTTTTTTTTTTTTAAGGAATACAGTGGATGTATGTATTTTCAGAAATGCCTATTTTCTTAAGTCATAATTCAGTGTGCGACGTACTTATCTACATGCCAGGTGAGTAACCATAAATCAAAAATGCACTATTCCTTCCTTTTCGACAAAGTTTATTCAAATGACTGCATTATAGTGTATAGAAAAGGGCCATGCCATGATGAACACTGCAGTCAGTACAGTAATGAAACGTGTTGGGGTGTCCTTTCTAAATGCTGAGTTATGATTAAGGCTAGGCAAAAAAAAAAATGTGTCAAGCACTTGTCAATTTTGAGATTGTGGGCTTCCATAATATGTCTTCTTTCATATTCGTATAAAACAAAAGGTCTGACATTTACATACAGGTGTTTATTTTACTAAACCTTGTCTGTTTGCATCTGTATACATCTCATTTACAAGCATACATACATATTAAACTCATTAACACCTCACAAATAAAGCTGCCAAATCACTGTGATGCCCCCAAGCACACCATTGTTCATGTCATTGATTTCTTAATATCACACACACACACACACACACACACACACACACACACACACACACACACACACACACACACACACACACACACACACACACAACACACACACACACACACACACACACACACACACACACACACACACACACACACTTATATTTACATTTGTTTTTACTATACCAATGGACTAGCACAGATGACTTTGTTTTGTACAGCAGTGAGCCAAATGTACAGTCATCATTTGTTGTCATATTGCTTTGTCAGAGAAACAACCAAACGGTTTCTCTCCCCCAGTGCCTTTGCTTGGCGTCAATTAAATCAGAAATAAATAAAAAATACATTTAAAGGATCCCAGCTCTGTCTAGCTCTGTGCTAGTTCAGCCTCTCAGACATATTTCTTTGGCAAGGGGCAAAAACACTGGCACATCTAGTCGACTCATAAATCTCCACTTTATCTTATATTCACCAGAGAAAAAATGCAGAGCAGTCCACGGCACACATACTACAACAAACACAAAGTGATTGAATTATAAAAAAAATAAAAATAAAACATTTAAAAAGGACACCATAATGACAAATATTGATATACTGTATATAATTGTATGACATTATATGGTAATGGTATATTAAATACCCAAGCAGACAGTGGAAGTGGATAAAACAATAACCTATTGTGGTCTAAGGTGAGACACTGCAGATGAATGTGAGGTATGCGGTCAGCTCTAGGCTTGACTCAGGGAAGAGGACCCCCCTGCCTTGCATATTATGGGCTGCTTCAACAACCAGGCAGGTATCATGATTGGGCTTGGGACACAAGCACAGGCTTGATCACCCTGTAGCTGGCCACCTTTGATGAGGGTGTCTAGTGATTAAAGGCCGAAACACCCACTGATTCAAAAGGTACACTACTGAGGATGTGTCCCGACATTTACATCTGTCCCATCCCATGTCAGTTCCCACCTCACTCAACATCAAGGCAAACCTCCTGTGTGAGCATCAATACCATCTATTGGCACAACGGACAGTTAATATATCGTCCCGTGTTTTATGATTCAGGGTTCATTGTTTACTTATATATCATCATGAAACGTTGCCAATTGTTGAGAATACGGCCGTTAAAGATGGTTGTATCGGAGAAATATAAAGACGCAAACAGACAGGTTTTAGTCAAATAAAAAACCCTGACCGTTTATTCACACTAGTATATGACATAAGACATGTTATTGAAGCAAAATATCCAAGAGCCTCAAAATTGACCATGGCTTGAAAAAATGTTTTGTTTTGACCGCCTTGTTTCGCTTTATAACCATCTGATGGAGTCGATTCTCAATACACCTTGAAGTTCAGCCTTGGGCCCGACACTGTGGAACACTGGATCACACTGACTGAAATGCTTGAATTGTATCATATTGGGTCAAACTCCCATCAATCATGCATTGCCTGTCTATGGACAGACAAGAGTGAATGGACATCACAACAGACAAGAGTGAATGGACATCACATTGACCTTCACACTCTGAAATCCTTAACTACGTATAATAATAATGGATTGGATTTATATAGCGCTTTTCAAGGCACTCAAAGACGCTTTACAGGGTTCCAGGTTCCATTCATGCACACATGCACACACAGTCATACTGGTGGTGGTAAACTACCATAGTAGCCACAGCTGCCCTGGGGCAGACTGACGGAAGCGTGGCTGCCATTCAGCGCCTACGGCCCCTCCGACCACCACCTCAAACATACAGCAGTCATACACATTCACACAAGGCAAGGTGGGTGAAGTGTCTTGCCCAAGGACACAACAACCATGACGCAGGTGGCAGAGCGGGGATCGAACCGCCAACCCTTGGATCATTGGCCAACCCGCTTAACCACCTGAGCCACGGTCGCCCACAATAGTATAGTTCAACCTAGGGAATTTTCTTAAAGCCAATCTGAATTATTCTCACTTTTGTACAATGCAATGTATGACAAAAAAATTATTGCTACTGTTTGTTGATACATTAGTAAATGCAGTCTTAAGATTGAGTTTGAACATGTCTAATGTTTGTGGTTTGGGGAGGCTGTGACATTTCACACATTTGCGTACATTTTTTTATTGTATTGTATGTCCCTTTTAGTAGAAGAGCTAGCATTAGCTGTCTATTTTTAATATAACTTGCTATTAATCTGACCTCATAGAACTAGTAGCTCCTAACCCTAAGCCTCTCTCAATGTCACCCCATGATGTCAACCACAACACTGAACAACATACCAGAATGGTGGAATTTAGATGATGCTAAAATTACAGATGGGACTGAGTAACGGCTTACATTGGCCCCCCATATGTGTTTGTTGCACCTGAGGTGATATTGCAAACTATTTTTAGTGCCCACCCACACATATATTGAATCAATGAAATTACAGCAGCATCACACATCACAGTGCAGTCAGAGTCTGTGTTTGCACAACCCCTAAGAGAACATATTGTTATCATCACTGCAGAAAAAAATAAATGTATAATTTTCGGTACTTACAATTTCTAACACAAGGTAGAGCACCAATTTCAAGCAAACTGTATGTATATGTTAGTGTTGCTTTATGATACTGAAGCCTACAGGCCAGACTTAAGACCATATTGTATTGTTCTGAATCCCTGCAAACCATATCTAGTTAAAAACAAATACTAAAAAACCCCTGTATATCCTCTCACACTGCAGGTAACTTTATTACTTGTGTGGGCCTCCAGTGGTGGATTTTCCCTGTAGATGTTTAAAGATGAACAGATGTGGTTGAAAAACTTGATTATTCACACCACTGTGTCCCAAACTGAATCTGGCTTTACACATTCAGTCGGCAACTCTGAAGTTCTCTGACTTTTTTTAAAAACACTCCTCCTCAAGTCTTCATATTTCAAACACCTTTCCTGTATCACCTGTGCATTTCGATGAGCCAGGAGTCAAGACTTGTTTTACTCTGCTTAGTTTTTTTGTTGTAGACAATTATATTATTCTATTTTATTGTTTTATTAACATACCTTCCTTTTATGTATTGTATGCATATCACTTATAGTCTTAACACCATGTATAATTTATGTATTTATTTATTTCTTCTAAATGTAAGCTCCTTGGTGTATCTGATTTTCTTGTGTGATGTGTTATACTGTATATATAAGACAACCTGCTACTCATAAACAATTGCCCCTAACAGGGTGAATACAGTTGATTGAATTGAATTGAATTGAATTGAATTGAATTGAATTGAATTGAATTGGTATTGGTAACTTCTACATAATGGCTTTGTCTTTCTCTACTAAATGTGTCCTTGCATAATACCGATGAGAAAACAAAACAATCATTGAACTGTAATTTCCTTTGAAAGTCTGTTGAAAGAGTGATGCAGTGTTCCTTGTGCCAAAGCTGTCAGTAGTATCCATCACTGGCAAGACTATTTAAGGAAGAATATTTATCAAATGCACCCTAAACACAGGGGGGTAGAGAATGCAGATAACACAGTTTCAGGTGACAACGTTTAAGGTGCAATGCCTTGGTACTTTGTTGGCTAATACTCTGTAAAATTGGAATAGCGATAGATAAATATTTTTATTACGTATATTTATGGAATATTGTCTTCCCTTTTTTAATTTTTTTAGACATATCTTAAAATATTAGCAACATTGATATTACATCAAACTTGTTTTCAAAATTACAAGAAAGGAGAAAGGCTATTATATTTTTTTCCAAACATGTTTTTAATAATCAAATTTTTAAAATGTAATTATTAATCTTGATAGACAGTGTAGCACAATGTTCTATATAATAACTATATTCCTGCCATTCTGTCAAGCTGTTGTCTGTAGCTTTGTAAAAATCATGTCATTGCCCTTTCACAAGAATGTAAGATCATTGGGAGATGCCCTTGATGGTTGGAGTTCACATTGTTCTTCTAGACTATGCTATATGAACGTTGTTTTATAGCGTTCTTGTGTGGATAAGTTGCTTATCTGTAGAATAGTCCCAACCTGACATATCCAGCATGGAAGTAAACCAACATACAGTACCACTACCTGCTGTGGCATACAATGAACAACTCAACGCACAATCACCTCTCCAAGAAAAAATGTGTTTTGATGTCTGATATCATGAATGGAGCTCTCCAGTCTTTTATTGGTTTACCTCGACTAAGACACACACACACACACACACACACACAACACACACACACACACACACACACACACACACACAACACACACACACACACAAGGTTTTTCTTGTACAATAGATACTGGTACTAGAGAAAAGAAGCACAAGCTACTGTATGCTATCTCACAAAGGGAAATACATCATTTAGAAAGACTGCAGGGAGGAACTTCATCATACGTATGTGGTCATGGGCATTCCAGGTGATGTTATACAACCTCTGTTGAACGGCGGATTGCAAATCTAAAATAAAATAGTGATATTCTCTTTTGTTTTATTGGTTTTGGCTTGGAATAGAAGTTTTCCAATTTGTAAAAGTCATGCTCTTTTAGAAAAAAGTAACAATGTATGTGTTAGCACAAGCAGAGTGGTCAGTAGTGAATACCATTATGACATCCAATGCAATTACTTCACATTAACACACATAGAAGCTGAACTTTATCCTTTTTCGAGTCTACCAAACAATGGGGAAGAAATAGGTTGGATATCAATTTTGTAATTCAAATTAATAAATATATTTAAATCTTTTAAAACAACAAATTGTCGACCTGCGTTGGAGCGCAATCAATTCATCAACCAATCTACACTTTGATTTGTTCACTTAGAAATCATGTTAACAGATATCAGGAGGGTGGTTGTTAAACTAGCAGTGGCTGGTATTACGTCTGTGCCCACCATCTCTACCATTGTGTCCTTGAGCAATACACTTAACCCCAGACTGCTCCAGGGGTGCTGAACTATGGCTGACCCTGCACTCTGACCCCCTCCGAAGTGTGGTAACTTGAGAGGGAATACGCTTAAAGAAGAATTTCAACGTAACCAATCATTGACTAATAAAGTAACTTAACTTGTATACTTTAGTAGAAGACAGAGGTCGCCTCAAGTCAGAGAGCGTATTCTTTGATGTTGTGATAGAGTTGCATAAGCAGACATTCAGTTGTTGCTGAGCTATCGTAGATCCAATGTAACATACTTGACTATTTGTAATTTACTTTCTCTAGACCCCATTTTCAGATATTGTCATTTAAATTTGCATGTCATACATTTATTTTGCGACTCCATTTTTGACCATTGTACCATTATTCATGGTAATGCACGGCTATAGCTATACAACAGGCCCGTTTCCCTGGTGACCTTCTTCAGCGGTGGTTGAGTCCAGAGTCCATCTCATTCCCTTTGACTCTGTTTGCCATTCAGCCTGCAATTGTCACTCGCTCAAGGCTTTTTAAAAACCATCAAAAGCTTTTCTCAGTGCAATAGTGCAGTGTGTTGCTGGGGTGCATGACAGTCAGTCAGTGTTGTGTGTGTGTGTGTGTGTATCTCAGCTCTGCATCAGAACATTGTGGAGGCTGCCAGAGAGAGAAAACTGCCCTCCAAGAGCTAATCCAAACCCCCCTGAGGTGCCTGTTTCCAACCAAACTAATTATTCTGTGTTACCACAACCAGCTGGAATACAAGCCACTGCTGCTTCTAGATAGAAGACATTACAACACGGATCGCTATCTCTGAACCATGGGTGTTGTGACGATATTTTTCTCTTCCGTTTTCATCATAATAACCTTGTCAGCCATTGTTTTTTTAGACCAAATTGAGTTTTTTTTTTTTTTGGTGTGTGTTTTAGGTTGAATTCGGGAGACCAGAAACAGACAGGGTTTGGAGTGAAACATCACAACTCGATCCCCTATCTCTGACCCTCATACCTCCTATTCCCAATGACGTATAGGTGTCCTGACAATATTGTTTCTCTTCCATCTTTCGATAATAACCTTTTTCAGACATTGTTTTTCTTTATACCAAATTGAAGTGTTTTTCGGTGTGTATTTTAGGTTGAAATCTGGAGACCGACCTCACAATTGCAAGGTGGTGGGGTGGTGTCACGGAAAAACATCTTTCAGCAAAGCCCCCTGAAGTCTTGGACCAATTCCTTGGGCCCAAGCAATATCTATCAGGGAAGCTTCTGCAGTTTGTGTTCTGCGCTCTCTCCGAGGAAATAGGTTCCCCGGGGGGCTCAGAGGTCCTTCTCTTGATCCTGTGGTGATACCAAGGATTTATGGGGGGCGGGAAGGTGTGTGTATGTGTGTGTGTGGGGGGGGGGGGGACGCTAGTGATTAAGCCAGAGGGGAAATGGGGTGGAAAAAAAAACAGGTTCAATGCTGCCAGCAGTCTGACTTCTTCTTCAGAAGGATATGGACAAACACACATGCAGACACACACACACACACACACACACACACACCACACACACACACACACACACACACACACACACACACACACACACACACACACACACACACACACACACACACACACACACACTCATACAGTATGTCTGTGTGTGTGCGCTCATTGAAAAATATAATAACAGGGGCGCTTGTGGTTTAGTGGCCCCCCATAGAGGCTCAAGAAATAAGATGGTCAAATCATATTTCAGTCAGTTTCTTGTGAGTTTATAATCATGTTACAGATTGTGTTAAATGATATCGACTCATATCGATCGCAGGCACCGGAAACAAATTGCAGACCTATCACGGCAGACTTTGTGATATTGGCGGCGAAGTGAGCAGGGAGGTCGCCTCTGGAGTGCAGGGTCAGAGGTTTGATTCCCCCGCCTACCCGCCACATGTCGAAGTGTCCTTGGGCAAGACATTGAACCCCCAATTGCTCCTGATAGTTAGCTTGCGCCCTGCGTGGTAGCTGCTGCTATCGGTGTATGAATGTGTGTGTGTTTGGGTGAATGTGTACAAAACAATGTAAAGCGCTTTGAGTCTGTGAAAAACCAGGGAAAAGTGCTACATAAGTTGAGTCCATTTACCAGTTTACCATCCAATGAGTCCATCTTATATTGTTTCTTGATGAAACCTGCAAGTCTCACCCCTAACACGCACACATCATACCGTGCAGACAGAAATTTACAAAAACACACCTTATTGTAATGCAAAATGTGTTTTTCCGCCACTGTTAATGAGAAATGTTCTAAAGGTTATATAAACCGCTGCACTGCCACTTTGATTCTGTAAACTCAGCTATATGAATATGCATCCCCCCCTTTTTCTAACCTTGGAACAAATCAGCATAACTCCCGCAAAAAAAAAAAAAAAAAAAAAAAAAAAACTCCTTGATATTGAAAAACGAAAATCCCACAAGTGTTGTCTATAGCCTTGGAGATGAAACACTTATGGATACATGATTCCAAAACATAATCTCCCCTTCACGAGCATATTTTTTTGCAGTTTAGTATTATGTGAAGGTTTTTTTTTAAACTGTAGTCGTGTAGGGAGCCGGCGCTATATTCTTGATCTTATCTCCCTTGGTACCAGATAAAGGGGTTAGGCCCAGGATCAAGATTTACTTGCTCCACTCGTGCTACAAAGCAAAGTGGAGTTGTTATAGCTTCAGTAGACACGGGCAGAGAACACAAGGCTGAAAGAGATTTGAGGAGACTTGCATCATTCTTAACAGGAAAGTTCGACATGCCCTTCATAACAAGGAATATCTGTTATTGACCTACACATGGTCAAAAAATATGAATTATATATATTTAATTGTATATAAAAAATGGGGATCATTGACCAAGGAGAGACACGTAAGGCAATGCAATGTTTTTTTTTTTTCGAGCACTGGTCAATTTTGATAATCTTGCTTCCATATCATATCTTCTTGCATACAAGTGTCAATAAAAGTTCCAACATGTGCATTTAGGTGTTTAATTTACTTAACCTTTTCTGTTTGTGTCTGTATATCTTCTATTCTCCTATACAATCATCATTAATAACGACTATTGTCTCGACTAAAGCTTTGTTTCAATACTTTTTTCAATCTCAATTTGTAGCACTAACATCAACAGAAACGTTCCATTATCATTCTTAACACTATTCTGACGGTTATATGGAAGGATTTATTCATATGTTGTTGATAGTCTGATTTATAATACATTTTCTTCATGAAAATGCATTTTTAAGACTTGTGCAAAGTATTTTTCGATGTATAAAATGAACACAAGGCTATATCCAAAATCTGCAAAAAACTGTGGACACTAATGTTTTGTCAAAATGAATATACAGATTTTAACTCTGGTCCTCTTGAGTGAAACAGATTGTCTCAGTGAGTATGTCTGCAGTGGTGCTCGGCGGAGTTTCCCCAAAACACACATTATTGGAAAATTAAGCGACTCGCACAGCTGCTGCAATGGCATCGTAAAAAAATGACTGCGAAAACAGCTCGCACATTTCTGTTGTCACGTCTGAAATTTATAGAAGTCATTAGCAACAACAATGAATGGATGAATGCGATAGAGTGGTTATGCAGTTTTATTGTCAAAAGTAGCAAAGCATGTGTCATTTTGAATGTGTCAGAGGCCAGACTCCAATACTCACATAAAGGGGGAGGGGGGCCTAAATATAACTAAAGCAACAAATTGCTCAAGCCCTGTCTTTGTACACGTTTTTCTTATTATTTAAAAAAAAGGAATATGATTTATTTGACTAATTTTTTGGCTGCAGAATTATTATTTTCTTCACTAAAAACCAATTACAAAGATATTGGTGGATGTCTGGCTCTCCCGGGGGACCTCCGACAGCTCTGCCCCGTCTCATGCTATGCTTCTGGGGTTGCAAAAAAGCAATTAAAGGCGCCACCTGTTTCAGCATTCCTTCTGCCTCCACTGTTGGGTAATTGGAAACCTCTGTCTATTGGTGCTGGTGTTGGACCTCATCTGCAGCTGATAGTTCACACAGCTGCCCCCCTCCCCCTCCCCCCCACCCCACACACACACACACACACACACACACCTTTAACACTCTGGAAATAAGACAAAATACTGAACTGTGAAAACCGTCCTTAAGTCGAGAAATGTAGACGAAAACAGTTTTTTTCAAGCACCAATGGTCAAGTTGGTTATTTTTTGGCGAATTTGCTTCCAAACATGGGTTCTTTCCTAGTAGTTTACATAAATGGCCCAAAAGTAAATCATGTGTTCATTTTATGAACTTTGTCTGTGTGTGTCCTATAAAAACACTGATGGCCATATCTCGTAATTATTATTTTTCAATACTCAAAAATCTTAACTTTTCAAGCATTTACTTCACCTAAAAATAATGATACATTTTGTTCTTGAAAAACAAGATGCAAAAGCATTGTTAAGACATGTACTGGTATTTTTTTTTTATTTAAAAAAGATGTCTCCAAAATCTGTAAAAACGTTTGGACTATGATATGTTGTTAAAATGTTTTTTTATCATTTCTAAGTTTATAAATATTTCACCTTCAGTGTAATTTGAAAAAAAAAGTATACTTTCTACTGATATATAGTAGCCTACATACAGGCTTACATACTTACATATATTTTCATACTATTCTTCTTTATCTCAGTTGTCCACTGTTCAAACACTGCAGCTCTATCACTTGTACAAGCTCCATGAACTATTTTATACTGGCTGTTCAAAACACTCAGGCCGGTATTATAAAGTATATCATCTCAAGGAGTCCTCCAAAGTGACACTTAAAGTTAAAGGTGCCCTCTCCAGACCTGTTCACTTAGCCGGCGAGAGCAACATTTACAAAGGAACAGAGAGTACTCTAAAGCCAAGGGAAATGGCAGGGCTGACCTCGTTGCTGCAAATAATGATTATTTTTTTTTGCACAGAATGGTCTTACTGTACAGACAGTGCGGGAGCCTGATGTGGAAAGAGTCTGTGTTCGTGAAGTATTTACAATCAGTGTTTTTATCAGTTTGAAGGACATTTTTTTTCGAGGCCAATCGATAAACAGTATCTGTCCTGAATGTTCACTGGGCCAAGTGACATCTACACTGGACATGAATAAGTAATAAGACCAACTTCAAACGACAGAGGGAAAAATTGTGTTGGCAATAATACATGTAAGCCTATGCTTGTTTACATGCACTGGGTAAAGGGACGTTATAGTTCCTCTACACTACAGTTCCCAATGGGGCTGCATTTAAAGGTCACATACCATGCAAATTCACTTTGCATTATTATTTTCCTCCACCTTTCGTAAAACCTTTGTTAAAAAAACCCAGGTCAGATGAATTTCCCCTTACGAGGTCACAACGAGAAGCCACTCCCCCTGATTGCCAACCTAAACTATCCCTACCTCCACCTGTGATAAGCACACCCCATATGGCAGTCAGATTCAGGGCCAATCAGAGAAAAACTGGGCTTTTTGGAAGGTTAATTGCGTAGCTTGATATTACAGCTGGCTTGAGAAATAATTATGGGCATGTTCATTTTTTTTTATTTTTTCTGTGGGCTAAGAAGTCTGAAGCCTTTTGCTTGAACAAAATAAGGACAGCTCCATTTGGACTGTTATGATGTACTGTAAAAAGTTAACCGCATAATCTTCCAAATCATCCAATTGTGTCTTAGATCTTAATGGAAAAAATTTTTCATAGCGAATAAGGTATCACTAGAATGTCACCCCTGAAGAGTTCACATTACCAGTAACCTTTTCAGTGGACACAATTAAGGCTGCATTAACATTTCCAAGTCTCCACTCAAAAAAAAAAACTAGCAAAAATTCTCTGCTTTCAAAACTCACCTACATTGGATTTAAACAAGTACAATACCCGATCAAGCGTGAAATTGAGCACTTACTAGGTCTCACTGGTGACAGAGTTAAATCAGGGTGGAATGTGTGTGGCTGTAAGTGCATCCTGAGAATAGTATTGTCTGGACGTTTTGGAAATGGAATGAAATATTCATTGGCCAAACATATTGGTTTTCTGCATGGAGGCTGCTAAGAGACACAGGATCGGAGTATGATTGGTTTGTGTGTGTGTGTGTGTGTGTGTGTGTGTGTGTGTGTGTGTGTGTGTTGTGTGGTGTGTGTGTGTGTGTGTGTGTGTGTGTGTGTGTGTGTGTGTGTGTGTGTGTGTGTGTGTGCGTGTGCATGTGTGTGCTGTTTACTGTTATGTATCTTGTAAAACAATCCGTTATTTTGTATTTGTATGGCAACCAGAATACTCTTTCAAATCTCCATTCCCTTAGAAGTGGTTCAATAATTGCTCCACTTTGAAGGAACCAAATCATCAATTAACCATGCATGCCATTATTCTAAAAACTATGTGATATTGTTTTTTTGAGATCACACCATTGATAGTAATAATAATAATAGGATCCCTTACTGGGCAGCTATTAGGTCCAACACTATCAATCCAACCCCTTTCCTATTCTAATCAATTTTGACCTATCTGAAATTGACCCTTTTGGTGCACTTTCAAAAATGAAAATTACTCTCTCAGTGGGGAGTTAGCTCTCTGGCTCTGGCACCATTTTATTTCTCTTTCAACTCTTCTCAGCAGGACCCCAATATAAATCTAATAAAGAGATGGAACCGTTGAGTATATATCGCCCAGGCCGGGGGTTGGGGTTGTTCTCTCCCTCATAAAATGCAATACTGCTTGTTTTTTCTAGTGCTGCACTGTTACCTCGTACAGGTTCATGAAATACAACCAAGTGTGTGCAAACCATACAGAGAATAACACTTACACTACATTACCTCGTCCCTTGGCATACACAAATGTCACTTTGTTTAAAAGATATTTGAAAATATTGTACCCCAATGGTTTGCACTGAAATGCAGTGTGTGTGCTTCTCCTAAAGAAACATACACAGAGTTTATGGACATATCAAGTAAAGACGTGAAAATGAAACACCAAAGTACGGTTTACATTTTGTACTGCATTGTCATTTCCAAGTGCCTTCATCATTTCAAGGGTTAAAAAAAAATGTAATCTGTGAATGTAGAAAAATTATTTATGTATTTGTTGTATTACTTATATATTGGTGTATTTCATTATTTTGTACGTTGTGGTGGGTAGATGTAACTGATATAAATATAGGATAGGCATAAATAAACTTTTTGGTACAGTCTAAGCCTTTCCAGTCACTTTTTGTGTGCATTGTGATATACTGTAATTAAAAGTATTCTTTATGAAATCACTTCCACTACCTGCTCTCAGTACAGGAGAGGCATCAGCCTGGACTATTCGGCTGTTAAGTCGTGACGTAACACCCTTTCAAAATAAAACTTCCGGGTCCAACCGCTCCGTCGAAATCAAAACAAACATATTGCTACAATGCCGCAGTGCTGTGTTCCCAGCTGTTTGAACAGATCTGAGTCAAAAAAAACGAAGGAATTGTCTTTTTACCGCTTTCCCATTGATGAAAAGGAGAAGAGGAAATGGCTGCAGTTGATAAGGTAAGTTACACTTCTTAAACAAATGAAAAAAAAAGTTTTAGCGCTAGTGTTTATCTTATTTCGTTAACGCTAACGGCTTACTGTTGGCTGTTTAAGTTAACTGGAATTACTCGCAAAAGGTAAACCCTCAAAAAGATATGGGTTTAAACTGTGTTTTTGTCATATTAATTATACTATCTATGGTCATAATAACCACCCAAGGCTATTACGGCTATTATTGTCTACAGCCAGCCAGTTAAATTCACCTGTTTACATTAGGCTACACTCGGCGGCTCAGGTTACCCATTTCCATAGGCCAACCGTTTCTAAGTCATTATGCACACCTTGGTCGTGATTGTGAATCTTTATGCTCTCCGAGGCTTTTATCATTTGTACCATTATATTGTATTCTGATTGTGCACATGTCCAGAATTTAGGTAGCCTAATGATGATCATTTTCTCTCTTTCCTTTTTTTAAATAGGCGCAAGAACTTCACCCCAAACTGCAACTCCAGGGTTTGCAGTTGGCATTTCAAAAACGGCAAAGCTGCTGGCCCATCGCGATTTGCCTGGAATGAGGGGAAGACTTTCCCAACAACAGACAACCTCAGCAAGACCATCAAACACAAGAAGCAAATGGTACCCACCACCAATGAGGAAACTGAAGCCACAGATCAGCCACACTGCCTTGCTAACATTACAACTGCAGATACCCTAGCACTTCTAAAAGCATTGTTGTGCTTGAAATCGAAAATTATATGCTTAAAAAAGAAAATGAGAAACTGAAAAAACAATTGGACATTCAAAAGCAGGCTTTTTCCTTCAGGCAGATGTCATCCAACCCTCACAGAGTTCAGTATTTCACCGGATTGCCCGATGCTGCCACTGTTTTGTTTTTACAAGCACTTCTTTCTAAATTTGAGCTTCACTATCATTCTGATTGGACTGTCCAATGTATGCCCCTAATTGATCAATTGTTCCTGACCTTAATAAAATTAAGACTAAATTCTGGCCATGAAGACCTTGCAACACGATTCAATTGTAGCACAGCCACAGTAACAAATATCTTTACCACCATTGTTAGTGCGCTTTATCAAATTCTGTATGTCGGTATGCTTGAGAACAACATCCCCTCCACAGCAAAAAATCAAACGTCACTGCCAGAATGCTTTAGACCATTCCCAAACTGCAGAATAGTGCTTGACTGCACAGAGATTGCTGTGTCCAACACCAAGAGACTTGATACACAAAGTCACCTGTACAGCCAGTACAAAGGGCGGACCACACTCAAAGCACTGATTGGTGTGGCTCCCAATGGCTTCATCACCTTCACTAGTGACCTGTATGGTGGGAGTGCCTCAGACAAGGCAATCACAGCTGACTGTGGACTTCTCCATCATCTGCAGCCAGGTGACATGGTCATGGCAGACAAGGGCTTCACCATACGGGACATTTTACCAGAGGGAGTTCTGTTGAACATCCCATCGTTCCTAATCAACGGACAATTCACACAGGAGGAAGCAAAGAATAACCGCCTAATCTCCTGTGCAAGGATCCATGTGGAGCGCTCTATCCAGAGACTGAAACTCTACAACATCTTGCGTCACATTCCACACCAGTTTAGAAAAAGCATTAATATTGTTCTGAAAGTATGTGTGTGTCTAACCAACTTGCAGACACCCATTCTCCGTGAAATTGAATAAGTTGAGCGTGATTATTTACTTTTCCCCTTTTCAGGTATTAATTAGTATAATATGGTCTTACATTTTAGAATTAGTTTGCTTATATGTTTTGTGTGCGTTTTGTTAACATTATGACCAAATTTAGAGGTTAAAAGCATTGTTAGAAGCTTTGTTAGAAAGTGTTGTATTGACTAGCTTAAATTGTTAAACTGCTATTCCGCCATGTCCACTAGAGTGCGCCATGAGAGCATGTTTGAGGTTGGTTAAATTAAAATACATGGTGCATATATAAGGTTGTAATTTAATGCTGAAGTGTGTATTTAGACCTGATTATTGATTTGTTTCATCTATACAATGTAAATCTTTAGAGAGGAACGATAGAAATGACAGAAATGGGCAATGGCTACAAGTGTAATATTTAATTTATTTCAGTTTACTTCTTTTGAGTTTGTTTAAGGTTTAATAGATTATTATAAACATATTTACATGTTACATTTGATTTTACTTAAGTGAAAAAATGTGAAAGTAAAGAAAACAATTAGACAGTTGAGTTTACTATTTGAGTGTGAGGAAATTGTATATTTTCTGTTTTGATACTTTTGTTTTGACAACAATATACCTATGTAAATACTTTTGAAAAAGAAATACAATTCTTGACGAAGCCACGACAGAGAGAGCACTGTGTCGAGCGTGATTATTTACTTCTCCCGTTTTCAGGGTGCTACATGTTCCCCTTCAAACATATCAAAAGTAATACAGTATACATTATTTACCGTTTGTATAAATAAACATTTTATTTGTCGAAAAACATTGTGTGACTTAATTTATCATTACTGTACAAACTACTTCATTTATCATTACAAACTACTTCATTACTGTACAAACTACTTCATTTATCATTACTGTACAAACTACTTCATTACTGTACAAACTACTTCATTACTGTACAAACTACTTCATTTATCATTACTGTACAAACTACTTCATTTATCATTACTGTACAAACTACTTCATTTATCATTACTGTACAAACTACTTAAAAGGACATTAAAGCTGAAGTTGTTAACTTTGTTAACATATTTTCTTCACAGATCATCTAATTCAGCATCATAGTGAAAGTGTAAATAAAATGTACCTACTATTTACAAATTATTAATTCATCTCTGTACAAAAAATAAGGACCACAAATCATTAATGAACCTGCTCTATATGTGATGGTTGACTTGACAGAACTATGACAGAACATAGGGAAGGAAACACTCTTTATAAAATGTCTCCAGGGTGTTGATGTTCATGGCCCATGATGGGTCTTTGAGGATGGGAAGGATGACAAGATCCACAGGAGTCCATACTATGAGGTGACAGCTGCTTGTTCCAGTCAGATGTAGGTTGCCCTGGATTTGATGCCAATAATTGTGTGTTGGTTTTAGTGTTAGGGTATCAGTCACTTGGTCCAAGTAAAGATAAAACTTCCTATTCTCTGCTGCCTGTCGGATAGTCTTTGTTCTGGCTGACCATGGACATTTCACCTCCACAATGCAGTCGTCAGACACCGCCCCATCTGGAGATCCACCGAGCAGGCCACTGTCCGAAAGGAACAAACCCCTCTCCTGGATGACGACTCTAGTGCTCTCTGTATACTGCTGCTTTGCCCTCGGCTCATGGAGAATTCCCCAATCACATGCCTTGGGAAAGAAACAAAAAATGAAATATTATATTAAAAAAAAAAACCTGCTGATGTTGACAACCACTATTTTATTAAGTGTATTCTTAGGAACACAGATGCTGGCCATTTAAATAATCCCCTACTACCTAAAACTTACTTTCGATCCTTGTTTTAGGTTGTACTGGCCAAGCAGTGTTTTAAATAAGGAAGGAGGGTAGGACTTCCGTTTGACTGCTGCCAATACCAAACCAAAGTTGCTCGCTGTGATCCGTTTTTGGCGATATGCTGACCTGTAGAAAAACAAAATAAGAGATAGTTCATGTAGACTGGGGTCTGTTTCAGAAAGCAGGTTACATATGTGGACACTCGGAGTAAGTGGATACTCTGAGTTTTCCGTTTCAGTGAGTCAGTTACTCAGGGCAACAGACTCAGCAAACCTAACCTGCTAGCTGGCAGGTTTGCTTGAACATACTCTGAGTATGTTTTCATCTTGATGTGAAGAGTGAATGAAGGAAGTGTCAGAACAGCTAGTTCTTCTCTTTAAGAGCAGATTACTGCAGAAATCTTCATAATTTTTTTTCTATTTAGGCGTGTTCCATAATGATTTGATTTATCATTTAAGATCAATAGCGAAGTCTTTCATAGTTTCCGATATAAAAAAGTGTCTGTTTAGAGCACATGGAGAGGGTGGGGGTGTCTCACTTGTCCATACAGTGAATATAGCCTACAGTAGGCATACAGTAGCCTAGCCTATACCAGCACAGTTTTGTGCGAGGACAACTTTTACTTTTACCCCTTGTAACGGACCCCTGGAGGTCATAAGCTTCTGGCCATCCTGAATGACACCAGCCACCCTCTGCACACTGTCATCAGCAACCAGAGAAGCTCATTCAGCGACAGGCTGCTCCTCCCCAGATGCCGCACCAACAGACTCAAGAACTCATTTGTCCATCGTGCCATCACACTCCACAACTCCACACATGGAGGGAGGAGGGGGGGCAGGAGGAGTACAGTGGCTGGTGGAACTGTTGCTAACATCTGCTGCTGCTTCTTTTTAAATGTATTTATAAATATAAATCTGTATTTTACTTTTTTACCATGTATATTGATGCATTTTAGCTTGTGTTACTTGTTTTGTGTCTTGTTGTATGTACTACAGCTGCTGGATTTTTGAATTTCCCTGAAGGAACACTCCCAAGGGATCAATAAAGTGTCTATCTATCTATCTATCTATCTATCTATCTATCTATCTATCTATCTATCTATCTATCTATCTATCTATCTATCTATCTATCTATCTATCTATCTATCTATCTATCTATCTATCTATCTATCTATCTATCTATCTATCTATCAGTTGTAAATAACTAGTTTTGTATTGTTTCAGGTTGTTTCTCTTGTTTTTGTTAATGCAGTTTCATACCATAATGCATTCTTTGCTTGCCCAACCGTGGCTCTTTCTATCTGCTGCTTCTCCTGATCGGTGACCACAAACGATGACAGCAAATGAAGAGCCTTGTCCTCAGCTTCAGCATAGTCTGGGTTGGTCACTAGCCTCTCAAATGTCTTGATAGGGAGAGTCTAGATTAAAAGTAAAGTAAACAGATTTATGAATGCAAATACTTTAATTCCTTTCAAGCCAATTACCTTTCAGTTAGGTGGACAAATTTATTGTGAACTCTGTATCCCGAATCGAATTAAATTGTGAGTTTAGTGTATCATTACATCCCAAACAAACCATTTAACACATAAGTCTTACCCGAGGAGTTTCTGGACTCAGAATCCATCCTATTCCAGTAAAACGTCCAAGCTTGGACAGGGTTGCTTGTACCCAGTCTCTGTCTTCCTGAGTAACAGGTCTTTTGATTCCAGCTGAAATGAGAAAATGACATGATAAAGCATGATTGTAAGGAAGAAGCCAGCTCGACAGATATTTTTAAAGGAAAACTTACATCTTTAGCCTAGCATTTAAATTGCTTTGCAATGTTCTCTGCTGAACTTTTAATATTATAATTACCTTATTTGACTGACATTTACCTTCTCATTGTTTTATTTACTGCTTTTATTAGTTAGTTGGTGTTCCCTGGTCTGATATGTGCTACACACATTAAGTTAATTAGTATTATTACACCACATAACGTAAAAGAAAGCATCACTTGCAAATGAATGACTAACCTTGTGTTGTGGATGGCGTTATCTCAGACACTCTCTTTGCTGCTATCTGGTCGGTGCTCGGTGTCTTCGCCCTCTTCCAAGCACACTCCACGTCGGTGCGGGACACATTTTTTTCAACCCAGATGAGCACTGCCGCCATATGGTGGCACTTGTCCCGACCGATTGGGCACTGGCAGCTGCTGTACTGCACTGTCTGTCCCTCAACATGAATCTATATTGAACACAATTCCCTGCTCACTCTAGCTCATCTCAAAGAGACTAACCTTAGCCTAACAATACAAGGGGCTGGCAGATTTATGTCAACTTTCATAACTTCACTTAAATTACAAAACATGAACTATATATGTTTAGTTTCATCTTAATTTAAGTTCAACGTTTTACCAGTCCTGTACTGAGTATTACTTAATTCAATAACGTATAATCTATAACGGTAACTTAGATGTCAACGGCTAACTTTCAACTCACCTCAACCTCGTAAACTTTCTTTTTCTGTGATGCCTGGACGCTACCCTTTATAATTCCCCCAGGCAAAACAGCTACACTGACCACTCTGTTGGAGTTAAACGAATTTAACCCTTTCTTAACTCTTTCAGGTGTCTCACTGAAGAAAGCCGTAACAGTAAAAAAGTTCACCGGTTCAGCCATCGTTGTTTGTGTTTATGTTCGACGGAGCGCCGGTTGGACCCGGAAGTTTTATTTTGAAAGGGTGTTACGTCACGCTTAACAGCCGAATTGTGTTGTACCCACTGACTTGCCCTAGATCAGTGAATGCCTGGTTGTTCCACGCATTAGTCTGTTTTATTGTAAAAGGGTGGAGGGCTGCCCTGTTGTTTTGTCCTCTGGGGCTCCGAGGAAGTTTAGTGAAAGCTTTCTCTCTCTCTCTCTACCTCTCTCTATCTCTCTCTCTCTCTCTTCATCTATCTCTCTACCTCCGGTCTCTTTAGTGCTGCCTGTCTGCTCCACCGGCTTCTAAAACTGTGCTGATGCAACCTCCACACAGCCTTGATGTCCAAATGTGTCTGTGATGGATAGAAAAAGGTCTGCTTGTTCTAAAAGACTAAAATCCCCAAGTTTTGTGGATGACACAATGATGCTACTGCAGACAGGGTTTAAGGTATAGTGCATAAGGCACATCCAAATAACTACTCAAAACATCAGCATTTCATATTTGTCAAGCTTGCAAACTTGGACAAATGAGATGTGGTCTATCATGCCATGTCCATATGTAGGCCTATCCCATTAAGGCATATACAATAGCAAATACGTTGTTGTACTATTTTGTTGAGACCGATTGTCCGCCACCCATGGCTTTTCAATGACCTAGAAGATTGCCTATCCTCAACCATGCTGGAGCTTTACTAGTTCAACAGTTATATTCACCAATGATGTGTGCAATATATGATTGATGAACTAGGACTGCACTTTAGTCTGCAGTCAACCAAGCCCCTAAAACTATATGTTGTGGTTTGTTTTGTTTGTTGGTAATGACCAATTGGTAACGACCCCAATATCCTTGCATCCCCTTAAGGTGTTCAAGAAGTTGAGAAAGGTTCAACTTTATAGAGAAGTGATTTGATAGGAGGGAGACACGCTGTTGGACTTTGACTTTGGTGTGCACTATACCAGGCTCTTTCAAAGGCAAAGTCTTCAAATACATATCAGTCATATTGTATATTTTTTTTTATTCCAAGGAATACCTAAAAGTCACAATACCCATTTTTCACCAGGAGTTAATCGGACATGGCTAGTTGGTGCACCTTTTATATACAGTAGCTGTGGATTGCTTTGGTATGCATTATTCCATATTATTTTACATCAACTACTCACTTGATTTCTTCCGCAGTCACCATTAGATCACAGTTGCTACACATATATCCCATGCTGTTTGAAGTGCTGTGTTCCAGCTATAGGCACTGAGGTGGAGGTTGTTATCTTTGAACCATAATGTTCACCCTCACATTGGGGCAGCCGACCCGGGCGTGACACACACACCACACATCAGCCCAGGTGTGGGGCTTCAGAGTCAGGCTTGTGTGGTCATGACACCACCAACCAACACTGTATCAGCATTGTCACCATGGCAACAGCAACCCCCCTTTGATAGATTGCCATCATCAGTTTTACTCATTAGCACATTGTAAAGGTGTCACTGCTGTTTGGTTCACCATAATCATTAAGCATTGTCTGTACAAACAGGGATTGTGTAAAAATACATTAGTGTGTGTGAGTGTGTGTCTGGGTGCGTGTGTGTGTGCGTGTGTGTGTGTGTGTGTGTGTGTGTGTGTGTGTGTGTGTGTGTGTGTGTGTGTGTGTGTGTGTGTGTGTGTGTGTGTGTGTGTGTGTGTGTGTGTGTGTGTGTGTGTGTGTGTGTGTGTGTGTACACCTGCCAGTCGTGTACCACCGCACACTGAAATAGGCATTAGTCAGTAAGGAACTGTGGGCTACTCTTTCATCCACACTGCAGTCACAACACGGCTGAGCTTTCATTATAGATATCAGAAGAGTGTAAAACATATTGCCGGGCTAAAACAAAGGGTCAGCCAGTGCATTGCCATGCCATTATTTAATAATTGTCCGAGGTTGACAGCGAATGTGAGCGTGTGAAGGTCTTGGAATATATATGAGAGGATACAGACTAAAGTACAATTGTTCAAAGTGCGGTGTTTTTTTAGGCATATCTGGACTTGTTTTTAATAATCTATCTTGTGGGAGAGCATTATTATATTTTGTATATGGTCAGTATTGTCCCCGTCTCATAAAGAGAGGCGAGGTATTTATTTAAGCTACAGAGCAAAACTCGCTGGCGATATACAAAATGTTGTATTTGTTCAGCATATGTTATGTCTGCTAGAAAACAAAGCAAACTGTGCAAGTGTTATAACTAAATGGGTCCAACTGAAATAAAGTGAAATAAGGGAGTCACATACAGTACACTCATATTGCAGAGTCTCCTTTAATATCTGACATCATGATTAATTTTAATTCAGAGATTTGTTGTGTTGTTTAGGTTACCCAAAAGACATTACACAATGATATGTATGACAATTCATAACTCTGGCGAATAATCTACTTAGTGCTGCTAATACAGGTTTATTCATTTGTTCTTCCTTGCAGTGATCTCTGCTAATACACTGTTGTACTGCAGAACAACCCATTGTACTCGGCTTTGAATACATGGATGTTCAAAAGGAGCAATGCACTGTATGTATGTGGATATGCCATGTCTCTGTGTATGGTTAGTCTGCCTATCTCTCACTCTCACTCTCACTCTCTCTCACTCACTCACTCTCTCTCTCTCTCCTCTCTCTCTCCCTCTCCCTCTTTCTCACTCACTCTCTCCCTCTCTCTACCTCTATATCTCTGTCTATCTCTCTCTTTCTGTGTGTGTGTGTGTGTGTGTGTGTGTGTTTGCACTGCGCACCGCTCCTCCTCACACTGCTGCATCTATCTAATTATGCGCGGGAGAGCAAAGCGACTATGAAGACAATTCAATCTTTTGTAGTAATTGATCCTTCCACCTGAGGGCAGTACTTTCTAATCTAATATCAGATAAATCTGCTTTACATCTTCAATTAAAATGAATTGGCTTTTCAGGGTTGAGCGCGGTTGTTTTTAGTCAGTTCACCTCCTACTACTGTTTGAAGAAAAAGAAGAAGAAGAATGAAAAAAATCTATATACTAACGTGTAGTTCCATATTTGCCCTGCAGGATGGAAACAATGTGCACTGTAGCCTTGGAAAAAATGTAGCTCTTGATAACAACAGAGGCAGATTTTGAGTAGGGACACAGTTTATTCGATGCAGCGATGGTAAAAAAAAAAACTAACAATGGCTGTGAACTTTTGAATATATTTTTTTTCACAGGGAGGTCTACTTAAAGTTCAATGTCTCCATTATTATGTGCCAGGTTAAGGTAGGGCACCGTTTTAGTATTGCATACAGCCTAGCCCTATTCAGAGTAGAGTTGTACAATTCATACAATATTCCTAGATAGCTGAATCTTTATCTGTTGAAACCTAGATGACAGTTTTCTTTCACTATATTCATTTTTTTTCATTTTTTAAAGTTAGCAGACAGTTGTTGTATAACTATTTATTTATTTTATTTTTTTGTATCATACAGGCTATGAATCATACTGCAGAGCTTTACTGTTCCCTTTTAATTCTCCCCGGTAACAATTACATTCCACTTTACACAATTCAATTATTTTCACTGTGTTGAAACACGTGCCCGTGGCCTTCGCCTGTCTCCTCCTCCTCCTCATCCTGACATCATATTAAAGCCCCTGACACACACACACACACAAACACACACACACACACACACACACACACACACACACAACACACACCGATCACCACCCAACCAGGATAAGATTTTTTTTTTTCTTTATAAATGAGAAACTATCATTTGAACGGCTTATGTTGGAGTGACAATTTAATTTAGTCTGTGGCATATATGTTGGGTATATATATATATACCCAACAGTGATATAGAGTTAAATTCCTTTGGCTTGGCAAGGAGAGAGAAAAAAGAAAATTTATGCAATTATTTAAATTGATGTGAAAGTGTTTGTTTCTGTGGACGGATCAGCCATTGCTCCTTGAAGCAGTGGTTAAAACAAAGCTTTTAACAGAAAAAATAATAATAAATGCAATACTGCTTTTAGTTATGAATTTGGGTCCTCCAAACACCAAAAACATGCCTCCAACTTGCATTCCTTTCTGTTGTCAAACCAATGGATACCAAAATGTATTTATATTTGTAAAAGCATTCTTTCCCACAATATTCGTATAGGACCATCGAATAAATCAAACAATTCATTGATTAACTAAGAAAATTATCTACTTATTAATTGATGAGATGCATACCTATAAAGAGCACATCTTAAACTGTATTGAGTGTGTGGTATTGCATGAGCTAAGGAATCACCAACCAATAGATAAATTAACTTAGCATAAAATAAATACCATCATCATCCTCACTTGTATCCCTATGTACTTCCTATCCACAAGTCAGCCCTGCTAATTCTCACTGAAGAAGTGCACATGGACAAATACAAGCCTGCTCCTTATGAAATTCCTCCCAAACATGAAATAATCACAGTGATTTCAGGAGAAAATTGCCAGAATGTGGATTGAAATTGGCTCAATGATTAAGTGCTTTCCTCAAAATCATGCTATTTGAAAGTCAATCTTCTTCCCAAAGACCATGATTTTCTTTTTAATAGAAATATTTCAAAGATCTTGGCAGAATCTGAAACATAACTTCTGCATTTAATCTTTTGGGTTCTCCACTTGAGTATTATTTTTCTGGTCTGCTGCGTATGCCATTTGATCTGGTTTTCTTCTAAGAACATTAATGAGGCAAAAGGCAATATGGCTTTGTTTGATCATCCACTAACAGGATTAGTGTTCTAATAGAACAGACCTATTTTAATAGGTTTGATGATAACGGCGGCAGCAGATTAAAACCAGATATTCTTCTTAGGGGAAAACATAATCAAACTGTTAATTCCCATATTGGGGAGCGATCGAGTGGATCGGCTCGTTATCAGAAAGCACAGTATTTCTGTGACCGTGTCATTAAAAAAGCTTAAAGTTGTGTGTGTGTGTGTGTGTGTGTGTGTGTGTCGCAAGTCCAATGCAAGGGCAGAGGATTGTAGCCTGGCACTGCCCGTCTACATACTTCCGCTCAATTGTCATTTCCCTTCAGTAGTCAGTGGTATGCGGTATATTCTTAGGTTTTTCTCCTAATCAGTCTAATCAGCGAACAGAGGGAGTGTCTGAGAATATTGACTTGAGCCAGTTTCAGTTGAAGTCAGAAGCCGGCGCATGACATACGCCACGACCAACCGTTGTGCGATTGGTTGGCAGATCCAGAGTGGCACTGGGCAGATCCAATAGTTTTAAACTTCAACAGACACCCGCCTTCAAGTGAGTTAACGTTTGTCGATTGAGCGATTCCAGACTTTCTGCACAAATGAAATGAAGTACGATGGTCTGGTAGGACCAGGCTAAGATGATTGGAGACTGGAAATGGAAAACTGACTGTATTGAGTTTTACATACATGGATGTAGCATATTAACATAATGTTCTGTCATATCTTTATAGCATGTTGGTGTTACAAAATAAACACCATCATATATTGTTTCTTTATGTTTCTCTCTGTGGTGACTTGTAATTGGAGCTTGTGTTTGATTTTATTTTGTGTGAACTGTCATACAAAATAGAAAAAAAAAAAAAAACTTCCTTGACATACTTTTTCAAAGGCACATAAATAGAGAGACATGTCCAGATGCTATGCAGTCCCACGGTGCCCAGCAAGGTGCGAGCTGTCAACTGTCGCTGTAGCTGAGTCTACTACTTTACGGTCCTCACATTACAGTATATCTATGTTACCATCAGACAGAAAAAGGTCTACTTATGTCCTGGTAGAAATGGAATATAAATATGCATATGTACGTTTTAGGAAGAAGGCTATTCTGTTACAATTGTCCAATAGTATGTTTGCATTCAAGAATTTAAAATGATACTTTGCGAGGATGTGGATAAGGGTCATGCAATTTAAATCAGGATTCAGTAATGCTAGCTTCACTGTCAAAAAAGGCTAAATTCCACTGGATTTTTGAAAATGTATTGTCTTTATACATCCATTACATGATCTATTCATTTGACTTGCCGTTTACATTCTGTCCATCCATAACGCAGTCCGACTACACCACAGGGTTTTGAACATGGCCCTTGGATGAGCAACCTAATTTCTATTCAGTGTACTTGCTCTCATAAAAGTCTAATTGAAAATTGTCTCGTCTAATTGATACCACAATTAAGAGCCGGGCAAGAGACGAAAAGAGAGAAGAGAGAATGAGCCAGAGATAGGAATAATAATCTTGAATGCGGTACCATTAGTTCCATTGTCAACTTAATAATAATTTGAGAGATGCTGCTTATGATTTACTGAATGGGCTAAAGTCCCATTACCGCAAGACGGGTTTGTTAAAAGATATTTGGAGGACATCCATGATAGGCGCATATACACAATTGTACCATTTAGTTAAAAGCCCCGTTCGATAAGCAATTTCGGGTGCTAGGGCCTCCCGTTTTTTTTTCTGACATCAACTAATGGAGCCAATGAGTGCAAAGACAAGATGGAGCGATCTCAATTGGAGCAGGTGCATTTCCGCTGCTGCTGTTATGTGTGATTAAGGAGACACACAGACTCAATTACAAACATCCCTTTTAGTGCTGTTCTAAGCAAGGAGCCCTGGAGGATTCAACTGTTTTTAACTACAGCAAAGGCAAAAGTCCATTCAATCATACCAGCCTAGACCCCATTTTAGAATACTTTTTTGTCCCTTTTCTTGTATTAACCTTCATCCTACCGCCGTGGTAAGGTTTATGTTATATCTTGAAGGTGCCAAATGCTATCATTACAATCATTCACTATCATTACAATATCTCACAACGTTGTCAACCAATTTGTTCCTAATGACTTCACGTCATTACTTTGTCTACTTTTAAGTTGTGCTTTTTCAAAATGCCAATGTATTGGCTTCTATTCGACCCCAGTCAAAATTCTGCCTATGCAGTTTACATCATTGGAACTATATTGAAATCTAAATTTGAAAGTATTGATTGATTGATGTATTAGGATCCCCATTAGCAACAGCAATAACTAATTCCATTGTTACATCTACACTTTGGCAGGGTATCATACTGAGACCCTATCAACTTGTTCCTAAATACACAATTAACAAGTGTTTGAAGTTTGAACAACTGTAGGTTTATTTCAATTGTTGTATATATTGGGCTCAAAATGACCATACCGTTTAACTATAACAAAGAAACATGTTTACTAAAATCAGTCAGAACTTTATGATGCCACAGTCAAATTATTTTTTTTGAGATTACAGTATAAAATAGAATGCATTTCTCCAAATCAATGTTTTTTTTTTCAATTTTAAAAGAGCAGTTATATCAGTATGTGTATGCAAAATAACTACTAGATAATGCAACATTAATTACCCCTAAGAACAATATAAAAGTGTAAAACACTCATGTGGGCCAGATGTTAACTTATGAAAACCAAGAGTATTTGTCAGAGGAATAATTTCAGCAGATGGTTGAGAAAAATATTCCATTATCAAGGGAGTGCTCCACACAGCTCCAGTGGTTTGGCGATGTGCTGTGAATTATTATTATCATAACAAATATGCCGTTCCCACCCACAGAGACCACAGTTATTCCCCCCCCCCTCCAACACACACACACACACGCACTCACACGCACACACACACACACACACACACACACACACACACACACACACACACACACACACACACACACACACACACACACACACACACACACACACACACACACACACACACACACACACACACACACACACGCACACACCTCATTCACACATAGACAAACACTTCTCTGTAGCATCGATACGTGGGGTTAAGTGCTATGTGCTCCATGATCGGCCAAAGTACAAATTTAATTTTGTCTCAAAGAAAGAGATATGGCTTAGGAGTTTTCTATAATAGACTTTGAATTTGTTAAACATTGCAGCGGTGGTGTGATTTTGCGACTTGCGCCCGGTTAATAAGTAATCAATTAGAAGGCTGTTTAATTAGCACATGGCAGATTGAAAAAAAAAAAAAAAAAAACGTTATGTTAAAGAAATAATAGTAGAAAGGATGATCATCCGAGGTAGAAGCATTTAATTAAAAATCCAAATGTCAAATGATAACACGTTCTTCTTAAGGGCTGCAACGCTAAGAACATGACTTTGCTAATTCCATGCCAGGAGCTGCAACACTGTTCAGGCTTAATTTACTAACTTGGAAATTATAGACGTCTTACAAATTGCTTGACATACTGGGTTCACTATCATTGTAGGAGCAATCAAATGTAACCAGGTTTTTTCTTAAAGCCCTTGTTAACCCAAATCCACTAAATCTTTCTTACTATGTAGGCTAGTTTTGGGAGCTAGTTGCATGATAGTAAAGCATCTGAAAAGAGTTATAGGCATATTTATCAATCCAAATTAAAGGTATCGTCGTTTAATTTTGATATACTTTACAGAAATTTGTCTATGCTCTGGTTCTTATTACACAATGAGTATTTTTAACCAATAACGGCAGTTTCTCTGTCCGAACATTCTGTAAAAACAATGACTGTTGGCATGGAGACCATTTGATATGGCCACACCCACACAGTCCTGTCAAACGGCCTAGAGCAAAAGAGCAATTTTTATCTAAGTTTTATGATATGTATTTATTTTCAATCAGATTGTTGTATACGCTCATTGAGACACCCAACTTTGATATCATATGCATTTGTACTGTATTTCAGACCAGACTTTAAGTTTTACAGAAAGATGTTGATTGCACCAATTGTAACAGCAATCAACAGTTGTACAGTTTACAGTAGAGGGCTGTATTTAACGCTCACTGGTGTGGTACAGATGCAACTGGAAGGCTATATATGCGAGCAGATGGACACAGTTTAGTTCCACTTAACCCCATTGTGATTATAGGCTAGCACACACACACACACACACAAAGCTAACCCACACAAATTAAAGCTATTTACAACAATGGCTTTCATTCTAAGCTGAAGCTGTTGTAGCCCCATAGGGAGCGGTCCCCTTCCTAGGATTACCACTGTTTACCGCCCTCCCCAGGGTGCTAAGTGATTCAGGGCTTGGCTGAGCATAAAAAAATGTGTGTAAATACCGTGGACACCTTGGACTGACTCTAGCGCTATATTCTTCTGGGAGTTGGAAGTGGCACTTGTGACAGCTTATTCCCTCTCTTTACACCAAATGGTTGAAATCTATCATAGGGAAAGTGGTGTCACCTTCAATGCTGCCGAGAGTTAACTTGTATTTATTTATTTATCTAATGCAGTGAGCCTTGTTTGAGGGCATGGAGCAGACTTAACAGGATACATCTTGTTTTGTGTATCCGTCTTGCTCTCTTGTAGCTATACATACATACTAATAATAATAGATATATGCATAGTTTTAGAGGTAAGGGGGTTAGCCAAACATATTGAATAGTGTTCAATGAATGATTCTAAATGGACCAATGTGTCCCTTATACTATTAGTCAAATTAATATCAGTGCATTGCAAACATATCAGCTTTCATACGTTTTAGCATTAAGATAACCAATGTAGTTGTAGTAAACATAATTTGTGTGTTGCATACGTCCGCACAGTTTTAACTACTGACATTATGGCAATACATTTCAAGAACCTCGCAACCATGTTAATATTGGTTATACTGTACAACGTCAATCAACAAGAATAGCATTATACTGCCATTGTAACAAAAGCTAATTTTAGAAATATGTAAATTAAAAACAAACTACATGCTAATCTCATTCAACTCGAATTAGCAATGGAATAACGACAATTCAATGAAATATTGCAAGAGCAAACTTGTCAAATACCTTCATTGTTTGTATCTCTTTAAAATTAAGTATACAAAGGCGGCATTTTAACTACTTCTACTGCTCAATTGTATTATTGTATATACATGTTATGACAATCTAATATGATAGAAACCTTGGAAGATGGATGCACACAGCAATAAATATGCAGTTTTGTGATTAGCTTGATTGTTTCATCACATATCTATTGAGTGTTGACTTAAAGGAATACTTCACCCATATGGAAGCGCTATTATAATATAATGAATGAGGTTTTTCTTCCCTCAGTCTTCCCTTGGCCCAGCTGTCCTGGTAATCCTAACCCTAGATTGTACCATGAGTGATATAACACATGGGAAAATGTAGGGTCAGACAGTGAAAAAACACTCTTTCCGCCTTTTCTGAGGCTAGGATGTACCGATTTTTTAGAAAAATGTACATGCATACTACACATGATCTCAGAATTCAATACACCTTCATATTCCCACCGGTGAAGTAGGTCTTTAATTAAGGTTCCTCCTCGGTGCGTCACTGTCACCCATAGCAACACTATCGCTGTACAGTCCATAGTGTATAGTCTAAATAATGAAAGATGTCTCAGGTGAACGACATGACATTTGCTTATTGTATCGGTAGCATACACACACACACACACAGTATGTGTTCAAACACACCTGACTCATAGGTCACGTGATGTCAGAGGATCCAATGTTGCACGGTATACCCATGTGGTCCAGATTGGAATAATTTTTTGTCACACATGCACTTCAAAGTAACACATGTTTTAATCGACTATTTTCAGTGTTCTATTATTATTTACTTTGTGTTATTATTAGTTGAGTGTTCTGTGCTTTTATCAGCTACATTTTTCATGATGCATTTTTCAAAAATTTGAAATTTTTTCTGGTGTGTGTTCGGTTAGTAAAATGCATTGACAGTATCACAGCCACGCAACAAGCTGACCAGGCGAGTGAAATGATATGAAGTGAAAGGATCAGAGTACATTGTAAAGGAAGAGGCCAGTTAGTATCACAGATATAAGGAAACATGTTCCTCTAGCCACAGGGGAAAATCTCGCTCGCACAAGGTTTTTACGCAACAAAAAAAAAGAAACATTTGAACATCTTTCACCTTTTGGCTTCCTGTCGAGCTTGTATATTTCACTTTCAAGTTTTACGTCATAATAAAACGCTTTATGACTCAGCCGCGGCCTGATTTTTATAAGTCTTTGATCTGTGTGTATGACAGGGGTCGTACCGTAGCTTTAAGGTTTTGAGCAGAAAAGCACTTTGAAATGTGATGGGGAAATTAACTAGGAACATAAAAGACCATATAAAAAGGAGCAGGACATTTTTCATTAGGGCACATAGACATTTTCTATAACTTGCTTGAGGATTATAATTTCAATCTTTTGAGATCAACAACGATTTCTAGGCATTGGTATATCTCTCTCTTGTGGGCGTTTCAGTACAAAAAGGTTGTATGTATTGGTAGTGTTTGAGAGTGGTGGACACACTGCACTCATATCTCCTACCAGCTGAGCAGAGTAAGTTGGAAATGCCATATTAGGGATGAAACATAATAATATTCAAGTAATGCGTGCGTGTGTGTAATATCACTTGTGTCTGCAGTTGTATTATGCATGGCAATCTTACTGTTCATATGGCTTTCATGCACTTGTTTTAATCTTCATAATATATAGTGTATTTGTGTTAGTATGTGTTAAATATTAAAAAAAAATGATTTATTGATTTAACTTTGATTTGCTTAAAGACATTGTTTAAAGTTTTATTTTTTTATTTTAATATATATATAGCGATGACTGTCAACTGCACAACCATGTTCCTGGGACAACAGATTACCATTTGCACTTCAAATTGAGTGCCTGTTGTAGTTCTTAGAGTACTTAGAAAAAAAAAAGTCATATGGAGTTTTTGAAATGAAGAATGGTTTCACATAGCAGCATCGCCAAACAAAAAAACAAAACAAGTAAGAAGCCCCTCCAAGGCATGACCTTTTCCATTTAGGTCATGTCGAACTTAACACAATCAGCCAACACACCTAAATATGTCCGCACAGTTAAAACGCTTACTGAAGACTTTGACACAGAGCTGGTGCTGTAGGGTCAATACAGCAGCTATACACATGGTGGGAGCGCTGTGTGTCTGTGGTATATGGCTTGTAGTCTTCTGGTGTCAGCAGGGATTCCGTGTACTGCTGTGTTGTGAGCATAACATAAATAATATGTTATTATTCTTTTTCTCGAACAGCTTGAAAGAAAGAGAGACAGTTTTTTGACTGGGTTAATATTAATACAAGCTTCCTCCCCTCCTCACCCTGCTTTTGAATTTGATGTAGGCAGAGACTTGGCAGGTTTGAAACCCTGCATAAATGTTAACTAGTCCGTCTTGTGTGTAAAAGCCTGAGCCTATATGTGTTAATGTATATGAATCTTGGCATGGTGTCAATAATGGTAACAAGGTTATATTTTTCATTGGGACTGTTGGAAAGCCTCTTATAGTTTAGGGATGTTGATGCATGATGATGAATTCCCCCTAGGCTTGATAATAGTTTAATCAAATAATAGTTTAATCTCGGCTCCCAGTCTCTCAAATGTTAATAGTATCGGCTGTGCTGACTTTATGATATCAAACTGAATATATGTTTGGTTATGGACTGTTGGTTGGTTGAGCGGGCACACACACGCACGCAGCACGTATGCACGCACTGCACGCATGTACCCACAAACACACACACACACACACACACACACACACACACACACACACACACACACACACACAGATGAATCAAAACTGAAAATAGCAGCCTGACAGTAGAATGTAGTAGTGTTTTTATGACGTGAGCTCCAAACTCCAAAAATACTTTGGAAAAATCATGTTCCTTGAATATCCGTTTCCCAGGGATGTCAAAGGTCGAATTAGCGACTCTGGAGAACGCTTTGGTGTCAAAATCACTTTCTGTCAAAATCAATGAATATGGGCGCTCCGGTGGGTAGTGGATAGAGCGCGTACCATATTGGCTCAGGCCTTCGTTGCAGTGGTCGCGGGTTCGAATCCGACCCGTGGACCTTTACTGCAGGTCATCCCCCATCTCTCTGTCTCCCCATTTCAACTCTGTACAATATAATAAAGCTGAAAATGCCTAAAAATAATTTAAAAAAAAATATATAGGCCTATATATAAAAAGATCCGTGAATATCTTCTCACAATCCTCTACCTCTATGTACTGTCATCTGAAAAAATCCAGTGTTAATACACAGCCTAGGCTCTGCAAATGAATATGTAGACAAAGTGGGACCACCTTAGCTAGCATCATAACCGTTTAAAGAGCCTAGGCTGTGTATTAACCCTTGATTGTTTTACATATAGATACAGACAAATTGTGAGGAAATATTCACTGATTTTGACAAAAAAGTGAGTATGACAAAAAGAGTTCTCCAGAATTGCTGACTCCGACTTTACTTGATCTGATCATCCCACATTGTGATGATTGAAATGATTGAACTATAAGCTGCACATTGCTTTGCCAATTAATCATCTAATCACAGAAAGCAACGTTTGTGTTTCCAAGTCTCAAATAAAGACAGAAATTAGTTCAGTGGAAATCCATACATCAGAAAAAAACTGCTGTTAAAAGACTGTTTGGACACAGTTTGACATCCACGTTCTGCTGAATCCCATTCCCTTTCCAGACACAGGGCTTTTTCAAAACGTTAACCAAAACAAACCCGGATACCTCATGTTCCTCGGCTCTCATTGTAATTGGAACGGATCAATTGTTGCCTTCATTACACGAATGAGATGGATAACCTTGTCCGCCTTGCCTGCCATTTTAATGGGACACTCACACTCCCCGGCTTTCTAGGCCTATCGCGTCTAGTAATCCCCTGCGGAGGCTAGGCACTTTTAATCCTGCCCTGCAAGACCGTAACACAATATAATACGGGCTCATCATCCATCCAGCCATAGAACCGTCCCCCCTCTAAACTCTAAAATAGAAGAGTTCCTTGGGGTTCCTCGGAGAACGTAGGGAGGAGGGGCTGGGTGCCTTGAAGATCAAAGGTGCTTTTTAAGTAGCTTGGGGTTAGCTTCAAACGTTGGTCAGTCCTCAGAAAGGAGTGTTTCATGTTTTTTTTAGAAGTGGTCCAAGCTTGTTTAACTTCTTAAAACTTCAAAATGTGGACACTTGGACAGCACGGGGCACATGTGTCTTTAAAGAGATTTAGATGAGAGTAAAGTGTTATTCCAAATGCAGTACAAATATGTACGTTAAAGCTACAATGTGTAACTTTCATATAAATAAATAAAGCCATTGCCAAAGGAGTTGACACAAAGTTGCCCATTGCCCATCAAACTCTCTCTGTATTTTTCAGTATGGCAGCGTTTACAAACTGGTGTTGCCCCCCCCCCCACACTGGTGAAATGGGTGAAAATCCAAAGAATCACCCAGAAAATGTGTCAGTTGTTCAGAGAAAACCTGGACGTACAGCAGAAGGTATACAATCCATGCCCAACCCCTGAAGGCTTACCTTTTGAAGATGCGCCGACAGTGCTGTTGTAATTACTCCAAATTCCATGGGGGGGCAACATAAGTCACGCACTATTGCTTTAATATGGTATGTTTTTCGGAAATTGAGAAAGTGACACTAGGGTATTTGTAATGATGTGGCCACAAATTATTATTCAAGTATATTTCTCCAGAGAGATTAAAGCTGCGGTTTAATTTGAGCCACAAAATCCATGACAGTTAATTCACACGGTTAATTAAAACGTTCTCTTTCAATACTAGTTGCGATGTGAGAGCATTGTTAGCAATGTTATTGATACACAGACATAAGAACTATGAGACAAATGGCATCGCAGTACCAGCAAAGGTGATCCATTGATTCCAAATTTACACAGGTAAATCCCATTGAAAACGGAGACTCTTTTTAAAGGGAGACCTGTTCCCATTCCTACGTTACCATTCACACACACATTCATACACCGATAGCAGGCTAACTATGGACATTCACACAACGCAAGGCGGCTGAAGTGTCTTGCCCAAGGACACAACAACCATGACACAAGTGGCAGGGCGGGAATCGAACCGCCAACCATTCGATCATTGGCTGACCCGCTCTACTACTGAGCCACAGTCGCCTGCACCTAAATAACCTTACTACAGTACAACAATAGACTACATTTTTACCCATTTCCACAAGAATCTGAGCTAGATAAAAGGTAAATGGACTTGACTTACATAGAGCTTTTTAGACAAATGTATCAGCCCCAAGGCTTTAAATGTCTTAACCACATCCACACATACAATCATACACATCAAGGGCAAAATTACTGAACAAATGTTATGACGTTATTCAGTGGTGTTATTGTCGGACGCTCATTCCGTTGCAATGTGAAACACATCAGAGTAAAAGTTTGCAGGTGGATATGATATATCTTCTCTGAGTTTTTTTCTCAGCAAGCTTGATGTTCCTGAGCTCAGTATATTCTCAGTATATTCTCAGGGCGCAGTGTTGATAGTGTTTGTTCTACTCTGCATGGACTCTATAACATCGTTCCTGTGCTGTATCCGTGTGCGCATTCACGAGTGTCAAGGAGCAGATGCCACGCAGTAACACACAGCAGACAGACTGCACAACACACTAACACACACACACACACAACACCACACACACACACACACACAACACAAACACACACATCACAAACATCAACAACACACACACACACCAACCAACACCACACACACAGTACAAAATCAACACACAGCAATCAGCACAAATGAAATAACACGCAGTTATTTATTCTGATGCACACTGCATGCGGTATGATCATTGCAAACCGATTACCTAACGATTTCCTCAGTTCACCATTTTAAAAAAATATATATATCCGCTTAAACAGCATGACCGTGTTGAAACAAGGTTGAGCCATTGATTTTCTTTCTCTCTTTTTTTAATGAAACACAAACGTATGAACAGAAATAAACTATGTATTGTTAATTAAATATAGTGGAAAATTGTATCTAATGTGTCTATGTTAAAGGTATAGTGCGTAACTGTTTTCATATAAATGAACGACATTACATTCAAGCCGTCGCCAGGTGAGTTGACAAAGTTGACTAAGCCTGTCAGCTCCACAAAATTCTCTGTATTTCCCAGTATGGCAGCTTTTACAAACTGGTGTCACCCCCTCCCCCCTCGCGCAGTACTTCAGAGACCATAAAGCTCCTAAGAAAAACTACAAGATCAATTATGTATGAAAACCATGCTCGATCACCAAAAGGCTTTACCTCATGTAGATGCACCACGTGTGTTGATTTAGAATTCCTCATAGGGGCAAATAAGTTACGCACTAATATCTTTAATAATCTATGTGAAACAAAGAGTGGAAAAATACAAGGACAATTCTCTGAATTAATACATTATGTGTTAAATTTAATCAAATATTAGATAACAATGATTAATATATATTTTCTTAAAACCATTTTGGATTGAAATGTGTCCCAAGCCTTGAGTCAATTCCATCATCCTTAGTTTGTTGACCACACATCTCAGATCCGAGTCATTGCGTTAAAGCTTTTAATGTTATAAGTATCTATCCTCCTCCGTTAACCTTACTAACTCTGCATTTGTGTCAAACTGTGGAGTACAAACAGGCTAAAGATCGATCAATAGCCGTGGTTCAATAAAGTGTGTGACCCCGGGCATTGCTTTAATAGCAGCCTGTGTCATAAAGCCCAATCTACTTTACCTTAAACGCTCTTATCAGATCGGCCTATTACCTTTTTACAAATGGTTGCCGATCGCCACCCACAAAAAAAACAACTTCTCTTCCGAAATGAATAGCCAATATGTGACACTAATGCTGGAAAAAAAAACAGGCGAAGACACTGCAGTTGAATAAGGGGTAATTTTTAACTTGTTATACATATCATGAAAACTGTCGCCAGTTGATACTGTTACCCCGAATACAAATATTATTTTTTTAAATAATTATTAAATATGGAAATTGTCTCTTTATGAAACACACATCTATGTGTTGGATAACAAATCTTTAAAATTTTTATTTAATTTTATAACAAATTCAGGATTTTGGATACAGCCTTTTTTTCATTTATAAATAAATAATTACAATTACAGGTCTTTATTTGCATTGTTGGCCAGAAAATGTATCATCATGAATCATGAAAATTATCAAAATATGGACAAGTCCTTCTGTGAGAACCTTCAAATCCAATGTATAATAAAAGTGCTTTAAAGTTTTAGGTTCAGAGTATTGCAACAACAATGCGATAATGCTGTTAAAGATGGTTTCATAGGAGAAATATACAGATCAAACAGACAAGGTTTGGTAAAATAAACACATTAATGTTAATTGTGGACCTTTTCTGTATACTAGTATGAAAGAAGACATGTCATGGGAGCAACATACCAACAAACCTCTAATTTGACCGGCAGTGTTTGAAAAAAAACTATTTGTTTGCCTCCCATGTCTCGCCTTAATATAACTTCAAACAAGTGTATTTACAGACAATCTTTCTCAGTTCCACAGTTATTATTGTACAATCTCTCCTCTTCCCCTGGTGTAGTTTTACTGTATTTGTTTCCAGCATTTCTTTCAACGTATATAAAGGTTCCACTGTTTTGACACAAGCTCCCAGAGAAGCCATTGCAGGTGCCACCGAGATTGCGTTGGAGAATTGGCTGTTTTGTGCAAAGTGGCTAAATATATAACAAGCTGTCAGAATGCCTTTGAGCAAGTATTGTAGAAGCCTCAAAGAAAGATAAATGTAGTGCGGGTGCAGGGGAATTAGGTGCGATGAAAGTTGAACTGTGTGAGGAAAAAAAATGCATGTGTTTGTTGTGAAAGTGTGTTTCATTAAGGCTTTATATTAACACTAGGTACTGTAACTCTTATTTTATATGACAGATAGGGTGTTATGACTTAACCATTAATGTTTTTTTTTTTTGGTTTGCAGGTTATATTACAAAAAACATTATCGTAACTCATTGTGCGTAAGAGTTTAAAGCGACAGTGTGTAATATCGGAGTATTTTAGCGGCATCTAGAGGTGAGATTCGAGACTGCAACGCTCCCTTGCTAACTTGTCCAATGTTTTAGAAAATGTATGGAGCAACTATGGTCTTCAAGGACAAGAAACTAGTTACTAAAGATGTCATCAATAAATTATACACACTAAACCTTTAAAATATGTGTTGGAAAGGTAAACTTTAAATTTATAATTGATTTGCTTTCAAATGACCAAGGTTATCCTACTTAACAACTGGGCTTCATAAAGTGCAAGTGGTACCATTTAGAAAAGATAAAAATATATGAAAGAGGCAGCAAGTCCATTTGTATTGAAGTTCACCATGCTTTCTTTGCAACTATTAAGAGCACCATTTTTTATTTTAATTGTATTGAACATTTTAGAAATTACCCATTTATTTAGTTGAAGTTTTTTTAGTACTCCCACAAGCTAAGGGATTGAACATACTATACATGCTGTAGCCTATGTGTTGTATGCAACCCCGTCACTGCTTATAGGTTTTGCCAAATATGCTTTGATCAAAACATAAATGGTGCCCAGATCAGTATAGTCCCCAAAGTGCAAACCTGTGAGATTGATTTTTAAATGCATTTTTTCTGCTTTTTGCTGCACTATACGCCTACAAGTTTAATAACATTTTGCAACATGAATAGAAAAAAACAAGGTGTTGTTTACAGTAAATTTATCGCAAATTAAAATGTGCTGTCAGAAATAGCAACTGTCAGAGCAGTGATGGATGGATTTGTCACTGTAAATGGAACTGAAAGGAAATCTGACACGTTTCAGCAGCGCTACACACACACAACAGACACAACACACACACACACACACACACACACACACACACACGATCTGATACAACCAAAGATAAGCGGATCAAAGGAACTATATTCAGACATGCTGAGAGCTGCTTTCATCATAGTGGGTGGGAAGCCTATTGTCAATTACCCCAGGTGGGATTGATAAAGTTGTTTGAATTTGAATTGCGGCACTGATGTGTGTGTTATTGACAAAATAAAGACTTAACTTAACTAACTTAATTTGTTCCCTTACCGGAAGATTTGTTTTGGATGAAAGCATGCAGTAAAGAGAAAAGAAAAAGTGCACTTTGGTCTTTGTACAAAAACCCTTTGGTTATGGTCCAGACAAAAGTTAACATGAACATGTAATATTTCCCTAATCTTAATTAGTGTTGTTATACTATGATACTGTATACCATTTTTAAATGTGGATTACATGGAATATTAATGCATCTTTGTAGATGTATTTTTTTTTCTTTAACCTTTATTTATCAGGTATATCCCATTGAGACCGAAGACTCTTTTGCAAGGGAGACCTGTTTTCCTCCTTTCCCACGTTACCATTCACACACACATTAATTATAATTTCATAAATTAATTGTGGTATGTTATGTTGTAAGTGTGTTACCACTCAATACATAAATACATAATGTCAAGAGGACCTTTCAACGTCATCAAAGGCTAGAAAAAAATCAGTAAATCATACATCATTTAAACACATGTATCCATGTATAATCAGTTTCTAGATGGTTTACAACTGCCTGCCCTTGCCTGTATGAAGAACAATTTAGATTTCTATTCCATCTGCTCTCTGTTTACTTGAAATGATCTAAGCTAACCTCATCAAGCTGAAAGTGAGCTGCTTTATTAAGCTATGATTAAAATCTGAAATCTTTAAAAAGGAATAATTGTTATTTCGGAGCCCATCAGCTGTTGATATTACACTAGTCTGTGAAAGCTTATTTTGTTTCATTCATCAACCAATTCACTGCAAGATTACATTATTCTGGAAATTCAATATTAATGAATTGAACGACTTAATATTATATCTATCGTGTCTAATTACTCCAGGAAAATAAAACATAACCTCTATACTATCATGCACCTTTTCATTATCTGCTGGCACATTGCTTAACTGAAAAAAAATTACACAACAGCGCTATTCACGGCCATTAAAGCATTAGTGAATTATATATCTTTTAAAACCTTTGAAACAGTCCATAATTTAAATGCAGATAGGCGCGTGCAGATGCCAAAAAGGTTAATGCCGTCTCATTAAACGTGTTTTATAACCTGTTTTGCATGTTTATAACTGTCTCTCCCAACACTTGCGCTGTGACTAAGTGCCATATTCAACGGGCCAACTTTATCAGGCACATCGATTTTTTTTTTTTTAGTGACAGGCTGATAATGCCTCTTAGCGTTTGCTCGTGCCAAATGCAGCAATAAACGGACAAAGCAGGTGTGTGTGTGGTGTGGTGTGTGTGCTGTGTGTGTGTGTGTGTGTGTGTGTGTGTGTGTGTGTGTGTGTGTGTGTGTGTGTGTGTGTGTGTGTGTTGTGTGTGGTGTGTGTGGTGTGTGTGTGTGGTGTGTGTGGTGTGTGTGTGTGTGTTGTGTGTGTGTGTGTGTGTGCGTGGTGAGTGTGAGAGAGAGAGAGGGGTAGAAACACAAGGATGAACTAAGTTGATTCAATGAAAGTAAGGACAGAGCCCATACAACTGTATTCCAAAATAACACTGAGTAAAAGGTAGTGGATTAAAGATTTCCTGTCTGGCTTCCTTCTTGGTATTTTTAAAGCTCTAGTGCGTAACTTTTTCATATAAATGAATGACGATTAAATTCAAGCCATCACCAAATGAGTTGACACAAAGTTGATTTAGCCTATCATTTCCTCAAAACTTCTCTGTATTTTCAGTATGGCAGCGTTTACAAACTGGTGTCACCCCCCGACACTGGCGCAGGAGCTCAAGAAGCACCCACAAAAGTGTGATGTTGATTCTACTGCTAAGGAAACACCTCGACGTACAGCAGAAGGTTTTAAATCAATGCACCATAACCGAAGGCCTACCTCGTGTAGATGCACCGACAGTGTGGTTGCAATTACTCAGAATACCTCATGGGGGCAAAATAAGCTACGCACTATAGCTTTAAAAAGTGTTATTCAAAACATAAATAAAACTCTCCGCCATTGGTGTTCCCCGGCCGATAGCGTACCGAATGGGTTTAACAGTTGATGTGCTGGGTTTTCCTTATAGACCTGTCTTTAGCTGAGGAATGACAAACGGTGCATGTCCGTGGAAGTGATGTTTTGTGGGTGATCCATTTGCTTCGCTTGCAGCCACACCACACACACACACACACACACACGCACACACACACTGATACAAATATGCATGCACATTTCAATACATACATATGTAGAATTATGCCACAAAGCCGTTACTAGTTTGCCATGTGAGCGACACATCACATGCATCCTTCGCATGCTGATAATACCCACTTTGCTGTTTCAGTGAAAACAAAAATCCAATGTTGTTCGGGTGGAAATAAGTGCTGAGAAGGCCAGATGCATTGCTTTAGTGAAACACTCCTTTCAATTTGTATTTGATGAGAAGCAGTCATTGGAATTCACCTTGCATTTTACCTTTAGGAATAAAAATAAATTAAAATACCTTTCCAGGAAAAACATATATGTTACATGACTGGCATGCCATATTGCCAGGTAAATGCTGAGTGATTATATTGATCCGGAACTAACCTGATGTCAAATTGCTCGCGATTGGAATTCTAAGACGCAATCACCCGACAAATGTGCAACCGTGTACGTTCTAGAATGATCTCAGTCTTATTTACTGGGCGGTTATGTGTGCTTGTTCCCCCCCCCCCCCCTCTTGTGAATGCATTTATTGACATGTCAAATGAATGCTACTTTGCCTCATACACAAATGCATCTATTTCAACTCCCTATATACACTGCATGTCTGTCTCATTATATCCTGCATATGCTTGGGGAGAAACAACATTGCTTTGAGTTCTTCTAAATAACCTTATTTTTTATTCAGAAATTAATGAATGTTTAGTCTTACATATACAGATTTTGTTTTAGCATAATTCATCAGTCCTAAATAGTCCATACAAGCTTATAACCAGGCATGTTAAGATGCAGTATAACAATATACCCCTTCAATGAAAAGGACATATAAAATGTAGAAGAAAAATGGATTTCATCAGAAAACAACAAAGCATTTACAGATAAGAGGCTTCACTTGGTTGCACTTGATCCAGCTGTCATGGCTACGGCATGTCATCTCGTCTTCAGTCATACATGATAGGGAGACAGAGGTTGTAGATTGAAACAATATGATATGGTCAAAGGTAAATAGCACCATGTATTGTCTATTTAGCAACAGCGTATCAAGGATGCTTAGACATATAACACATTGGAAGGTTTACGCCTGGTTTGTTTTTACATAAATCAACACTGTTTTATCCACCGTAAACTAGTATCACATAGTAACAAGCTATTGACCCAGTTTTTTTTTGTGCTAATAAAAACCGAAATGATGTTAGTAGGTTATCCTTAATTATTATGTTAAGCATTTCAAAAGCAGCAAAAAACAAACAAATGAAATGGTTCAAAAATGTATGCAAGAACTTTTTGATTTTAAATACACAATTTGTCACAATTTAAAAAAAAAAAAAATTCACCAGAGTTAGCAAGCTACTTTGAATCTTAAGTTCCTGGGCATATAACACAACAAAAGTAAATACATTAAATTCATGTTTCAAAATCACTATTAAGCTTTATATTCATTTATTTGATATAGATCTTTGCATTTGTCAATGTAAACTAAAAAAAAAAACTATATACATTTTCCAAATTTGGTCACTTTTGTAAAAAATAATAATAATGAGACGTCAATCTGTCATGAAGTATTTAATAGTCTCAGAATTAGATGTTTGATTTCCAGACTCAGGGCTCGACCAATGCACACAGTGATACATATCACTTTGAACATGATGCTTAAAAATATAGCGTTCCTTAAAAAAGTTAAGACTTCATGTTTAATGTGCTGGGTTGCTCTGTATAAGTGTGTGGTTGTTCCGAGGAATTCAAGAAAATGTCTCAAAGTTGAAAGACGAGCCGATTTATTTCAAACCCTGCTCACTGTGTGCAGACGGGATTTACTAGACAGATTCCTTAAACTACTGAGTCAGGCTCACAAGAGGAATGCTCCGACCCAAGAACATCTAAGATAATTCTCTAACCCAAAGGTATCTGTAAAGATATAGTAAAACTTATGTTAGGGAATTTGACTGGTGTGTGCATGTGCGTGTGTGTGTGTGTGTGTGTGTCAGAGAGAGAGCGAGAGCGAGAGCGAGAGAGAGAGAGAGAGAGAGAGAGAGAGAGAGAGAGAGAGAGAGAGAGAGAGAGAGAGAGAGAGAGAGAGAGAGAGAGAGAGAGAGAGAGAGAGAGAGAGATGTATGTGATTACATCTCAGATCATTACAAAAACCCAGGCCATGCATAATGTTGTATCTCTCTTATCATTTACTAGCAATTCTGGAGAACGCTTGTTGTCAAAATCACTTTTTGTCAAAATCGGTGAATATCTTCAGTGTTCACTGATAAAAATCAGGTTTAAATACACAGCCTAGGCTCTGTAAACAGGTATTTAAACAGACGGGGCCCACCAGCTACAAACATACAGAATCGCTGTTTCCACCTTTGTGACTCCAATGTACTTTATCTGTAGAAATGAATCAGGTTCTTCGGAGGTGTGGTCATATTTTACACTACAAAGGCCATGCAGTAATTCAGACAAACTTCCAAAGGTCGAAACTTTTTTGTTTAGTAATAAAAAATGTGGTATTAATCAAAATATGTCAAAATGTCTACAGACAGCTCCCTCCCTATAAGCCTATTGCATCCGGTTAAATCTCCATCAAAAATATATTCAAGACTCTGAATTAATGTTTACTTAAGATGCATCTTGGGATTTCTGACTCACACCGGGCAAAGCAAATCACATGAGCACATTCAAATCATTGACAGATTGATTGACACCCCATCAAGCCCATGTCCTCACACCATATGCCAACCGCTGTTGATAAGCTGCAGGCAATTCATCATAGTCACAAAGAATACATCCCCAGCATAGCACGCTTTAATGCTTGGTAAACTCTACAGTGCATCCAAAATATATGAGAGTGAACTTTCGGCTTTTGGTTCTAAATCACAAGTAAAAATGAGCAAAATAACTTCCCAAATCGATGGACGCGTGCGGAATTTTAACAGCCTAGGCTCTGTACACAGGTATGTTTCTAGCAATGGTGGACCTACTTTGTTTACATGTCCTTCGTTTACATGCCAGTTTTACAGAGCCTAGGCTGTGTATTAACAGGTTTTTTATTCATCGCACACATGGACAGGTCGCGGATTGTGAGGAGTCATTCACTGATTTTCACAGTAGGTTATTTTGACAACAAGCATTTTCCAGAATCACTGACTCCACCTTTAATGATTGCTTAACTCAGTAGTGCACCCAACAATATATTAACAATTTGTTGCTGTTTTGAGCCTAGATCACAAGAAAAATGCCCAAAAATAACCTCCCAAATCGATGGTTGTTTGCGTAATTCAACGCTGCTCTCCTTGTATTACTGCTGTTATGTCTGAGCTATTCAGTGTTTGTTGGACTGTTGCCAGAGTGCCGTGTTGATGTCAAATCAAATGTGATTATGGCCCCTCTAAATCTCCCGTCTGATTGGCCCCGATCAGTGTGCGGGAGTGCAAAGTCTTTACTAATTGTATCAAGCCCTCTGAAAATGCAAAGGGCAACTTGTGATTCCCATCTGGAGAGGCAGGGAGATGTTTGCCCGCGATGAGTATAAGTCTATTTGGCTATAGATTACTCTGATCTACTGAATCAATGGGAGTGAAGTGAGGCAAATGTATCAAGGACAAATTGCAAAGTGCATGGAAGCTAGAATGAGAAACTATGTTTGACACAAATTCGAAAATAGAACAAAATACCTAGACTAAAGGCTTCCCTTGTTGAGGAATATCCAATATATAGATTTTAATATTTTAGACACATTGATTGTGACAAGCCAGAGATTGCTGCCAGGAATCATCGTGGAAAAATGTAATGTATTTCAGAGAGAATGACTTATTTACCATAGGTGTAAGGAGTTGAGAGGAAGAGTGTACTAAGAGAAATAGCAAAACTGTCTGATTTCTTAAAATGATTAGAATGTTTTGGTGACAACATATGAAGGACAAACTAGAATGTGAAAAGCTGCTAGACACAAGTTCATAAAGAAAAATAAATACCTCGTCTAAAGGGTTCCCTTGTTGAACGATATCCAATATGAATTTCAATATATAAGAAAAATCGAATGTGACAAGTCAGTGGTTGCTGCCAGGAGTCATTGTGGATTATGTTACAGGTCTCAAATAGATTGTCACATCTAAGGAGTTGAAAACAAAGAGTGTGCTCACTAGAGAAATGGCAAAACTATCTCATTTCATAACACAATTTGAAATCAGTTAGTGTGACAAATCCCTCTAGTTGTCCTAGCTGTTATGAATCTAGTTTGCTGTGAGCAAAAACAACAAATAGGTTTTGTTCGGTCAACCAGATGTCGAACTTAGACACACAAGAACTATTGTTTTTCTTATGGTTCAATCATATTTCCAATGTTGTTTTTATTCAAAATGTGACTATTAACTTGCCTTAAAGGTGTTACGAGGAACTTTTCAATATTTCTTAAATAATCACATTTTTCCTCTGATGATCATACAGTACATTCCATGTCACAACAAACGAGACCATCAGTGCAAAGAATGCTGTTTTGATTGTAATATTGATAGCATAATGCCTTTGTCATGGGTACGCTCACCCAGGAACAACAGCTGTAAAAACACTACCCCTTTTTATTTAAAGGGGGCGCAATAAACAACACAAACCGAAAGTTCCTCGGAGCACCTTTAAGTAATTATTTAGGCCAAAACCTGTCCCAAACCTAACACATATTGTTGTACCTAAATCTAAGTTATCCTCACCAATGTTGTGTTAGCATCAGCCAACAATTTAACTTAAGCAATAGCAAATTGTTATAGTTTAAAGTAGCTGACAAATTGCCTTGCCCAAAATGGTAGGGATCAGATCGGAAAATAATCCCTTTACATGTATCGTCCTGGATGGCATTTAAAAACAATACGTGTTGTCGTTTAATTTGGAAGGACTTGTTAACCATTAGTACAGACAGCCTCTTACCCACTGTTCCACCATGCTTTCAGTGTGATTTATTAACCTTTATACACCGTCGCAAGATTGGATTTTTTTCCGCTGTGTATTTACATTGTAATTCAATGCACTTACTCTACTTCTGATTTGGTGCTATAGCTTGCAAAGCGAACGTACATGATCAAAACATTTAAGCAGTAAGTATATCGGTAATAAAAAAAATTTAGGGCATTTCTCATCCCCCCTCCCCTCCAAGAACATGCTAGCTAGATGTATTGCTTTTTCCTTTTCAGGCATTTTCACTTGGGGTACTTTGGTCTGACCTTATAGGCCATTCCGGATGATAGATTTCGGTGGTAATAGCCATTCTAATATTACTGTTTGTTACTAAGAGCATCTGAGTCAGCAGGGCATAGCTTCAAAGGCTTAATGGCCAAAATAAATTGCCACACCAAGGGAAAGATACAGCGCTAATCACACCATTAACATTGAGCATCAGCACCAAAGTGGCCATGTTTGTTTGAAGTGTTGAAAATTGAACTCGGGTCAAATCAAATTAAGGGCAAAGGGACCGTAGAAATAGAGCAGGGTATTTATTTATCGTCTTTCATTTTTTTGGAAATAGTAAATATCACCCATGACCCTTTTCTTCATTAGATTAAAACAAAAAAAAATATATATATTCTGTGCATGTCCTTCAATAAATTCCATTGTCTGTTCATTCACGATCACTGGAACTGTGCTGTAAAGCGGGAAGTATAGTTGTAATTACTCGGCGCCTTTGTTTTATGACTCTCTGGCCACATAGTCAGCCTTGTCATATAGAGAAATGTATCGCAGATTCACTTAGGCTTATAGTGCCATTAGCTTTTATGTGAAGACATTTTCCCAAGGCCCATTTAGGGGGCCTTTTGTATATAGCAATACTTTTTTTTATATGCTGACAAATTCTACGGAACTATAATAGTGCATTCAACAATCTGTCTTTGTCCCATCAAAATAAAATGGTTTTGTCAACAATGGACTGGAAAGTGAGGTGAATATGAGGATTGCATAGAATCTTCACAAATGCTTTTTAGACTGGCCAACACAAGTAAAGAAACATATTACAATAACTGTGTCCTCCAAAATCATGTAACACACATTTTTAAAAAGAACTAACAATAATATGAAATTGTTCTTTTTTTATTATAAAAAAGTACACAACAACTGACCCATGCCTTTAGAGGGACCTTGAAACTTTGTCTGAAAAGTTTGTGTTTGTTTCGGTGATAGAGTGTCACAATGAAATGCGCTGTCTTTATACAGAAGCCTTTAAGGCTCAAATCTCCCACACTTGATGGGTACACGCTCCTCTTACAATGTTGTCAGAGCACAAGGGACCATAACAACTCTTACAGTTTGAAGGTATTGTCCGTTGACCTTCTATTTGATATTGGATTTTTGCCATTTCAAAAGGAATATATTTAAAACCTTTACAATAACCAAATAACAGATTTATGTCAACATGAATCACTTTTTTCACTTTTTGTTGAATAACTCTACTCTAGTGATAACACATATAATTCACTCTCAATGCCTTTCAAGTGTTGCACTTAAAAGTATAAATTTGAAGCCATTGCACTCATAGTTGAATAAACGTATTGGACGTCTCTCTGGATAGATGTATCATCTAGATTGAATCCCTGCGTTCCAAATCACATACTCTTTCTCTTTGCTACACTACTATTAAAGTACAGGATAATTTTAGGGCCTCTGGAGAGGAAACACAATCAGATAAGGACGATTTTTTTTCTCATTACATCGAGAAATGTCAAGAATAAAGACAAATACTAAACAATTAATTTTCAATTATGTATTTTCAGCATACTAACATTGCCTTGCATGTATAGGGACATCCTAAATATTTTTTTTTTTCTGGCATACTAAATAGTAGGTAAGTGCTGTATGGGGATTGGAACGCAGGGACTGTAATGCAATGTAACATTTTAAGTCAACACTTACTGCCATCTCCATAACATACTAACCAATCCAAGCACATTGGTACCTCATACAACTCCACTTCAAGAACACTGAACTATTCCTTTATAGATCAGTGAAGCATCTAAATAGGACACAGGGCCTCATCCTAGTTTCCTGTGAACCAGATATGCCTATTCCTCCATTTTGTGCCCAACGCTGTGAGGTACAAACATTCTAGATCGTCCTTGATTGACTGACAGAGGAAACACAACCCCTCTTCCTGGTTTTTGCGAAAGTATAAAGGGGGGGCCAACATGAATGTATAATGCATTTTTTTTGCGTTGTGTTGTCGCCCTTGGGTATTCAAATTGTGTTTGCGAGAGAGGGGGAAGAGAGGAAACCGAATCAGCGCTGGCTTGTGCATAAACTGCCTTTGATTGACTGTTTGAGAGAGATCCTCCGAGGTATAAGCTATTGTATAATGGAACGGTTTTGATATCGACAGCTATCCGATACAATGCGATTCCCGGATCCGGAATTCCCTCCAGGTACGAATAAGAGACAAGGGTTTCCACTTAGTGCCACGCTAATTAAATAAATAAAAAGGGCCTAACAACATTTGGCGTTCTCTTTGTAAGGAATACACTCGCTGTATACTCTCACCTGCTGTCTCTCTCTCTCTCTCCTATCCATCCATCTCTCTCTCTTCTCTCTCTCTCTCTCTCTCTCTCTCTCTCTCTCTCTCTCTCTCTCTCTCTCTCTCTCTCTCTCTCTTAATGTGGTTTGATCTGTGCTTTCAAAAAATGAAATATTTATTACTCACCGGTATTTTCTCCACATCTGATTTACCCCCCCCTGCGTCATTTCTCTACTGAAATTTGAATCTTAATACCCATGTCAGGAAATGTATTGGTTTTCATATTTTCTTTTATTTAAAAAAAAAACACACCGTGGGACTTATCCCCTAGAGTGGAATTCTTTATTTTTTGTGATTTATGAAGATTTGGAAATGAACACAAAGGAAGTCATTTAGCAGCATCTGGAGTGTCTTGGGAGTGGCGTCTTTTCATTTGGGGAATGACACAGACTGAAAGCGTGGCTCGGTTGTTTTGACTGTTTTTGGTTGAATGATGATGGAATATGAAATGTTCAAATATACAGGAACAGACCAATTTCGGATGCATTTGTATTCTCAAATCGAAAAAATACTGTTTGTATGTCTCTGTCTACACCTGTATGGAGGGGCAGACCATGCGTATGTGTCCATGAAAAACTGCACTCTGTATTGTGTAGCCAAGCGGCACACAACTTCCATTGTTAGCCTAGCAACAATGTCAACCTGAATCGGATGAATTGAATTGGATGACTCACTGGCAATTTAGTTGTACCAAAAAGGACCTCAACGTTTTGTTCGCATCGTTCTCAGAGAAAGACTTGACAATAACATGACATAACATGGCAGCCATTTTTACCTTATGAATCATTTGGGACGTCCGCACTGAACTTGTTTTTCCCATAAAAATGTGAGAAATAGTGCCATCATGCTGCGGTGAAATCTGATAGATGCCCAAATTGACTGTCAGATATTCATCAAAGTATTGGGCCAAAATATCTCTAAATACTCTTTCATTTGAGACAGAGGTGTAGCTAGATTAAACTGACACCCTTAAACATTTTACTCTTATCTCATTACACAACACATCAACACAAAACACTGTGGCACGAATTGACACAGTTTGTCATAACAGAGTTTAGCGTGACATTCACAGTAGCCAAAAAAATTAAAATTAAAAAAATATTTTGCAAGTGATTATATTTTTAGCCGAAATCATTGCACATGCTTGCCTTTACTTTCTGCATCATTTCATTTCATATCCCCTTGCTTTCATTTTCTTGAATGGGTTCCCAGTAACAGTCACCAACACTGTGAGATTTCGGCCTTTAAGTTTCAACACTACCAGTATTTTTTAACAAGTCTGTCTTTGGCACCTCAGAATCATAAAGCGTACAGAGGCTTTAACTTTCAGACTGCATGAGTAGCTTCTCTACTCTTTTACCTGACCTAACTTACCTCTGTTTTATAGAATAAAACACTTTTCTGCCCCTAAAAATCCAAAATTATCAGTTTGGTTTTGTTATCATGTCAGATGATTGCTGAATTAACCTGGTCCTACCAGACCATCGTACTTCATTTCATTTGTACAGAAGGTCTGTGATCGCTCAATTGACAAACGTAAACTCACTGAAGGCGGGTGTCTGTTGAAGTTTAAAACTATTGGATCTGCCCAGTGCCACTCTGGATCTGCCAAACCAATCGCATAACGTTCGGTCGTGACGTATGACATGCGCCGTCTTCTGACTTCAACTGAAACTGGCGCACAACCTCAACTCATTGTTCTCGGCCACTCCCTCTGTTCTCTGATTGGACAGCACAAATCTGCAGGAGAAACCGCGAATATTACCGCGGACCCAGCTGACTTAAGAATTAAAATTGAGCGGAAATATGTAGGCAGGCGGTGCCATGCTACTGCTGACTACTACTACTTTTGTACTTGGTTTGGTTATTTCAATTTCAAAAATAGTTATGTTTCACAGCATACCCTAGTCTGTATCTCATAATTTGACTTAATAGCTCCCCAACATGTCTTCAAATAAAACATTCCTAAAAATCACTTTTCTTTCATCCACAGCCGATGTCACCAAGATGTCTTAACTTCCACGTCGTTCCCCCCCTTTGAGAAAAACATTTTCCTCTGATCCTCCTAATGTGAAATCCCTCTATGCCATAGTAAACAAACATGGCATAAGCAAAAACACCTGGGGTCTCAATGTGTCTGATTGAGTACAAGCCCACCTCCCAAAACCCAAATAGAGATAAATACTTTGAATGAGAAATCAATGCCTCATACTAGGGGGGGAGGGAACATTTTTATTTATTTATTTTTTGTTCTGGGATCAAAATGTCATGAGGAAGCTAGAATCCCCTTAGAGGTAAGAGAGATGACACCATAGTCACTTCCTTACATGTTAATTAGTGCATGAAAATTTCACACGCCACAATAACCAGAAGCCACACAAGTCATGGATTGCTTTGTTGTTGCATCAGTATGATGCAGAGGTTGCTCTCCATCTCTCTCTCTCTCTCTCTCTCTCTTCTCTCTCTCTCTCTCTCTCCTCTCTCTCTTCTCTCTCTCTCTCTCTCTCTCTTGTTGTGGAGAATTGTTTCATTCATTTATGTAGTAGTTTCCTCTGATCCCATTTCAGAGAGAATACAAAGGCCTTGTACCTTTTGTTGTGCGAGAGAATCTAAGTCACTGTTTAAAACACTGGGTTCCTTAGAAGTTGAGCAACCTTTTTTAATAAGTACCTGTATATTTGCTAGACCTTTCTGCAAAATGTATATATGCACATATAAAAGATGTGCCAATATTTCTAATAATTCCAGATGTAATGAGTAGTTATGCAATATGTTGGTATGTCTGGCTACCAGTGTATTGGGGGCGACTGTGGCTCAGTTAGGGGCGGATCGGCCAATGATCCAAGGGTTGGTGGTTCGATCCCCGCCCTTGCCACCTGTGTCATGTTTGTTGTGTCCTTGGGCAAGACACTTCACCAACCCTGCCTCGTTTGAATGTAGATCGTTATCCTGCTATCGGTGTATGAATGTGTGTGTGAATGGTAACGTGTGAATAGGAACAAGTCTCCCTTGAAAAAGAGTCTCTGGTCTTACATTTGAATGGATACAGATGTCCCCGATGATACTGTTACCGTGCATATGCAATTATACAGTTATACTGTTATATCAGACGGTTTTCACCACATTTTTCTTATTGTAGGCATGCATTTTCTATGCTCCTTTTGTCATGTAAAGTAGGCTTAGCCATGGGATCATTTTAAGAAGACTCTGTTATCATTATTTTGCAAAGATATCAGGCCACCTATCAATTAGTAACCTATGTTAAACGCATAATTGCAAATGTATAAATTGGTATTCATGAGAGGTATTCAAATAGTATGCATGAACTGTGCTCAATATCTTGTTTTTTCTTGCTTTTTCTGTCTTAGCATTCATAAACAGACCTGTAATTACAAAACTTAAGTAATCAAATCAAATCAAACTTTTTTTATATAGCACCTTTCACACACAGTTAAGGTAACAGAAAGTGCTTTACAGTTGGCCTATTGTCTTGTATTATAAAACCACAAACATTGTAATTGAAAATCCGATTCAGGATAATAGCATTTCCACAAATAGAATGCCCGGCCATAAATATGTTCACATTCAGTGTTCCACAGCTGTATACCACCTAATGTATCACAACACATACACATTGATTCTTAGGACGTGCTGTAGTTTGTGCAACAAAGTTGAAAGAGAAGTCCTTCACACAACAATAATCTCTCATTGAAAATGTCAAGTGATCTCTCACACACACACACACAACACACACACACACACACACACACACACACACACGGTCCCTGCGGGTGCAAGCGGTGAGCAAAATTGATTAGAATGTGTGAATGTGAGATGGGCTCAATGTTACGGAGAGTTGTGTGAAAAAATGTAAACGAAACAACAAGTATAAGAGCATGCTATCAGACAAAGGATGCACAGTGACCTTTATATGGGAGGCAGTGAGGGCTAAAGAGACTTAATCAAACGGAACCCTGCTGCCTGCCTGCCTGCCTGCCACAGCGCACACGCGTTTGACAGGTGCTGTGCATGAGCGGTGAACCAAACTATGAAACCTACTAAATGATTAATAATAGCCTGTAGCTTTATCTGTGATGAGGCTACGGGGAATGCTTATTGGCAATCTCTCCGCTGTCCATTTCTCTTTTTTTTGCACACACACATACATTCATGACACCCAAACACACAACCAAACACACAAGCACACAACACACACACACATACACACACACACACACACACACACACACACACACACACAAACACACACAACCACAAACGCACACACACATGTAAAAAAAACAAAGACCTTTGGACTCCCACAACTTTCACCACCTGCAGTGTGTGAGCTTGTATTAGCTGCCAATGGCCAAAGCCAAATCCCCTTCACACACACACACACACACACACACACATTCGCAATACAAACTCAAAGCGCTTCCGGCCACACAGCACATCTGCTCATCCTCACCCCTGAGAATCAGCATTTTGCGCGTGTGCAATTAGGGATCAGAGATCTCAGATCATGAATGCCACACATGAACATACCCCCGTGTTTTTGATCAGCGGATAGAGAGAGAAAGAATGGTGGTGGGTGGCTTAAAAAGCATTTAAAAGCAATACATGCGTATGCCTCTGTATGGAAAAAATAAACCTCACAATAAATATGGGGCAGCGTCAATGCCCTTTCATATAATTTTCCAGCTTCCGCACTGAAATGTGAGTAGCACCACTGTGTCAAGCAGCGTAAAGTTGCCGGCTTGGTGCAACACAATTTGTCCGCTTGTCATGCAGCACTACACCCCCACATCCGTCATATTCTATAATGCACACAAGGTCATTCCGTAATGAAGGGATCTTTTTAACTGCGGAGATTTTGTAGACTGCAAAGGGGCACGGACCTATATACTAAGTTGGCCCTCGTAAGAGGGTGTGTGTTGTGTGTGTGTGTGTGTGTGTGTGTGTGTGTGTGTGTGTGTGTGTGGTGCCATGAATACAGTGTGTGTGTGGTGCATGATACGTGTTTTTTTGTGCGCACCGAGTTGTACCTTTTATACTGCCATAGAGAAGGAGCATTTTCATTCTGCTCAGAGAGCAAAAAAGCCTGGGGGAAATCAGAGTAAGTATTTCCTCCATTCTAGAGAGCACCACCTTTAATAGGTACCAACGCCACCCGAGCATTCAGCCCTGTCCTTTGGACTGTGAACTCATATGATGATGGCCAAAAGTGCCAATCGCTTCCAAAAGGTATTTTGTAAAAAAAAAAAAAAAAAAAAAAATCCTAGAATTTATCCTGCTCATTTTGCCCAGTGTAATACTGGATATTTTTTCAAATATTTGTATCTAAAAAAAATTACAACCAAGATTTTAATACAAAATTGTGTCATTTACCTCATTATTGTTTGCAACCAGTCACCGTAGTTTAAATTAGAAAACAAAGTGTTTTTTTGTATTCCCTAAGGGGTCTTCTGTCATAGGCCGATGTCTAATGAATCATGATATACATTATGTACTAAGTGAGTAAGACCTCCATTATCAGTTAAGTAGCATCATGATTTACCGCCGTACCTTTTTAAGGACAGGTTACCCAACTTTAAAAAATGAACAGACCCACTTGCTACACTCATTGCTCTGCGTTGTCCCGGGGGGAGTGTGTGTGCATGGTGCGCAGCTTTGTAAGAGAGCACATTAATAAGGGAAGAGCTTGTTCCTCCATGTCGTTTAAGTGTTTCTGGAGGGCATCCGCTATGTCCTCCTGCGCTCTTTGGGGTTAGAAGGTAGCAATGGTGATGGTGATGGGATGTGTGTGTGTGTGTGTGTGTGGTGTGTACCATATCTTAATGGATACTCCACACATCAAGATTCCCTTGAAGGGCTTGCATGGGTTGTGTTTTGTTGTTTTCGATCTTTTACTGATGTCGGTGTCTTAGTGCGGACATAGTTCCTCCTTGTGAAATCAAATAAACGCTTGACTGGAAACACGTTGTGCCTTTTTGGAATTAATTAATAAAAAAAAAAAATAACTCATACGTCAAATCAAATTGGCTTGAAGGTGTATTAAGAAAGATGTGCGCCTCGTGAAAAAATTGGCACCCTCATTGTCTGCAATGGATATTGAGGCTTTTACACTGTAAAGTGCTATTTTTGCATTGTAGGTACACTGTAAAAACTATCTCTTTGGGAAAAATTAAAAAAATTGAGGCAACATTTTCCAAGCAATTTTTAGTAGTAATGTGAACCTCTGCCGATTTTGAGTTGGTGAAACCTAATTAAGTGTCTTTCTCTGCACTTGAAAAAAAAGAGTACAGCCTACCAAAACATTTTACAAAATTTGAGTTCGGATAACTCAATAATACTAAATAAATTACTTTGAGAAAACTTAAAAATTTGAGTTCGGACAACTCAATAATACTAAATAAATTACTTTGAGAAAACTTAAAAATTTGAGTTCGGACAACTCAATAATACAAAAATAAAATATTACTTTGAGAAAACTTAAAAAAATTGAGGCAACATTTTCCAAGCATTTTCTAGGTGTTCTGTGAACTTTTGCCAAATTTGAGTTGGTTCAACTCACTAATACATATTTTACTGTTGGCAAAAATTGAGTACAGCCTAAAAGAAACATTAAAGAAATTGAGTAAAACAAATGTAAAAAAAAGTCAGCCTAGGATTTGATAAAATTAAAATTAGTTTTTGACTTGCATGAACCTTAACACTAACTTAACACTTTAACTCACTCCTTTCTGTTTTCATTTTAATCCTTGAAATGGTTAAAAGTGTTGACCCATCATGTATTAAACAAAACAAGAATGGAAATGGGAATTTTAAGAGCATGTCAATAGATTTATTTAATGTTAACACTGCCATTGAATGGGACATAATTTTAGAACAAATGTGTGTGTGTGTGTGTGTAATTAGTATATCACAAAGTAAGCTGCGGAGACTTAACAATGACTCAACACTATACATCAGGCTCCTAAAGACTCATTTAGCTTTGACAGAAACAGAACTGAAAGATTGTCTGAGAACTGCGAAACTAGGAAAAACATACAGCAAGATCTGAGTGTGATGCCAAGAGCTGTCTAGTCTAAAATGTCAAGCAGAAAGGAAAGTGGCTTGGTCCGGTTTCGGACTATTTGACTGCTTTGCCATGGACTTATAGTTCACAATCACTAGTTAACCAAGACATACTCATTGGCTCTGACATGGCTGCATTTCTCCTTAATATATGAAACCAAGATCTGTGTACTTTTATCGTGTGTGCGTGTGTGTGTGTGTGTGTGTGTGTGTGTGTGTGTGTGTGTGTTGTGCGTGCGTGTGTGTGAGATTAGTATGTCACAAAGTAAGCTGCTTTTGTTGACCTTACAACATGGTGTGGAGACTTAACAATGACTCAAAACATACAAAACACACTGAACAATTGTCTGAGAACTGTAAAACTAGGGAAAAGAAGAGGTCAACATGCAGCAAGATCTGAGTGTGATGCCAAGAGTTGTCTAGGCCATCAACCTGTTTTTTAGGGTAGTGAACCTTGAAGTTGGCTTGGGCGCCAGTGTGTCCAGTTTCACAAGGAGTCTTTGAAACACTTCAAAGGTTCTTCCAAGTTTCGGAGGATACTCGAGGTTCAGGGCATATGCCAGTCCTAGAAGAAGGCAGCATGCTCTGGCCACGTTGCCGACATTGGTAAGAACTGGGACACCCTCAATGATGATGCCCACTGCATCTGGCTCCCGGCACACATAGATCTTCATGCTTTCCATCTTCAGATCTTGCTGCACGCCAACCTCCTCTTTTCCCTGTACAAAACACAGACAGAACACAATAATGAGACAATGAAACGTGCATCCATTCAAGCTCTAAATAAATTGATAGTTAATGTGCAGATGGTTTTACATTTAGTGTGTAGTTTCAACATTGTTTCTAGTCCACAACAAAACATGGTGAATACACCACTTTGATTTTTTTAGCCTGATACCACCAATTATTGCACAAACAAATAACAGAGCAGTGCTCAGAAATGGGAAGATTGAGAGGAATTCTACAGCTTCAATAAAGTTTAAAAAGGGAAAAATATATTTTTTTAAATGCACCGTCATTTTATAGCAAAGAAAATCAATTTTCTATTTTGAGGTATCCTTTATTATGAAATGATTCAAGGAAGATGCCTTAATTAAAACATTAAACAAAGAGCAGCATTAAGGTTCTGTTAACTGCAAAGTACACAAAGATAATCCAATAGTCACAGAATAAAAATATGTCCTGAAAATGTGCACAATGTTAGCATGGCGGGACCAGACTGACGCAAGCTTCACATTTGTTTACAGCACATCATTCTGTACTTTCTCCAGTCTCCCTGGGGAGGAGCCTATCAAAAAATGGTTGGCCTGCGTTCAGATCTAACATGAGTTAGTAACACGGACTAATCATATTTTGATCAGCTCCTCCCCACAGAGACTGGAGAAAGACTGATGTGTGGTAAACAAATATGACGCTCGTGCGATATCAATTTGGCTCCTCAGATCAGCTCCTACGAACAGAGTTTGACGAAATTCATAACTTGTGACATGACCAGACTGATATGAGGGCGATAAACGAATGTGAAACCCGCACGATATCAGCCTGGTCTGGCCAGGCTAGAATATATCAGTCTCTTTTACCACATATACAAGAGGTACCTCGTTCAGAGAATTTCACAAAATGTAAAACTCTTTCTACTTCACTTACTTGATAGTCAGAGATGAGCTCGTTCCCACTCTCTCCCATATACTCTATGAGGCATCTCAGAATGACTTCCCTCTTCTTCACCACAGACGCACATGGGTCCTAGAGTAAATATGAAAAAAAGAAGTGTATTGTTAGCTTATGTGTTGTTAGCTCATGTGTTTACAATATAACCAGCTGAGAGAAAAAAACACAACCTGTTAACAACATAAAAAACAATTTAGGCAATATAGCTGAACAAGAAACTGTACAATAAATGAAGATGTACCAATTTGACCTCACCTGTATCAGTTCCATCAACACGTTTTTGATGCGCTGTCCGACTGCTCCTCCCTTCAGATTGAACAACTCCAGGAGCTTTGGCGTGTAGATGTCCAGTTGGGACATGAAGGTTGACTCAAGTGGAACCGCGTTGCACCTTCGGAACTCCTCATTTATCTTTAAGACAATTTGTTTTGGAGATTACTTGAGACATACTTAATTTTTACAAAATAAGTCACCAAGCAGTTTAGTACAATCCAAAACTGCTCAACTGTGTACAAATGAGTTTGTAAATTGTGACGCTACTGTTCCTGTTGTTAAAAGGATAGTTCAGTATATTTGGAGTGTGACTGTATGAGCAACTTCTGCATAACTAGTCTTTACCTGGAATGGTTCAAAGAGGGCCGGCCATCTTTCCTTGAATTCTTGAACCCGCGGGGACTTGGCAACCACTTCCTGTCTTCTCCAGCTGTATGTTTTGGCCATCATATCGTTTATGCTATTGACACTGTCCTTTCTCTTTGTGGCCTGAATTAAGTCAAGTCTTATTAACTCAAGAGTGTCCTCTGTCTCACCAGTTGGATGTGGGGGGAGAAAATTTAATTCTGCCTTCCTTGGTTTCTTGACATTTTTTGCAGCTTTTCTGTCATCCTTCGTCTTGTGTTTCAGTGAGTTTATCAGGAGTTCAGGGCTTCCCAGTGCTTTACATTTTGTAAAATCACATTTGTATGTCAGTCTTTGTTGCCACCCGTAACAACCGTTAAAAGAGCCAGGCTCCCTCAAGCAGGGATGCTTGTCGATTAGAGCTTCTGCTACTGCTGACCTCTGGGCATTATTGGGATAGGCCGTGTAGGAAAACATTGCCTCTGCCAGGTGCTCCAGAATATCATGTCTGACATTTGGTGATGTCAGTAGTGTACCATCTCTTAGATACATCTCATTGCCCTGTTTCAATGCCAGCTCAGTGTTCTTGGAGAAGGTTGGAATGCAGAACACAGTCGGCCATGGATCCTGTCTTTCTGAGGGAGAAGGACTGAGGATCAGAGTGTCTTGTGAATCCACAGAGTGTGAATCACATTGAGAGCAAACATCGGAGGTATCGGGGTCCTCTTCTTGTGGGACAATGGTTAGTGTGAGCATTGGAGGTACATTCACTACTTTGAGTGTGTCTTTATCTCTCAGGTCATATGTAGAGGTAAGGGTGAAGAAGTCACCAAAGTCATCGTCTTTGTACAAGAGACTTATGTCGGTGGTGATGGAATAAGCACTTTTGATAGCGTCAACCAACTCATTCACAGTTGAGGGTAAGCCATCCTTGAGAGTGAGTTTCCTGATTTCTTCATCCATGACGATCCGAAGTTTCACAGTTGGTTCCATGTCTGCAAGAACAACAGAAGAAGAAGATCTGAATCAGATTATACTTATCAGTGGAGGCATATATAGCGTTTCAGTGTCACCACGTGCTTTCCTGCAACAATATAGGTGGACAGAGAGAAAAAAACAATAAGTTAAATAATAAATGCTTGGGAGCAGAGATTGAGCAAGCCAGAGTTGAGTCACACACTCACAGGACATTTTTTTTTCTTTTGTAAAGTGGATATTAGCTGTTCAAAATATGTATTTTTTAACAGTCCCACTGTGTGTGCAAATCCACACCTAAAAATAAATAAACATCTATAATTGTAAAGGCTACATCTCCTACCTCTCTGCTGTAGATCAGGAACACACAGGCCATGGACTGTTCCACCAGGATGGAAAACTGTAAATCAGATTCAACCATCAATCAAACACATAGAAAGTTACCCTTAGTTTCTATTGTGATATCACACACACACACACACACACACACACACACACACACACACACACACACACACACACACACACACACACACACACACACACACACACACACAACACGAAAGTGGAGGAAACAGGTGAGTGTGTTGTTCCAATGCTGATCAGCTAAAATCACTACATTCACTTCAGGTGTGTCGGCCTACTACACCATGCACCATTCAAAGACCATGAAAACAGCAATAGCCAATAGCACATTATTAACTTGAGGTGACAGTAGTGACAATCCCAAGTCGCGGCCATTAATCACCGTGCATAAAGCAATACAATCGGCCATATATAACAACGGTTAGATAACTATGTGTATTTAGTTCACAAGTGATTCACATAAATTAAGTAGGCACATTAATACGTTAAAATCATAATACTATGGCAGCGGCTACTTGCACGCTCCGATAAATTGTAAAGACGAAAAAAGTAAAATTCCCTGCAGACGCTGACTGACTGATGTCACCACCCCTCAATGACTAATACTGGTTCTATGACCGTCAAAGCACATGAGTTACCATCCATCACTCATAGTTGCCCTCCCTTTAAAAAAAAATCATCACATAGTTTGCCAATTATATTTGAAAACGTCACATTTCGTTTACTGGTGACTAGTTTGCGTGCCTGCTGTAGGCTACCAAAACCCCCGGAACGCTCCGTTTTTTTTAATGAATAAAACCGCTTTCCTACCCGTTAACTCGGAGGAAATCACAGACATGCATGCGGAGAGAATGGGCTGCTGCATCTTAACACACCTGTTCAACATGCATAAACGCTCAATCTGTCCACTGAGCACATGACTGACACACAATATCAGCACGTAGCTCGGCAGCTAACAGCTTATCGTTACAAACAAGCAAAGACAAAAGATGTCTGCATGTTGTCTGGCGCCCCCGGTAACGCGGTAAAATGGCCGTCTTGTTACCGGGAGCACGCTTTGCAGTGGCTACACATCCGAACCAATGGCATATTTTTCCAGACTGTAAGAATAAATAAGTATTTTGTACATTGTACACTCTAACATACGGTGCTAAATTTAAGGTGCACGGTTTGAATGTTTCTAACGGACAATGGCGCCAGCTCTTTGAGCCCGACACATAGGCCTACCGTAAACTCGGCCAGGTTGGAGCAGAAGACAAACAAAAAAGGGATAGCCACTTTAGTCATGTCCGACAATATAAATGAACAAATACAAAATGTGTACACTTACTTATCTTGCTGGAGGAGCTCGGTGAAATCCGTAAACGTGTGTAGCAGTCGATGTCGCAGCCAAAGCAGAAAGCACGCTGTAGAGGTGGACTTGCCCTAGCATGCCCAAACCGGCCCAGACTGGTTCTTCCCTCGCTGCGTAAGTCGGCGTAATGACGTAGAGGTTCACATAAGCACTTTTATTAGGTTTTATGAAATCAATTTGTCATCAAGTTTAATGAAAGTAAATTTATCTTGTGAAATTATTGAGTTGTTAAAAAGTGTTGCTGTTTTTACCTTCGTGCGACTTAATTAAAACCACATAAAAAAGGAAACTAATTTAGTGGAAGAAATTTACTTTAAAAAAAGAGTAATACGGACTTCACCCTTGAAACAGTTTTTACAGTGTAGGAACACATAGGAGAAAGATAAGTGTCTCATTTATACACCAAACAAGACTAATGACATGTCAACAGCCATGTTAGCCTATATATGTGAGACTACAACTATATGCAAAGTGATGCTTTGAGCTAAACCTTTAAAATTAAAGAGTACATTTTAGAATACATACTTCATGTGCTGTATGTACCTTTTTTGGCCCAATTAGCAAGATACCTTAAGGCCCAGTAATTGTCCCAAGAGATGCATTAGTCTACATTGTACCTTTGGGGACATACATGGTCTCCAACTGTACCCTTATTTCTGACAGTGTGGCGTAGGGGTTCGCAGGACCATTACACACACAATTTAAACCTACAAAACTCAAATCCATTGTTAAACCGCCTCTACCAGGCTTTAACTGGCTATTGCTGGAACCATAAGTGGTGACAGCTTTTCTCACCCCATAATATTTGCCGCTACACTATGGCGGAAGATAAGATAAGAATAACTTTATTGTCCATCTTGGTGGAAATGTGTCATTGGCTTCTCACATACACACATAACATGTTGAACACATGTGTGACACAGTGGCACTTACAGATACACATCAAGACAAGACAGAAGACAGAACAGTGCAAATTACAGTTATAATAATCTTAATTAACACAATCAGGAAAATATTGTCACTTTTAGCCCAGAGGTTTCAGCACAACATATGGGAACATGAGTTCAAAACGCAGAGATGCCTCACCTTTTTAAAAGCAAAGCAGAACCCCATTTTTTTCTCCTTCTCCGGTTCTATTGAGGTTAATAGTGTCCAGACACAGCAGCCATTAAATTAATTAAAACAAGAAAATAGCGTGGTTCCCAGATAACAGAGATGGATGAGGCTGTAGCGGAAGATATTTACAGGTAACTTAATTACACTCGCCCAAATAAAACACATCTAGGTCACAAAGAGGGAGAATTCTAAATAGGCAATTAAGCCAGTGGTAAGAGCCTTATTAAGGGCTGAGCAAAGTACATAAAACGAGGGGAAGTAAAGTGAGTGTCAGTGCAAACGACTTTGCCTAACACTATTCATCACAGGACTAAGTGGTTGAGATGGTGTCGGCACCGGCGCTTCTAAAATTTCTAACAGCATTAATACGAAGATAGCGGATAGGGCTCTCATAGCAAGCCAGTATCAATAATGGCAACAATAACTCATCCATCTGGAAGTCATCCAAAAAAAAAAAAAAAAGGGTTAATTATGCTTCCCTCATGAATATGCCTTCCGCTTTTTATTAACAGTAGAAGAAGAAGAAGAAAAAGGAACATGGCAGGGGTGATAGTGTGGAGAGATGAAGGGAGGGAACAATGCACCAGTCTCTCACATCTTGAATTGCTTTTTTTGTTATGGAGTTCAGAGGCATATGCAACCCCGTTATGTGCTCTTGATCACAGTGACACCAGCTTTCGGCGAAAAAACCCTGAACCCTCAACCACAGCTGTTGGATGTCAAGGGAAGAGCTTGAGCGAGAGAGAGAGAGAGAGAAAAAAAGAATGAGTAATTTATTTTAGACAGCAACCTTGACCGGTTTATTGTCCCGGGACTTCATATTGTCATGTCTGATGGGCAGATTGGCTTGATCTGTTCGTTATGATTTAAATAGGTTTGCACTATAAGGTGTGAAGGGCAGAGTGAGTGAGGCTATTTTCTCGGTTTACTGCGTACGCTGGTCTTTTACTGATGATGTGTGATTATATGATGATGAGGTGACAATAAACTAAACTTAAAACTGAATGAATGGTTAGAGCTGATGAGTAGATTATTTTTTTTCAAATTCCTTGACCCCTGAGACAGGGGTTGAAAGGAAGCACAGTTGAGGATTTTTTAAATAACTAATAATTTAATATTTCCTTTTTCTATAGGCCACTTTATACCTGTATGGCATTGCATTTCAAATGACATCTGTTTTCATTCCACTACTGTACATTATGTTTGAGCTGAAATTTTATTTTTTTTTGTATTCCTTGACCCCCATACAGGGCTGGAAAGTAAGCACATTTACAAGAGTATTTAAGTCCAATTGTGATTTACTAACGCTTGCATATTATCATTTTACACTATAGGCTACTTTTATACGGCATTGCATTTCATAATAAATCTATTTATATTCCACTACATTTTACTGTTTAATCTATATGCATTAAGAGTATTAAGATTATATTTTGATGTTATGTATTGATTGTGTTGTGATGCATTTAACTTACAGTATATACTCTATCTAATATCAACCTGCCCTAGGGACTAAACATGGAAATTAGCTACTGGCTACAACATTAGCATATTTACATCCACATGCTCATCAATATGCACTGTCTGCATGTTAAATAAATACATCTGAACTATGATAAAGCTATGAAAAGGAAATTAAATGGTTCAAAATTGCTCAAATGTATACAGTTCTGACATTAAAATACTGCTTACCTGTTAATAATTTGGATGTAATCATGTATTCTGCATAGTTTAAATATGTGTAGAAACAATGGTTAGGCACATTGAAGCTTCTCTGCTGACATGTAGCGCCCAAAACACAAGACATTCTATAGTGTTTCTGTTTCAAATGTGTCAACATAAAATGTAATTCCACAACTAGCATTCACAGCAACACTCTCATCTTGTTCTGCTTATTTTCCACTTCTTCTGCACACATAAGCCCACCTGACAGAGCCTAGCTAACCTCCACACACAAAAAAAGCAAACTCTCTATCTACCCTAACGTAGTTCTTAGATGAGTACCCCCCCACCCCCCTCCACACACACCTAAATCCCCTGTTGAAATACCAAAGGTGTCTGTTGTCTAAAAGTCTCATCCCCATGGATTGGTTCCCACAAATGTTGTCCCAAGCACAGAATAAATTGGGGAGAGACACTTCCCCTTTAAATGTGAAACAGAACAGATTTTAGACACACACACACAGAATGGCTGTACTAGCTAACTGGATGGTACTAGATTCCAAATAGTATATTCGGGATAAGACATTGTACATGTTCCCTCCGTTCCAAATGACATATTTTTTCTTTTTACTATAGACCTACTACATACTAAAATATACTGGTTTCCATACTGCAAAATGCAATCCAATACAATACATCATCCTGATGGTTTTGGCATGTCTGTATTGAGGGCATACTAAATATTGTTGTGGCATACTAAATATCATTGTAGTATGGGTATGGGAACAAAGGGTGTGTGTCTTGGATTCTGTAAAAACACCCATAGCGAAGAGTTATAGTGGTACTTAATGCAATTATTGATTTTGATTTTTACCATTTTGTGCTTTTACGCTTAGAAACAATGTTAGAACATTGGCCACACTCCCTTTTCCACTTGACTCATGTCTTGACCTGCCCCATTGTACTTTACTTATGATATATTAGTTTATAACTACGACTGAAACGGCCGTTGTCTCGCTCGGAAGAACAATGATAACCGCAGAGCCGCACTATACAACTAACCTTTTGTAAAAGGTCAGCTCAAATAATGAAAGAGGTTCGACCGTGACTTAATGGAAAGGGCTATGAGGATGGTGTTGGCAAGGTGCAGGAATGCCGTCATTAACCCCTTGCCTCTGTCTATATGCTCCCGTTTTTTTACAGCACTTTCTTAGCACTTGCCAGAGATCTTGGCTCACTTCAACACACTTAGGGGGCTGAGGCTTGATTCGTCCATCCTTTCGCTCCAAGTTAAAATATCGGGGAAATGGTACAGTGCATTTATTTTTTTGGAGATCTGTGTTGTTCAATCAATGATGTATAATGTTGGTATCCAAGGTACCAGGGAAAGGTAAAACATATTGGACGGATGGAGGTTTTTGAATGCTGGTAAAAATACAGAACAAATAAGGGGATTACAACCTACAGTGGGTACGGAAAGTTTTAAATTGTCCACTCTTTGTTAATTTGCAGCCATTTGCTTGCATCATTTAAATTGATTGTTTTCCTCATCAATGTACACACAGCACCCAATTATGACAAAAAACACAGAATTGTAGACATTTTTAGCAAATTGATTAAAAAACAAAAACTGAAATATCACATGGCCATAAGTATTCTGACCCTTTGCTGTGACACTCGTATATTTAACTCAGGTGCTGTCCATTTCTTCTGATAATCCTTGAAATGGTTCTACACATTTATTAGAGTCCAGTTGTGTTTAATTAAAATTAGGACTTGATTAGGAAATTCATTGGAATGTATACTGCTGCAGTGTCATTTTCACGCATAACAAACTACAAAAAAATGGTTTTGTTTTTCACCCGTTCTTTTTCTTTTATCCTTAACAAAAAAAAAGCACTGTCTTTACATATGCAAAAACACAAGGTCATATTCCCTTGCCGGAATATGTCAGCATTATCCAAGAACACATCTGAATATCTTGGTATTATTGGCACTATGCAAAGCGCAGCCATCATTATCCACCAGCTAATTCAATTATGTTGACACGTTTCAACGACGCACTTTTGAAGGAGAATGTCATTTTAGCACTTGTTGGAAGATGTAATTGGCATTGACATAACACACAATGGGAGGTCATTCAAGAATTCAGATCAAATATTGGGCTATTATAGTTCAAAGCTATTACAGTTTATGTAACATGTAAGCCTAACCCTAGTGAGTCAATTACCAGTATGGCTGTTTAATGGTGATGCCAATAATGAAATATGGACATATCAGAGATAAACACATACTTAGCAATTGTTTTAAACCATGATTAATTGTACAGTAATGTATTGTTTTATACTACAAAGGATATAAGAGTCTAATAGGCCTTCATATTTCCACCTCCGAAGTAGGTATTTAAAGGTGCAGTGTGTAATATGACATCATCAAGAAAGTTCTACAAAGTTCTAGAAAGCAACGCTCCCTGGGTTACCCCACCCCTTTCGAATAATAACAGAAGCTACAGTGGCCTTCAAGGACAAGAACAATTCTAAATTTTAAACAATGCACCTGATGGCATTCCAACTATGACACTTTCAAGATGGCGGCACTAGTTCTTGGTCGAAAATATGCAGAAATATAGACATATGAGACCCTTTCTAAGGGAAAAAATGATAATTCAAAATTCAGCTATTATGCACTAAATTAAATGTACTTATGAATATTATAATTACTTTCTACAAAATCTGCTAGGAAATAAAACCCAAAATTCTACACACTGCAGGTTTAATGAATTTCTTTTTTATAAATTGCAAATTGTTCCTCATCATCCATGTTGTTTTAAGTGCACTTTATTACATGATTGATCTATCTTCAAGGTCGCTGACACACTTAGCAGGCATTCTTCAATTTGAAATAAACTTTTTTCAAGCATCCTACACTTCATTTATTAATGAACACTTATTCATTAGTAGTGCTTCTCGTCTCATTTATTCAAACATTATATCGGAGAATAAACCCCTTGAGATGCAGCAGCTTGTTTTCAAGGAGGTTCTCCATTAGAACCCCTCACATTTTCACAGACTGGAGGTACATTTCTGAAATCATCAGTAAAGGCTGTTTAAATGGACAGTGTATCTTTATATTGACCAGATGTTGTGATGCTGCCAACATGAAAGGTGTTTTGCATTTCCATATATTGAAATGAGATTATTTTAACCTGCAATGCTTTTTATTGTTGCACTGTTTCTTGTCTATTACACTGTTCACTTATGTTTCTTGTTTTTGTTGGCACCTTGGTCCGTACAATGTAATTCAGTTCACTGTAAAAAATTAAAATTAAACGGAAAAGAAAATTCAAATTTGAGTCGGAATTGTTGACGTGGCAAGTGGATATACCGTTGGATGCCTTTCAGACCTAATCCTTGTAAACCGATCGTCGCCAATTGGCTGACTTTGCTTATTGAGCAATCTCTTTTGACGAAGGGATCTCGAAAAGCTCTGTTGAACTATATTGTGCTGTGCTTGTGTTGCGTTCACACACAGTCCATTGAATTGATCACATTTCCAATTCTATCGTTACATCCTTATCACCACCTAATAAGTACAACCTGTACCAAACCAAGAGCTATTGCCATGGTTTAAGTATTCTAATATGGAATATCGCAGTCACATTCCAATTCTACTTTTCCTCGCTCCAGTAATTTTTTCCAGTGGAACTGAATATTCTTTTTCATGTTCTTAATCGGAATTTTCTCTCCAAAAGCACTTTTTTTTTCTTGGATATCCCATTTCACTTCCTCAATAGACAAGGGGGACGAACGAACGAACGATCCATTTTCTAGTTCAAGGGAATTCAAATAAGGGGGAAGTGTGGGGGGGGTAGAAATGAGAGCCTTATCTGATCAGAAGTGAGGGGCCTTTGAAGAGAAATGCTGACATGATCATTAAATGGCAGTGCTTCAGTAGACAGTAATATAGTACAGTACGGATACTTTTGTTCACCTATTGGTAGCATAATAGATTAGAAGACTCCGTTTGACTCCAACTTGCTTCGCCTTGCAGGTTTGTGTTACTTAAAAGCCTGTGATCAGTGTGTTCTCTGGATGGTTTTGATGGAATATTCACGCCCAGTGAATTCTTAACATGTTTCTTGACACCCTCCTTAACCCCCAATGCAGCACATGTCTTTGACCACGCTAAAAGGATTTTTCTACACCTATAATGGCAACTTTTCCATATAGTATCGGTGCTCTGCAATTCTGCTTAATGAAAAATGATTGTCAATTTAAAGTGAGGAGCGGCAGTCAAATGTATTTATTTTTTTTAAGCACTGTAACATTCTTGATTTTTTCATACAGCCTTCGTTTAATTTTATAAATCAATCAATAATAGTGTATTTTATGATTTTATGTAACGTTTAGTTGATGTAAGTGCTTCAGAAGTTGATATTTATTTTATTGAAAAAAACAATTAATGTTGAGATAATGTCTGTGTTACAAAAAGATGGTTGTACAAGAGAAATATACAGATACAAACAGACAAGGTTTAGTAAAATAATCAAGCTAATAATGCACATGTTCTACCTGTTTATCCGTACGAAAGAATACATGTTTTGGAAGAAAAAAAGACGGTGCAAAGACAAGTTTTATATGGTTTAAAATCTCATAAAGTCTCATATCCCTCAAACTCAAATTGCCAATTGTTTTGACTCGTTCACTTAATCAGAGGTTTATTTTCTAATCCCACAGTGTCTCACTAACAACTTCCCAGAATGCTTTGCAGTGTTTGCCTGCGCACATCTCTCCGCGTCACATCTCCTCCGTGTGCGTCTCTCTAGCCAAATGTCACATCCAGTTAAATGGATAAAGCTGCCAATCTGCTGCTATACACTGGCCACCGGCGCAGTTTATTTCAATCAGAGCCAATAGACAACCAGTGGCTTGCAACAGAAGAACCAGAGTTAATTAGAAATACAGTCCAAAGCCCAAAGGTATAAAGAAAAAAATATATAACAAAAAAAACAACAAGTCATTTGAATGGAGATGAAAAATATGTATTATACAGGTAAGCCCTGCGGTATTTCTTAGTACAGAAGAGCAACAAACAAGCCCACACACACACACACACACACACACACACACACACACACACTGTCTCACCACAGCCGTCACCTCTATCTACTGATAATGAAGTGAGAAAATAAGTTTATCAGCTCAAATAAAGCACAAATTACTCCAATAAAAAAAGCTAGTAAGAAGACCATACGCGGGCCGGGCTGGGCGGGAGGTAGCCGCAGCAGCAGTATATCTTCTTCCCATGGTCTGGCTGTCTCTCTCGGAGCAGATCTGAAATACAATGTGGGGAGATGATCGAGTCTTAGTGTCAATACATCACCCCCAACCCCAGAAAATTCCTCCTCTCTGCTTGGCCTACTTTAATCTCTGGCCCTCTATTGAAAGAATGAACACTCTCTCCTCTGTCCCATTGACAACGTAAAATGGGTTTCGCCAGCTTGATTGACAACTTTGTCCAGCTGACAAAAAATGTAATGCAGTGGAGGACAAAAAAAATCATCAGGAATTCTTGTGGAGCCAATCTGGTGCCTCCGATTACATTTTCTCTGCCCGTCTTTCTCCTTTATTGTATCAGATGGGTCTTTTGAAGTATTGAAGTAGAGTGTTTCATTGTGTGCTGTGCTGTGTGTGTGTGTGTGTATGTGTGTGTGTGTGTGCTTCTCTCTCTCTCTCTCTCTTCCTGTGTGACTGAGTGTGTGTCTTTGCCTGTGTGCCTGTGTGTGTGTCTCTTTGTGTGTGTGTGTGTGTGTGTGGTGCCTCTTTGTGGTGTGTGTGTGCTGTGTGTGTGTGTGATGTGTGTGTGTGTGTGTGTGTGTGTGTGAGCCTGCAGAGGTTGCATAAATATTTGGGGTCTGTGTTTGAGAGGTAAAAAGATTCCACAAAGCTCCCAACAAGAAAGTCATTAGCATTACATTACACTGACATTGTTGGCTCTGGGCTCAGACTGTCATCTGGAGTGACTTGGAGTGACAAACAGAATTTTTTTATTTATTTTTCTCCCAGAGACTGAAATAACATTTTAAACAAACCAGCGCTGACTGTGCAAGAGGTACAAAACCGTTCGGATAATATCTGTGTGAGTTGGATTTATTTATTTTGTGCGTTGCAGCAATTGAATTATTCAGCAAGCTAAACAAGAGACTGCACTTGTACTGATGTGAACCCATCGTGGCTAAATGCAAATGTCAGGATCAAGTATCAACCACACACACACACAACACAACCAGCCACACTTGACAATTTGCTTCCTTATGAGAATGATACATAGGATGTGTTCGAAAATCCATACTAACTTTCCTACTCATACTAATGTTGACAGTCAATTTCAAGTATGTTGTGGTTGTGTATGTGAGTTTTTTGTATAGTCGAGAAATGCACAGATGAGTACTTACTTACGGAATGATTTTGTGTATGGATCGATAGGTTTCTTTTCATACTCAACCGCCCCAAAATGCATTGCGTTTATGAGTTTTTTTTTTATTCGTCATTGCTTCTTCAGTGTAAACAGTCCGACGAACCTCGCATACACAATCAATCGTTAAGTATGTAGTAAATACATGTTGAGCATGTTGGTAGGCCGTTTGAACACAGCCATTGTTTCAGTTCTCAACAGGTTTGGTTCTCTTGCATACGTATTGTTAATTTGGTCTCAAGCTAACCAAAATGCAGCGGCACATAAGCCACGTGAAAAGCTCATTTTCAGTCATTGGACAGATTTTGTCTAGGGGCGGGATAAATAGTGTAGTTCCCTAAACTTGCTCTTACAATTGGACAGTATTTCCATTCTGGGAAAAACTACAGAAAGAAACTACAGGAAGTAGATGATTGGATTGTTTGAGTTGTATGTATAAAAAATGACTGCGAGGCGTGGTGTTGAGTAAATATGGTTATTTAGTTATCCAATCATATATGATACACAATTTTACCTGCATCTAAGAAATATCTCTATGAAAATTAAAGACAATAGTCACACAAAAACACATGTAAAATGGCAGTGCTTGATACTTGACCGATTCACAGTGTTCCTAGATTTCACACGGTGGATGGAGTATATATATTGCCCGTGATCATGTTGCCAGTTTCAAATTAAATAGCCGCCCCTTTTCTTATCTCTATCTCTCTCTCTCTCTCTCTCCTTGTCTTTCCTTGTCGGCTGTGACCTTGAATGTTTTGCCCATTAAAAGTACCGGCGCTGTGACAAGTATCCGTGGCAGCCTTAGGGGAGCTGATGCACCACAAGATAATGAATCAATTGTTGCCTTTATCCACGATCCAAAGCTATGATAACTGCAGACTCGAGCCTCGTCCGCCTGAGAAACTCTTAAACACTCCAGGGAGAGAGACTGTGGGCGGGTAAAAGTGATGCAGAAAGAAGAGGTCACTTGTCTAGTTTGCCTCTGCGTGCGCAACACAGTATGGGATAGGAACTACTCTTTTTTGGGCATTTTTGCTCTATTAGACAGATTGAAGAGACAGAGTTGAAATGGGGCAAAGATGAAAATGACATGCAGACTACTTTTGAGTGTGTGCTGCATAGTGTTCGAGTTTCCGAGATAGTTAAAATAATTTGTGAGCTACTGTAGATGTATTGTTTTAAACTACTTTTTTGTGATATTCAAATGCGGAGTACTTGATTTGATTGTAATCTGAAACTATGTTTAGTGTTCGCAAAAGTCCACACACACACACACACCTACAGCTAACACACACACACACACACACACACACACACACACACACACACACACCTACACACACACACACACATCACCCTTAATACCTTTGACAGCTTTTGACAGCTCGGAACAACGGCCCCACTGACACATCAGCTCTATGGGAGGAGAAACAACAACATTGCAATCAACACCTGTCAACCCAGAATAACTGTCACTGAAAAAAGAACTGGAAACTATTGTGTTATGTGGCTGAATCAGGGACTTGTAGCTTTGAAATCACCTTGATTAGCACCGCGGCCATCTGTCACACTGGCAGGCACTCGTGGTTTTCAGGTGAAAGACTAAAAAAAAACTCAGTAGACATGATGAGGTGGTGGCATGACATAGTGGGGATAGTGTGCCCACTGCTGGCTGTGCAAAGCTCCTGTGTGTGTTGTGTGTGTGTGTGTGTGTGTGTGTGTGTGTGTGTGTGTGTGTGTGTGTGTGTGTGTGTGTGTGTGTGTGTGTGTGTGTGTGTGTGTGTGTGTGATGTGTCGTGCGTGTGTCTGTAAACATTCTCTTCATGTCCCTCAAAAAGTTGAATATCTAAACTAACTATTCGAGAATGTATGTAACATCCGGTATATACCATTCTTACTTCTAACATGAATGAGAACAGTTGTAGCTTATACAGTAACTGGTCATTGGCTGCATGGACAATTACATTTTGATTTGCGATGGTTTACTGCGCGAGTAGACAGATGTCACACGATTACAACTGCCTGGGTTCAGCTGGCCAGGTTTTTTATTCGGCGCCGTTGTGAACGCGACCATAACTCCATAACGACAGCTTTATTGGGGCTAGTATGACCCAGTTGTACTGAAGGGAAGGCCATCAAAGCTGCACACATCCATTGAAAGCCATGCATCTTGATTTCTCTCTATTATAACTGTGTAATGTAAAGTCACTGCTCCCACATATGGGTCTCTACAGTAACCAAGTAATGGCGTATGGACATTTAAAAAAGGGCAGAGCAGCTAAAGACATGGGCTGTTAATCAGAGGGGGGTGGGGGGGGGGGGGTTAGGGGTTCTGGTGTAACATAATTTTTGTTAATACCACAATATGCAAATGAAACATAGAAAGAAGCAAAAACTTCTGAGCTCTTCTAATAACTTTTTTTTTAGTACATTTAATCTCTTTCCCCTATACCCGTTAAATTGGGAGTGTGTGTGGAGTGTGTGTGTGTGTGTGTGTGTGTGTGTGTGTGGATGCGTTTAGGGCTTAAAAACACTTTTTAGTGCCTCTATAATTAATGGTATCTGGTCAGTTCAAAGTTGTTTCTCTGTTAATAACACAGGTTTCATGCTTTAATATCTCAGAAAACAAGTACCACTGATTACAAGGAAAATCATTGATACAAATAAAGCCTTTCTCCTACTTAAATAATTATTTCGGCATAACAAGAAGACACCCCACAACCAACCTTAATCAGTCAAAATGAGTGGGTAGCACATCAACGTATATGGTTATGATCAGGTGCCATAGATATATACACATAGATAACACATTTCCCACTGCTTCACATACAGTACACTCAGTTATTCTGTATTAAAGGCTCATCTCTTTTTATTTTCTTTAGAACCTCACCACAGAGTAAAGGTCATCACATCTTACTAATATGTTCAATCCAAATCACAGCTTACTATCCAAACACAGAAGGCATTCAGTTTGAACCATGACATGTCAGTTCTACAGAGCTGTTAGTGTTAGCCGTCCATATACAACTGATGCTTTGCTGTGTGTTTGTGAGGTCACGGTCATCAATTCATAATTCATAAAAATAATGTGTGTATTCCCTGTTTGGTGTAAATAATTCATATTTCAAACTGGCAGAGACATCCAAATGTTGATGTATCTATTCATGCCATTTACTAACATGAAAAATCAACAGCTATTTTGCACGTTTGTGTGTATATGTGTGAGTCCCTTTAATATATCAAGTTAAGTTCAATTCATAATAATAATATATAGTGGATTGTTATCGTTATGAAAACCTCATAGATCATGAAAATACATCTAGTCATTGTGTGGGGGATTTTTTTTTATCATCCTCTTTCCGCTCGATTAAAATGAACCATATGTTAATCCATATACTGTATATTATGTAATATAATATAACATGTGCAAAGTATGATGCACCACATGCTAATGACGGCATTTATGATTTAAAATGTCCAATGGAAATGTGAAGTAAGTAAATCCATACAGTAAGACTCATCTTTGAATAAATCTTACTCTTAGTGCACTGCGTTAAGACAGCTTGGTACATGTTTCTAGCTGTAGATGGATTTTGAGTGTATGTGTGTGTGTGTGTGTGTGTGTGTGTGTGTGTGTGTGTGTGTGTGTGTGTGTGTGTGTGGCGTGTGTGCATGATTTATTTGTGCTTCTCTTTTTCAAGTGAATTTTCACAAGACAACCCTACAGCCATGCTCATGGCTCTATGGGGCTTTACTTGGGCACAGTGGTGCTTCAACTTTATTGCAAATGATAACAGTGTAATGTTCTCCCAATAGCAACGATAGCATGCTGCTGTTATCCAAGCTCACCATATTAAAGGTGGAGTCAGCGATTCTGGAGAACGCTTGTCATCAAAATCACTCTTGTCGAAATCAGTGAATATCTCCTCACGATGAAAAAAAAAACAGTGTTAACACACAACCTAGTATGTTGCTAGCTATGGTGGCCCTCCTTTGTTTAAATGATATATCGTTTCATACCAGTTTACAGAGCCTATAGGCCCATATTTGTTTTCAGCACACACACTCAGTACAGACAGGTAGCAGAAACTCAAAGTTAAAATATTGGTGCTTGATGAAAAATTAGGGATCACCAAATGTACTGCAGTTCTTTCTTAAGAGGATACCACACACACACACACACACACCACACACACACACACACACACACACACACACACACACACACACACACACACACCACACACTACACACACAAGGACATGAAGGGGACTTAAACAAGTCTCATGTTAATCCGTCCAATAATTGTAGAGACATTTTACTCAACCACACAATGTCAACGTGCTGGCCTTTATAAATAAAGTCAAAGGATCCATTCATTTCTTGTCTGGGAACGACAGATGTCTGGAGTGACATTTCGTGGCATATATACATTCAATAGTAGATATACAGGCTGAAATGTAAACCTCATAACGGCCACCAGAGCAAATGCCAGGGATTATGAGAGGCATTTATAAGGATCATCTGGGCACCATGGACCCACACACTCTCTCACCACCACACAACACACACCACCACACACACACACACACACACACACACACACACAACACACACACACACACACCACACAATGGATATCTGAACCAAAGTCTATGACAAACCGTTCAATAGTTCTGGAGATATTTTAGGATCAGTAGACTGTACTGATTCACAGATGGACAGATCAACATACATATCCATATCCATCCGTAGAGCCAAAATGGCCTCTGTGGCATAACAGCAACAACGTGACTCACAAAATGTAACGTCTGTCCGTATCAAACAAAACTGTTGCTTCTATGGAGTCAGTAACACACACCGCGACTGTACACGCAGACACCACACAACCACACACAGACACACACACACACACACACACACACACACACCACACACACACACACGTTCACATTAATTCCTTCATTAAAAACACTGCATATTGGTTGCAAGTAATCAATATGTGTTGGTACAACCTTTTACTAATGTAGGTTGTCAAACATAAAATTAAAATTGAAGCAATGCGTGCATTTCAAATATGAGTATAACTCACTTAGGTATGCACTATGCACACTCCCACCTAATCCCCGTGTTGTTCACAATTGATTGACTTAACTTGATGGATTTCTTCTGGAAAATTCTCTCATTTCAGACAATTTACAACAATAACCATATGTTTTATACACAGACTTGAGCAGCGCAATTGGTATTCACCTCATAGCATTCATAATGTCACCATTGATATCCCTAATATCCCTCACATGTTGAGTGTGTATAGGCGTTACACAAAACATTAAAACAAATTCACCAATCAGAATGTAAAGCAAGACTGTTTAGCAGTGCAGGCTATGCGTTAGCAACAGTAGGTGTGGTTAAATCAGTAATGCTGCTAGTTTAATGATGAGGCTTCGCACCACCAGGCTGTCTGTATTAAATACTGCATGTGTGGTAGGAAGCAGAGAGAGTGGATGGGAATGTATAAAGATGATGGTAAATTAAAGTGTATTAAACCAGACATGTGAGAGCTGCTATACAGCACGGACAGGTCACACACACACACACACACACACACACACACACACACACACACACACCACCCACCACACAACAACACACAACACACGCACACAACGCACACAAACACAAACACAAGTGTTTCAAGTGATTAATTGGGCAAAGCTGTATGAGTGTTGAGGATATGTGCTCACAAAATATTTGATTTTTTTTTTTATATTTAAATATTAATTCTGCAGAGCAGTGGTAAGATGTTTTCTCTCTACACAATGTCAGACACATTATGTCTCTAGACCAAAATTCAGTCAAGGGTAAAAACTACAAATTGTGTTAGCTAATTCGCTGTGTACCTGTCATTTTGTGTTACATATCAAATTGCAGTTATTTTCCACTGTTGGTACAACATGCTACTTGCAATTTGTTCATGTGAATGGTGACATTATACTTTGATGCACTGGATTTTTCTCAAAGTGATTACTTTACAGATACTGATGTTTAAAAAAGTACTTTGCAATTCAAATCCATAAATAGATACACTGAAACAAAATGAAGACTATATTATTTTGAACTTGGGGCAGTATTGTCAAATATATTACTTTGTGCCGGTTGCCAAAAGGAAAAAATCAGGGGGTCACTAGAGTCATTATAGTATTCATTATCGGGCATTGTGGGTAGATGAACCACATTTACATTTTTCATGGCAACCCATCGAATAGTTGTCAAGAAATTCTACTTTAAAAAATCAAATAAAATGTTGAAATTGCTTCGTGGCGCTAAAGGAAAGGTCAGGAGATCAACATAGCCATTAGAATTCATCCTCTTGAGAACATTGACGTCCAATTTGTGTCTAAAAATGTGCAAAATTGGAGCTAATCAATAGCTGCAGATGTTGAGATTTTTCTCAAGGCTATAACAATACTTGTTGGCAATATAGAAAGAAAAAGTCAGGGGACCATTAAAGTCAGAATAATGTAAAATCTCTTGAATGTCTTGGAGTCAAATGCATAATGTTTTGCAAGAGGGGATTCAGACGAAAAATAATAGTTTTGCAAATCCATGCAGTTCAGATGTGTCTGGTTACCTTTTTTTTACTTTGTAACTATGAACTTTTTACTTTGCCAATTGATCCATTGTTAATATAATCTAAGAAAAAAAATAGAAGAGGGCTTAAAGCTAGGGTGGGTAACTTTTTCACTGTAATATTTGGCAAACATGTCATATAAGCCATTCAGCTATATGTAGTGAAGTGGTCTGAGAATATCTACTCATCACTTTGCTCTCCCCTGCCTCTGTGTGCCGCCCTCAAAAATTGCCACCGCTCATGTACACTTTGACCAATCAGAGCGAGGCTCGAATTCTCTGTTCTTATTGGCTGTTGTGACTGTCCATTCACTTTGGCACCGACTGTGTTGGTGTGTAGAGCGTGTCAGGGAGGACCAAGGGGAGGGACCAAGAGAACACAAGTGAAGTGGTTGAGGTATTTGGATTCAAATCTCTATCCCAACTGACTATTTTCTCCCAAACATATACCCCAGCTTTTAGCTTCACTAAGTAGCTTCATGTCCTTGTACTTCATGAAATTATTATCTAATTAAGTTAAAAAAAAAAACCTTGGCAGATAATTTGAATGCTCTGCCGATTGCACATCAACATTTCCACCATGTTTGTTTCTAGTGTCATAATCAGAGAGCAGATGAAGCCGGAAGGTGCTATGAACTCAGCATGACTTTTTCTCACCATTGTGTACGAAAAAAAAGCAACCATAATTATTTGACACGTTCAGGTAGATCTAATTAATGTCATTGGAGGATTTCAAAGCTAAGAAAGAAAAAAAAAACCCTCCCTCACCTCACTTTCATACGGGGGCAGGTGTCATCTAGCCTACATCTGCATGCCATTCTGAGAAGAACCCCCGCGAGATAATACCTTCACTATGGTGTTCAATTTGTATTTCTAATTTTATACCGTTTGCAGAAGTACACAGCAGCACCTTTATCTATGGGGATTTATGAAATATGAAATGAGAAATTGCTCGTGTCAATTTGCCCTGATCTAATGTGTTTGAATGCGAAGGTGGTTGTAACACTTTGCCAGTGCGACGTCATACAATCAAGACATGTATTGGAAGCGATGCTAATGTCTGGGAGCAAAACAGCAATGCAATCAACTACTCACTTGTCAACTCATTCAATGGTATCAGAAGGCACACACACACACATGCACGCACACACACACACACACACACACACACACACACACACACACACACTCACTCAATCATCACATCACATCTCGCCACGAAAACACAACACACACACACACAGCATCATCATCACTACTCACTCACACATCAACCACACACACACACACACACACCACCACACACACACACACAACACACACACACACACACACACACACACACACACACACACACGTCACAACCAACAAACAAACACTTGGATGTTGTTCATCACCTGTAGTATTGCGTGTGTGTGCGTGCGTACATCTTTTTTTTTTCTGTATGCCCGTTGCTAAGCTGTATGCTCAACTGGCAGCAGGTGCAGCGTAAAGACCTAATCACATTTGCGGCTCATTACCCGGTGACTGTGTGCACATATTTGCCTCTCTGTGTCCTTATTAATCAAGCGCAGACACACACCCCTAAGTGCTCCTCTCCACTTTTCCACATGACTTGCTACACGGGCAACAGTCGGGAGCAACAACAACCCTGATGAGACCACCTGCTGCTGGCATGGTCGGCATTGGCATTTTTTATTATTTTTTTCAACACCTGCAAAATGCACACGCTTCAAATGCTCCTAATTTATCACTTGACCTCTAACCACAGTGCCAATTGGAAGAGCATGGGGTTTTTCAGACCACTCGAATGTAGGATTTGTATTTATTTTTTTCCCTACACGGTCTGCTTTTTCCGCTCATTTGGAGGCATTTCTTGTTTCCATTTGTTGTAAGCCAGGGTTTTGTGTGTGTGTGTGTGTGTGTGTGTGTGTGTGTGTGTGTGTGTGTGTGTGTGTGTGTGTGTGTGTGTGTTGTGGTGTGTGTGTGTGTGTGTGTGTGTGTGTGTTTTTAGTGATACAGTCATGTTTATTTTTTTATTTTTTTGTTATTTAGGCCAAGAAACTTAGCAAATGAATCAAGTAAAGAAAAAAGGAATGGCCAAATTATTTTTGGTTTTGTCATTTTTCATTTTAAAAGCTTTTTTATTATGACATTAATAGCCAGTATGTTCTCTAGCTGACTTTGTCTTGTCTAGTACTGTTGGTCAGATGGAAAATATATTCAAAGACTTCACCAGGCTTCCCAAAACTGTGATGGACACTTTTCACCATTTCTAAAATATTACAGACCCAGCTATTAATAAATTAATAGTTATATGATTAGACATATAATTGAATTAAAAAACCCTAATTTCACGAATATATTTTAGAAAAAAAAATGTTTAATACGTTGGCCTTTGTGATATATGTTAAGTAGTAAGCTCTGCTATATATTTCCCTCTGTTTTTACTGTATATAAATTATATTTCATGAATTAATCAGGGATGTCAGATCTACTGATATCAATGGTCTCAATAGAAGCGAATAGAGACTTAAAAATGCATGAAGATTAAATTAGTCATCAAAAGCTGTTTGACTTCCAGGAGTCTAATTTGAATGTATTTTTAATGCCTTTGACATGGGTAAGGCCTCACCATGACATTTGGAGCTGTTGGCCTTTTGAATAACACGTGTAACTGCACTATTATATACATGTTGAACGGACATTTGAGGTGAGACACTGAAGGTGAATAGGGTGACCATTTTAACTGATAGATATCATCATGGAACTTAATTAGCCAGTTGATTACTTTTAAAAAACAATTAAAACAATTATTATTATTAAATTAGTTTGTATTGAGGAGTTTTTTTTCAGAAATGTTTGAATACATAGAACCTTTGCAAAATCTAGATATTAATGCAACCATTTGAAAAGTATAACAAATATAGATGTTGGATAAGGCCAAGATGAAAGTTAAACTCTTGATTTGATTGTGCATGCATCCGTTAGTCATGTTATTAATCAATACAACGTAGATGTCTTGAAAATGCATTGTTGGCACGTTTTAAAGAACAACATGTGCCATAAATCAGCCAATTAACAATGTATGACAACATTCTTCACACCTAAATGGACATTGTGGACCATTCCATTACACTTCTACTATGACAGAAGACATGTTATTGATGCAAAATAGCCAAACAACTCAAAATTGCATGAAAAAAAACTATTGCCTTAACAAAAATGGAAGGAGGCAAGATGCTATTCAAACAGTTTGAAGTGGTGTTTGGTGTGGTGGTTGCTATGTGTCTTTTTAAGTGAGAATTCTTCAATATGTTCTTAAGATAGGACATTCTTTGATGTTCTATGAGTGTGTGTGTGTGTGTGTGTGTGTGTGTGTGTGTGTGTGTGTGTGTGTGTGTGTGTGTGTGTGTTTGAAGTGATGGGAAAACCCATGCTTTCAGCTATAGCATTTCCTCTGAATTCATTCTATTGCCACAACATTATCCAGTGCAATTACAACCGGCGCGGTAACAGTTATTAAGCATCGCAATTCCGGTTGTCACGGCGAACAGACATCAAAACTGGAAAAAAAATGTCCCCCGTGATTCCTATCCTAACTATGTATATATACACAGAGATGAAAAGGAAAGGCATTACAACAGCAGGCTGCAGACAATGCCATACCTCTTGAGTATTGAGGGAAAAAAGGAACAGATAAAAATAGGTCTTGAGGCTGTAATACATTATGATAAATTTGGACCCAACATCTTTTTTCCTTGATGTACTGTCTTGTTTTGCAGGAGGTATAGTAGGCACAGTGCGGGGAGGTCCCATTTGGGGGTTTCGTTTTTTTTTTTTTTTTGCATTGTTCCTCTTGTGTTATCTCCCGGTACATGTGTCCCCCCATCACCACCCAAAGGACTTTGGTTCCCTTTTCAGAACGGCCCAAGAGACGAACACACACACACACACACACACACACACACACACACACACACACACACACACACACACTGTCTGAAATAACTGTAACTGGGACACTGAGCCATCTCATATCCCTAATAATGAAAGGTAGGAACAAAACAATGGAATAATGGGCTTAATTCCCTGAGATGAATATGTAATTGTATTTACATTGTATGCTTGGTGTCCTAAACCATTGAGACCATAACACAAAGAGGTCTCCCAGTCTCTCTAGAGAGTTCTTTGTCCAAATGTTTTGTCCTTTTTTCTTACTGATTTTTCTAGCTCAAACAATGTCCAAGGTACAAAGCAATACATCCTGTAATATTGGCCCAATATGCCGCAGTAGGTCCGTCATTAAAACATCAGGATATTAATCAGTCTTCTCGAGTTTGATGGAAGCAGTTGTTAATGGTGAAAGCTCTTAAATCTTTGCAAGTGTTTTTTTACCGAACAGCAGTCAAGAGGGAGTGCGGGTTCATGGCGGTTAAGGGCTTCATAACGCTGTAGCTGTCAATATTGCTTCAGTAGATATGATATGTGGTTCCAAGGGAAAATGGTTCAATGTGTGTTATCCAGGGATATTTCTGCTGGGAAAAACGTGTTGATGTTGGTGTTTTTATGCCTCCACGCCAGGGATATTCTAACTTTGCACACATGTCCACTTGAATTAAAAGGGTGGAATGATTAGATTTGGGAAGTCAAGGCAAGGCAAGGCAAAGCAAGTTTATTTATATCGCACAATTCAAACACAAGGCCATTCAAAGTGCTTTACAGGAGCAAGATTAAAATACATAAAACACATTAGAAGACATTTAAAAGCAAGGGCAAGGGCAGCTATGACCACTGTGACCTTGAGATATTGAACGTAATATCTCAAGAACGCTTTGAGGGGTTTCTGTCAAATTTGGCACAAACTTTGGGGTGATCTGGTGGCGTAGGAGATAGAGCGCGTACCATGGTGGCTCAGGCCTTTGTTGCAGTGGGCGCGGGTTCAAATCCGACCCGTGGACTTTTATTGCAGGTTGTCTCCCCTCTCTCTCTCTCTGTCTCCCCAATTCAACTCTGTACTATCTAATAAAGCTTGAAAATGCCAAGAAATAATCCTTAAAATAATGTTTTGGCACAAAATCACACTTGGACTTGAGAGAAAACTGATTACATTTTGAAGGTCAAAAGTCACTGTGACTTCCAATCCGGTTCAAACACTATGTTAATGATGCATTGAGGGATGTATGTCAAATGTTGCACCAACTTGCATTTGGAATCGCAGAGTGAACTGATTCCATTTTGGTTCACCGAAGCTGACCAATCAGTGGGCTACATGTCAGTCTCTTTAACTACAGTATATAATGCCTCTTGGTTTGTTTATAATAGGCCAAGTGTGAACACAAAACTAACTCAACGTGAACCACATTTTAACAGTGTGGTTTAGCATTATTTGTATTCTGGAAAAAGGTATAAATGCATCCTTAGCAATTATCCAACCCAACAGGGATTGATAGTCTTGGGTAAACTCAGTTATCCTTGATTGTTTATTTATAAATTACATTTTTCATGACAACGGTCCAATTTAAGCAAAGGGGGGGCTATACAGTATTTTGGATTCATCAGGGGCCGTGGCTGTTTGTGTGAATTGGCACTCAGAAACCTTGGGGAGGCACTCTACTCTTCCACACCGACACCCCCTGAATCTCTATCAGGTTGCATTCGTATTCAAATTGCCAAGCGTGGTAGCCATGGACGTCGATTTGGCTAAACAAGTGGGGGGGACAAACAGGCATTCTGGAGTGCATTTTCAAAAGTGGGGGGGACAATGAGGAAACATCTTTTTTTTCTCTTTAGTGCAGGTAATGAACGGTTCTGAAAGACGGCATACCCGCTCACTAATGAATAAAATGTATACAAAACACTGATGTCTGACACATTTGATGAAAAAAGCATTTTCAAAAAGCAGCGGACATATGAGCCACTAGCAGCTCCCCGTAGCCCAACCAAACATGACGTAAACAAAAGGAGCTTGGGAAGGTAGTTCCGACTGAGCAATCTGATTGGTCGAAGGCATTTTGACCGTGCTCAAATCGAGCCGAAGCACGGCTGGACTGTCGCACAACAATATTACTCCGCCTCGGTCTCCATGGCAACCTAGCTAGTAGCATAGCCATGATCAGCTTCAATTACTTCTTGATAAACAACATCGTCAGTATCCATGTGCCGCGACACAAGCTGCTGTTAGTGTCCGCTACATTTACAGTCATTAGTGGGCATAGAGGATGGTAATCCCTACAGTTTACACTTCACAACGGGACACTTAAAGCCACTCGCCGTTGTCTCCAGTGACGTGCGGTGAGGTCAGTGAGTGGGTAGGCACTGAGTTCTGAAAGCCAGATTTCTCTAAACCTATATATTGTTAAATCAAAAACAATAAACAACAAACAGGCACGCACGGCCGATTTCAAATAAATTCCTCCCTTTCTTTCTTTCTCTCTCTCTCTCACTCACACACACACACACACACACAGACGGGACGTAGCCTATATGAAATGTCACGACGGTGACTTCAGGTTTGCCCGTAGCCTACTGTAGTTTGGTCTAAATGATTAAACATCGCATCCATCGACTTAACGGACCCGTCCCTCACACCGAGGGCCGAAAAAACGTAAGGCAACAAGTCAAACTTTCCCCGATTCAAACTACCGTACTACTTCTATTCAACTTAAAAATAAAAGACAGCATTCATCATTATGTAGGACTACAGCATAACTGATGGCAACTCCACTCCATAAACTTTATCTTAATAGATAAAGTACCAGTAGTGTATGCCCCATGGACCTGTCCAGCATCAGAATGTAACCATTTATCCACATTGCACAGTTTAGGTTTGTCCGTCAGTAACAATGAAAACACAACTGCTCAATTGAATATAAAATGCAGAATGGATTGCACTCGGTATCAATTCATCCAACTTTATTATTAAATAAACCCCAAAAAAGTTTCTGACTCACCAATCTCACTCCCTGGCTGTAGAAATAAGCAAGACGACAGTAATCCAGTGACAGTCTGACTGACAGCACAGCTAGCTAGCATCCTTCAGTTCATGTAGGCTACCTGTCCGTTTGAAATGCTCGAACATTGTTTGTCCCTGTTGCTGCTGTACACCGTCCAAGGCTGGCGCAGGCCTTTCTCTTGCTATTCATTCTGTTCCTTTTAAAATTATAATCCAATTTGTTAAAATTCCTCCAGTCTGAAATATCTGCGGGCACGGACAGGGCAGCTGCAATGTTGACTTAAAAATCCGCGGGGGTAACGCGACGTGAATGAGCATCAACGTAATGACGTTGGCCTAAGCTGCGTAAATGTCTAGTAATATCTCGATTTTAATTGGTCCATGAATGATATGTAACGTAAATGCTTATGTGGCATACCATTTACGTAAAAAAGGCACAAAGAATTATGCTTATTTGCGTACATGTTAAATAATACAGAATCAAGTGCGCATGCGCGAAAACTTTTTTCTTGCCGTCCACAATGAATAGGCGCAACGGCACTGATTCTTTGCCATACACAATGAATGGGAAACAGCAAAGGCACAATATTTTTTTGGCGTAACTTACTAACTGCCACGTTTCTAATCAAAACGTCTACACTTTTTTAAAGTAATCGCGGAGAGAGAGAGAGAGAGAGAGAGAGAGAGAGAGAGAGAGAGAGAGAGAGAGAGAGAGAGAGAGAGAGAGAGAGAGAGAGACCTTGACGCTGTGTTTTAATACGGCTGGACGCACTCCATGTCCGGCTTAAAAAGTGGGGGGGACAAAATGAGTCTTGACGAAAAGTGGGGGGTACATGTACCCCCCATACCCCCCGTAATCGACGTCTATGGTGGTAGCTCATAAACATAGCATTAGATTATGGAAATGAGGGGTCTGCATCTATTCCCGTTTTAATTCCTTTTGGGAGACATTTAATTTTAAACAAATAAATAAATAATTTGCGGTGCGGCATCAGGTGTTTACGAAGGGTATTGTGTTAAATTTAGACCGGGCAAAACTGAATAATAATCACACCGTTTGACTATGCACATTCAATCACCCATCACTGAACACTTCATTAGGGCCTTTAATGGCATTTTAAATATGTAGGACACTTGACTTAAGACAGATGTCAGGGGAATTTGCTGCTTGTCATTCAGAGGACTGTGGATATGTTTTTTGTCCAATAAACTTTCCATAATCTGCAGGTAAACCGTGACTGCTTTTAAGGTGAGGCAATGCAGGCACACGTGTAGTTTTTTCAAGCATTGGTCCATTTGGAGATTTTTTTGGCTGTTTTGCTACCATAATATGTATTCCTACAACAACTTTTACTAGTATAAATTAAGGATCTAAAATAACAATACAGGTGTTCATCTCAAAATTAGTCATTTGAAATACTCCAACCATAAATCTCAACTTTTAAAGCCTTTACATGAGCATTCTTAGCACTATTCTGAAGGTTTTTACAAACAGATGTGTTCATTATGTGGTAATAGTCTGATTTATGATACATTTTCTTCTTATAAACATGCTGAAAATGCATTGTTAAGACCTGTACATAGTAACATTGTTATTTAAACAGTTTATGTTGTATTTGTATGAAGAGCATTTATTCAATATAGCCATCAAACTATTTTCTTTCCCCATAGAAAAAAATCCAAAAACGGCCTGAAACCAAAGCCATATTTGTCTATCCATTATTTACCACTGTTCATATCTGTTGTTTTGTCTGGGGGAAAAATCTGTGAAATAATACATGTGTCTGGGAGTCTGATGCTTGTACATTATGTTTCTTGTTGCACAAGCATAGGTCATAGGTGCCCTGTACATAACCCCCGTTATACCACCGGGATACTTTAATGTTGCCATTGGTAGAAAATGGTTCACAGCTTGGGGGGGTTGAGGTCAGCACTCCTGTGCAGTAGGATACACGTTACTATCCATGTAAGTAATGTTGTTCTATTTTTAACATCACAAGCACCCCCTACACACACACACACTCTCTCTCTCACACACACACACACACACACACACACACACACACACACACACACACACACACACACACACAAACACACACACACACAACTGATTTATTTTAAAGGTGGAGTCAGTCAATTCTGGAGAAAACTTGTTGTCATAATCACTTTTTCGTTTGTAGCAGTGAATATCTCCTCACGATCCGCTACCTGCTCGTACTGTGTGCTGAAAGAAAAAAGTGTTAATACACAGCCAAGGATCTGTAAACTGCTATGTAAACAAAGTGGGCCGCTTACAGAGCCTAGGCTGTGTTTATACACTGGAATTTTGTTTTAGCTCACACAGTATTGGATCCTGATGAGGTATTCACTGATTTTGGCCTACGTGCTAGGAACAGTAGTCTAACATTATGCTGCCTAATATCACATTAATCTATGAACTTTTTCAATGAATAAGATTCATAACATACCATATAAATACAATGTTTGAGCATTGGTGGGCTACATCTGCAAATGTTCTGTTTTATTATCGTCAATCTCTAAAGATGTATTTTTCCCAAGTGCAATCAAAAGCAAATGACCCGATGTAATTAAAATAAGAAAAAAAATCCTATTTATATGCCACATTAGTATCGAGGCACAGTTTCTCAAAACATGCAATTATCATGTGTTACACTCAAATCCGTTAATTTGCGTCTTGAAGCCAATTTTCATCCCATCATATAATTATGCTAATGCTGTGATGGAAAATGATCCATTGTAAGATGAACTATTTAAAGACGTTCAGGGACGTGGGATGGAGGCAGCTGCCACAAGATACACACTGCAAATGATGTGAAATCCTAACAGTTTTCGCTTTTAGTTTTCATGCACCAATTGTAAGAAAGGTCTGAGTACAATAGCGTCTTATAGGTAACTGAATTACAAACATTATTGTTTGTGGGTTGAGGAGATATTCACTGATTTGGACAAAGTGATTTTGACAACAAGCATACTCTAGAATCGCTTACTCCACCTCTTATTCTAAACAAGGATGAGTCATTCAAATATCATTTGGGCTCAAAAATAAGACATTCAGTAGCTTGCCTTTTCTGGCTGTGAGTGTGTGTGTGTGTGTGTGTGTGTGTGTGTGTGTGTGTGTGTGTGTGTGTGTGTGTGTGTGTGTGTGTGTGTGTGTGTGTGTGTGTGTGTGTGTGTGTGTTAAAACCACGAGACCAAAAGTCAGTAATATATTTTCAGGATTGGAATAGTGAGACATAACAACATACATTTGCACAACCTAGTCTCTGGTACATACCATCTTAGTTATAACAACCTGGCGTTGTCTTACACAAGACTAAGGTCAAAATAGTTTGGTCTTTTGTATGAAGAAGATTCACAATGTATGTCAATACAATGTTGTATAAATATGTTTCATATATTCACACAATTTGTTTCTTTTTCTTTTTAAGTGGAAAATCAACTGGATAATGGGTCCAGGTATATTTAACACCTTGGATTTCTACATGCAGGCCTATATTAGTAATTATACTACTACATGTCTCAATTAGACCTTGTTAGTCATAGCTTAAAGACTTTCACACGTTGTCAAAAGGCTGTTTCTACATTGTTGGAAAAATGGAAAAAATATGCACTATATAGCACTGTTAAAGCACTTTTAATTGCCGTGTGTCTGAAGGATGCTATATTATTAAACTAGCCTTGCCTTGCCTTACACAACATGGAAGGGATTCATGGTTGATGTGGCCTTACATAGGGACTAGAGACAATGGAAGGTGGCCCATATATTATGTGTCACACTTGTTGAGAACGATGACATAACCTTCACCTGTTGCAATGTCTTGTATAAAATTACATTTTTTTGCTACGTGTGTTATGCTAGCATGTTCAATGGAGTATCCTTACTATGTTAAATCATAACTAAATCAGCATGACATTGCAAATACAGAGTATATAGCATTCACCACTGAAAGTGCCCTGAGTCTGAATCAACCGTCAATCCTTGAAAGACTTGGACGAGGTTTCATCCTTTTTTGCTATTCAAAGCGTCATGCTCAGCAGACAGTCTGTTTAATTAGCCTAATTAATCTAATTACACAGATAAGAAGTGAACAAACACATCCGTCTTAGAACTGCTTTTGTTCGGGCCAAAACATGCTATAATTATTTTTTTTCCACAACTCTGTCTGCAGTATTTCTTTTTGCAGTAAGAACTCCAAAGAGAATGAACATTTGAAAGTCTGTATGAATAAAACATATGGCCAATACCTTTAGGAGCCTGTTGATGGGAGCGTCCAGAATGTATGATTGACATTATATTGTGAATCAAGTCTATCAAGCCTGGGCTATTTAGCAGCGTACAGCAGTGGAATACAAATGAGACAGAGAACGCCATAGGATGTGACGGCTGGTGCTGCGTGAATATTTTTTTGTGTGCGAAATTGTACAAAATTAGATGCAAATGGTTCCAAAGGAAATGTTGCATTTTAAATGAGTTCCACGTTATTGCCGTATGCACTCTGGCAGTGGATACAAAACGGCAAACGCAACCGCACACAAAGCAAAAAGCTAAATTAACTTAGAAGAAATAATGACAGGAATCAGAAGAGTCTATTAAAGTGTAGAATACAAAAAAAGATGTCTGTGTGCTAGGACATCTATGAATATATAGTGCCATGTACAGCAATCATGCAACACTTTTCAACATACTTTTCGCCTGTTAGGCTTCTTCTGTATACGACTGCGCTCAGAATAGCAGCATACGCAATATTGTGTTTGCCTTTCACCCAGAGTCCTGTATAAAGGTGCATCTAACACATTTGAATAGCAATGAAAAGTAAAACAAAATGTTACCGCAATTTAATTCAAAAAGTGAAACTTTAAAATAGTCTAGATGCATTACACATTAAGTGAAATTAATCACAAATAACCACATGTTTCAGATGGTCCACATTTCTGTATTTTTTTTAATTAGTTTTATGTGATAGCCTATATAATCATATTTTGAGATTCTGGATTTATTTATTTTTATTCCTTGAGCTGCTTTAAAAGCCATAATCACAAGATGTTAAAAAAAAATAATGAACTGACATATTTCACTTTGTGTAATGAATCTAGAATATATGATACCTTCTATTTCTTGAGTTGCACCTGTGTAAGCTATATATGCCATGTGTGAACTTCCCAGTGAGTAGAACATTGCCAAATAGGCCCCAGCTGTCTTCTCAGTCTGGCTAGTTTTCAGCTGGATCTCACCTTCCCCTTCCCTCTTGGACTGTTATTAGTGTCAGAAGGGGGGTGCCACCTATGTGCAGGTGTGAGCAAGTCTTGCCAGGTGGAAGACATGATAGCACAGTGTTAGTGTGCCTGTAATGCCAGTGGTCTGTACCTAAGGGAGCGTGTAGCAACTTGCTTTTATTTCTAAACCAATTATTGCAGTATTTAATTTAGTTTCCAACTAAATTAAATACTAAATTAAGATTACAAGTTGATACCAAAACTTGCATCGATGCAAATAGGGATTTTGTATTGGCCTTTTTTACAATCATTTCTAAATTAATACAACCAAACCCTAAACAATATTTTGCCTCATTTTATAGAATAATTGAGCTAGTAGCCATGTAATAAATGGGATTCCAGAATGAGCCTTCTCCAGTGAGGTTTTGTGTCTTCTAAGTGTAATGCTACTTTTGCCATCGTTCCAGTATCAAAGCAAATGCAAATCGCACATGCATTGATCTTTAATGTGACCGGCAATTTATCCTAATATTTTATTTTATATGACTTCCGAGAGACATCAAAATGTAGAAAAAATTCAAGATTCTCAAGCGTTCCACTTGATCAATCCAAATTGCTTTGATCTTGTACTTTCTGCGTCTCTCAAAGATATCCTCAGTGGCAATGGTTCAAAGTTACACACACAAATGATGTAAGGTGAACTAAACTTGTGTTATTTCATACTGGAACAATGTTTAAAGTAGCTACGAGGAACGTTGCAATATTTCTGAAACAGTCTAATTTTTCCTCTTATGATCATGAATCACATGTAACAGCAAACGAGACCATCAGTGCAAAGAAGGCTATTTTGATATGGTTATTAAATGCCTTTGTCATGGGGTACGCTCACCCAGTAACTACAGCTGGCGTAGTAAAAACACTACCAACTTTGACCAAAGGGGGCGCTACAATTAACATAAACTGAAAGGTCCTCGTAGCACCTTTAAATCAGCCATGATGATTCCACATACACTAGATGTTTTGCCCTGTTTTATCCTAGCAGCATTTTCAAGTCTGTCATAACTGAAGGCCGGGTGACAGAGCACATGTCTATTTCTATTTCTCAACCAAACTAAAACATGACGTCTAGTTATCCAAAGTATGATTAATGCCCATTGCCAGGGACTTTGCCTGCATTTTTTTTTTTCGATCAATACTCCGCTCTCAGGTGTAACATGTGAGGCCGTCAGAAGCAACAGCACATGATGGTTTTCCGCAATGAATGCTTGTCATGGAAATACATTTGAAAATAGCTTTTCAGAAAAGCTGTCAGTTTCAATACATCCCCGGATGGCCCTCTTGTATTACACTACCTGATATGTTTGTTGAAGAGAGAGAGGAGAGAGAGAGAGAGAAAAAAAGAAGAGACACTGGCAATGTGTCTAGGACTAGTTGTCTGTACTTGCTTGACAGCAGAGGACTCTAAGGGCATATTGGTTGTTACATGGCATGTGCATACTTTTTTTTTTCTTTCATTTCCCTGATGGCTGGTATGATGCCTTCAAGCACTCTCTCTCTCATCTTCTCTCTCCCCATGTCTCTCTCTCTCACATGTCTATCTCTCTCTCTCTCCCAAACACACATACACACACACACGTCCCTCTCTCTCTACTCCTTGTCATTTCACAGTGACATTGTTGACACATTGTCCGACATGACAATTATTCATCCAGCAGAAAGACTAACAACATTGTGTTGTGGGATAATATGTCCGTAGTCCCGGGATCAATACACCGCAGTGGATTTCTTTTCATTTCAACTTGTTGTGTGGTGGTTAATAACACAAACAGACTTTACTTGGCTATCACAGAGAATGGTGCATAACTCCTTTTGTCTCTAAACACTGGCCCTTTATCCACATGTGACAAGAACATATTGGACATAATAATGAAATGTCAGGTTTTCTCTCTCGCATGACGTTAAAGTATTATTTTTACAGCAGAGTTTGTGTGTTGTGTGTGTGTGTGTGTGTGTGTGTGGTGTGTGTGGGTGGTGCGTGCGCGTGTGTGTATGTGTGTGTTGTGCTGTGTTGTGTGTGTGTGTGTGGTGCGCCTCCCAAGTTCTCCCAGAGAAAGATGTAAGATCGACAGCAAGAAAAAAATTATAACAAAAAAAATGTCATAACCTAAGATTAAAATTTCAAAATAATGCTCATATCAGTAAGGCAACAAGTGCAACATCTTTGAATAATTAAAAGGTACAGGAGTGTTTACTGTTTAACACCCCCCATGAGCAGTTGCAATCGCTTACATCTGTTAGTACAGCTGTTGGTAGCAGATTGTTCGACAACATACGGAGTCCTGAATTAGAAATATTTAAAAAAAAATCAAAGTATAAATCAATTCAAGGTAAATACAATGTGTGGCTTCTACACAATAATAATGCGACTGACAGCTTATTAATTTGAAATGTGGCAAAGAGGGGGGGGGGGGGTGGGGGGGCGCCTACAACCTTAAGCAAATCTACCCTACCCACTACCCACTACCCACTGAGCTACGGGTGCTCCATTGTAAATTATTTAAGTCAAAAACTTGAAGAAAATTGAAGTGATGTAAAACAGCTACAATACCACCAATACATCCTGCTAAGTCTCATTCTCACCAAGAATAACGTGCTGACTCAGAAATCCACCACCCACGA